>QTSX02000050.1:0-448848 GCA_014839935.2 Entomophthora muscae | reverse complement strand
ACAACTTATGACTGATAGGACCATAGGTTGTTCACAGGGCAGACCTAGCTCTCAGAAGTCTACAAAGGGGGCAGATCTTGCATGTTGGCATTTCTCTTTCAATTTTATGTGAGCTAAAATATGATGTTTGTAGACAACCATTGCTTTATGACTCATGCTAGTCAGGGGGTAGTACAAGAATTTTCTTAACTGGGCATGATAATCCCTGGGACAACCCAGGGCTCTAACCTAGAGGCATTGGGAATATCAAAGATAAACTCATGTGTACCAGTAGAGAGGACCAGCAAGATTCATGTGTTGTGAATCATCTATGCACCAGGAGGGATAGTCAAATTAAAAGACACATAGACTGGGATGCCCTTATTGTGGCGCTCCTGCTCCTGGGAGACTGCCAAGGTGTGTCCTGAGTCAAAACCAGGGAATGACTGGGTTGAGGTGCCATCCTCAGGGATACTACTTCTATGGAAAATAAAAGCCAATCCTTTGATGATTCCAAAAGAGAGAATATGGATCAAGATAGTCTTTATTAACAAAATGAAGAACTCCTTAGAAACCTTCTGTAAATACAACTGTTTACAGATTTTGGGGGACCAATTACTACTTGGGAAGTCATCAGAACCAGCTTCACTTATCAGGGAAAAGAGATATTAAATTTTGAAACACAAGGACGTGTTTAAACTTAAGATCTCTTAATAAAAATCTGCCTCTAGCATCTGTTCAGTCAACCAGTATTATATAGCTCCCCCTTGTCTTAGGCTAAATCCCCTTTAGGATGGTTCTTTTAAAAGCTTAAACTAACTGCACTCTCACATTTCCATAATAAAATAAGCTTCTAAGAATACTGTAACCAATCCCATTGTATTTTATTGCTCCTTCTGAGTAAATTGATTAAACTTTGGGTTATTCTATCAATCAAAAATCATTGGTAAAATAAGCTTCAAAATTACCCAATCCCATCAAAATTTGTCATCCTCCAACATCTGAAGTGCTTTGCTATGCTTCACAGGTTTCCAAAACCCAAATAAGCAACAAACGTTTCACCAAGTGAACAATCAATGTTTTTACCTTTGCATACCAAAAAAACCCTGTTTCTTTCAATGTTTTGACATGTTCAAACTTACCCATTTTTTTACAGTAAACTACTAGTTGCTTTGTTTTGCTCCATTTTTTCACCTTTCACCTTTAATTCCTTCAAAGGACTTGAACTCATAACCAACAGTTTCCCTTAACCACTTGGTCTTTTGCACCTCTGGCAACCTGTCCTTGGAGAAACCCCCAAAGCACCTTCTCTTATTGTTTTGCCATGCTGTCCTGCTTCTATTGCCACAAACACCCCCTTTGGAGAAACTTCAAGTCATTTTCTTTCACTGTGTTTTCTATGCCTTTCTGCTTCTTTCACTGTAATCAACCCACTTTGGAGATATGTTGAACCACTTATGACAACATTTCCCCAAATTTTTCTGTTCTATTTCTTCTTTATTAATCTACCTCAGAGAAATGTTGAAACATTTCCTCAAACTGGTCCAAACTTTTTCTCATAGCCTAGCTTCTGGCATAGCTATCAAACATACCATCAAGCCTTCATCAATGGACTTTATCTAGGCTGCATTTTTGGGGCAGGAAAATATTCTGTCAATTTTTGTTCTATTGGCCAAGTTCCTGTCATTTTGACAGAAAATTGGTTGACAGAACTCACTTTTAAATAATTTTTCTGGAATCTTTTTCTTTTGATTAACTTGGCTTCAATAATGTTTAACTTAAGCTAAAATATATATATATATTTAAAAATTCCACAGATCATTTTATGCCATCTAAATAAATTTTAATTTTTTACTTTATATTTTATATGAAAATGAAGGGAGAATAAAAACAAAATTGAATTTCATACCAATTAAAAACAGACAGATTTTTGTTACCCCTAATAAATTAAAAATTCCATCTTTTTTTCACATTAATAAAAAATACAATTCCTTCAATATTTTTAATATTTAATATTTAATATTTATTTAAAATTCATTATGATAAAAATAAAACTTTTTACATTAAATTATAATTAATTTTATTATGTTATTTATGGTACTACAGTATTTTTCAAAGCTATGACACTAAGCAAAGAAAACTGAGATTTAAGCAAATATAACTCATCTGTAAGTGAAATCAACTCAGATATAAACAAATTAAACAGATCCAAAAAATAGAAATGAACCCAAATATATTTTAAATCAATATGAATTCATTGGTTTCTAATTTTTTTTAAATCTGATTTATTTTGTTTAAATCTCAGTTTATTTTGTTTATAGATGAGTTATTTTTGTTTAGATCTAAGGTTTTTTTGCTTAATGCCATACTGTTGCAACTGAACCAATGAGGATTCAGTATTTGGAATTGGGGAAGACAACAGTCCAATAGAAAGGACAGAATAATAAGAATAATGTATCATTTATTGTAGGATATTGTGATTAATATACCATATGGGAAAGCCACCAGGCCACACAGGGGTGGCATGGTGGGAAGTTCCATGTAAGGTTCAAAGCTGAGGAATAACTTGTGCAGGGATCAGCAAGTCAAATTGGTAGCACTCATAATTAGGATGAAGTACCTGCCATTTGATATTGCCATCAGATTAGTTCATGTTGTTAGATATGTCAAGGGGCAACTCATCAAGCGCCCCCTGTGTATCATAAGATACGTTGGCAGGCAAGTCTGGAAACTCAGTTGCAACAATAATGTAAATTCAGAACCTAAAAGTAAAAATGCGGGATTGTCAAATCCTTGGTCCAAATTTTGAACCACTTTTGCGGGAAATTCAGCCAAGTGAAAAATAAAATATTTAATAAAATCAATCATTTAATTTGACTTTTTTTGGTTCATTTAAATTGGCAAATTTTGAATCTCTTGAGCAGATAACTCAACTAACTAAAGACAAAACACAAAAAACAAATGCAGGATACATGAATCAGAAATGCGGGATTCTAATGTACAATTTAATATTTCCTGTATGTCTAACTAATCATAGACAACATGTAAAAATTAACAAATATGAAATTGCAGGATTGTCAGATCCAAGAACCGAATTTCAAATCAAAAATGGGGTGAATTTGAAATAAATATAATTTATGGGTGTCTAAAACAGGAATTAAAAGGATCTAGAGTTGATTTGTGCTAATTCTTTTAGGAATCACAGGCATTCTCAAAAATCACCCAATTCAATTTTAGGACAGCTAAAATTTAGATGCTTCCTATTAGCTGAATTATATATATTTAACAATAAAATAGAACTATATATTACAATCTATTTTTATCAAGTTGCTTTTTCCTTGTTGTGGTGATTGTTTATTTATTGTTGATAATGTGCTTGCATTTAGTTGAATAGTTTCACCTCCAGTTGCCTTGGCAATAAGAAATCAAGTTGCCTCCACGACCACAGCTGGCCTTGGGGGGGCAACTTGATTTCCTATTGCCAAGGCAACTGGAGACAAACTTTTTTTACTTGTTATTATGAATTAAATAAGGGCCCACTGCTGTAAAAATATGTGTTTATGTATTGCTATTAAGGATGCTTGACTACAGTTGATTTTAGAAAACACTAATAATAAAATAGAATTATATATTATAATCTATTTTTATCAAGTTTATTTTTCCTTGTTGTGGTGATTGTTTATTTATTTTTGATAATGTGCTTGTATTTAATTGGATAGTTTTATGTGTATAAAATAATTGAGGTCCTCAAGTAACAATGTGTAAATTAATGAGCTGAAATCATAGTGTAGTAAACTGATAGTTTTCCTTTCCCACCTCTCCTTTCTTAAAAAAAGGTTTTCTGCATTATCAAGAGGGTAGCTCATATAGCATTATTTGGGTTTGTGGTTGCTATGTTAGTGATTTGGAGTGCATAATATTGTATCATTTCCAGGTTTAGACTTTTTTACATTTTAATTACTTTTTATGTCTAAACATGGTTATTGAGATTGAATTTTTCATTTGATTTTAGTTGTGGTGGAGCTTCTTGATTTGGGTTGGTGTTTCCTAGTTTCTTACTGTACATTCAATTTGGATTCCAAATCCTGCAATTATTTGAGTTTACTAGTGGCATTCATTTATGATCAGAGATTTGGTTCTTGGATTTGACAATCCCAAAATTCAAAAAAGTATAGTAAACTTAATGAAAATGGTTGATGGATTTGAACACTTCAAATCTGATTCCAGTTAATTCATTTTGTCCACTTGAAACATGAAGTTCAACTTGAAATTTGCAAAGTGCCTATGAGTTTCCACAATTTGGAATGTTCAAATAAAAATAATTCAATTTAATTAAAAAGGCCATCCCGGAAATGTGATTCAAAATTTGGGCCAGGGATTTGACAATTCCACATTTTTTACCTTTAGGTTATGAATTTACAGTAGCTTTGAAAAATACTTTATCTTAATATTAACAATTAATTTAATTAATTAAAGCTTAAGCAATAGGGTACAAACACTATGTTTTGGTCCTCTTAATGTTTTTGGTTTTTTCAGAACAGTTTTTCTTGCAAACCCTAGATATTAACTGTCAATTCCTGAAAGCCCTTATCCAGCTAAGGGGTTTAGACTAGTAAAAAATAAAACAATTTTTTGTCAAACAAAAGATTTGGACAACAAAATTAGCATTTTATTTTCAAAATCAATCAAGCTTTAGAAATCTTATTTAAATAAAAACCCAAACCACCCAATATCAAATGCCCAGAATTCTACTATAAAAGCCCACCCCAAGCCCCCTCTTGAATATATCAAAATAAATATACTATCACTCCAAACACATCAATCAAAATCATCTTCAAAAAACCAAATTTTGAAGCTTACAAAGTTACTATTACTTTTACTAGTAAATATGCAACAATTAAACACAAACCAATTAAAAACAAAGCAAATAAAAACAGAGCAAATAAAACAAAAAGTAATGAATAAAAATTATATTTTTTAAAAATAGTTTTTATTAAGATATTTTTTTAACATCTTTGATTACTTCCTCTCTGGAAAGCAATTTCCCAAGTGATTCCCCAACTAATCATTAAATTAGTGGCACTCTTATCAATCACCCATCTAATATGGGGATCAAAACTTTTGATTCCTAAGTGGAACATTATCTTGATAAGCCCCATGACTGCCATGACATACATGGGCATTATATGGCTTCTAATGATACTATATAATCCTGAATATTCATATCAATAAAGTATCATCCTCTTCTTAATTTTCCCATTATTTTGTTTCATATACTTCTAAGAAGTATAAACTCAACAATATGCCTCACAAAAAACAATTCAAGTAAGCCAACAAGGCTAAAGAAGCTAGTGCCCAAAATAAAGAAGCCACTCAATCTTCTGAAGGAGGACAATCAAATAAAACTACTAGCAGCTCCTCAGAAAAGTCCTTCTATAATAGTGCAGGGGATGATACTCCCATCAAAAGCCACAAGTCAAAGGAAGATAAGAATAAGGAGGGAAGTTCTAAGAAGCCTACCCAAGAATCCTAATATAAAACACCAAAGAATTATGAAAAAGAAATTTTAAATGAAGACAATGATCCAAACAAGGAATAGAGTCCCCAAGACTAGCCAAAGCCCCATGCTAACGCCAACAGCAACTATAATAAGGGGAAAGACAATCAAAAGACAGGCAAGAAAGATGTTCCTGGCTTTGAGCCAGAGAGAATCAAGAACCTCTGTGACAAGGATGTAAATTTCGCCATCCCTGATGAGCTTCCCACATTCTTCTTCATGCTGACTGCCAAGAAGAGGCCAGATGTTGTATATGAGAGCTATTACTTCTATAGCAATAACATATTCAGATCAGGTGCCCTAAAACAATCCAAGTATGAGCATAAAGGATGTCCCTCAATGGCTGTCACCAACAGGGTTAAATCCCTGAAATCTCCCCCTGAAGACCATGTACCTCCTCCTCCTAAAGATCTTTTCAAGCGCCTAATGGAGGGGTATCTGGTAACCAACCATTAGCTGAAGTCAAACCTGTCCTCCTCAGACATAGCCACCCATAGCCTATCAAATCTCAATGGCCTACAGCAATTAATGCTCCATACCTGACACTAACTCATCAGGCTCATAACCAAAAAGGAGAGATGTCTTTATCCCAGTTAAAAATCAAGAAACAGCAAAGGATCTAGTCATTGATGATCAAGGTAAGTTTACCAATGATGGGTCCCTCTTCTTGCTACATGAAGATTCTGAGGAGGTTGAGATGAGGATGATAATATATGCAGCCAAGATTCATCTCAAAGTGCTTAAGGATCAAGAGGTTTGGCTATCAGATGCAACCTTTTACCAGAAGCACCAAGATCTTCAAACAGCTCTAAGTCATCCATGCAGAAGTAGAGAAGAGAGAAGTGCCTCTCATCTACTGCCTCATGGCTAGAACCAATCAAGAGAACTATGTGTGCACTCTGAAGATCATCAAGAAAAAGATACAGAAGATAGTCCTGGAGGAGAAAGAGGCCAAGCCCTTTCAGCAGGAAGGCCATCCAAGGATCCCATTGGATCAATCAGGCTCAAGAATCATAATATAGTCCTGCTTGACTTTGAGGCAACCAAAACTATAGAATTCAGGGAAGTCTTTGGCTGTGCAACTCCAGGATGCTACTTTCATTCTTGACAAGCCTGCCTTAGGAAGATGAAGACCTTAAAGGAACTTTATAAGAAGTATAACTCAGATACCTCAGGAATTACCAAGAAGATGGTTAGAAGGTACCCTGCTCTGTGTTTTCTGAAGAAGGATGATATATTAAAAGCAGTGAAGATGCTGGACACAAATGAATGAAATGTGGCTAATAAGGAGCTGATGGCAGGATTTATAGACTACATCAAGGATCAGTGGAATGGGAAGTTTGTGGAGAAGAGATCTGGACCAGGAAAGAACAAGATCAAAGAAACTACTTGGATACTGTTGTTGCAACTGAACCAATGAGAGTTCAGTACTTGGAATTGGGGAAGACAACAGTCCAATAGGAAAGGACAGAATAGTAAGAATAAGGTATTGTTTATTGTAGGATATTGTGATTAATATACTAAATGGGAAAGCCACAAGGCCACAAGGGGGTGGCATAGTGGGGAGTTCCATGTAGGGTTTGGAGCCGAGGAATAACTTGTGCGGGGATCAGCAGGTTGAATTGGCAACACTCCTAATTAGGATGAAGTACCCGCCATTTGACATTGCCATCAGATTAATTCACAACGTTAGATACGTCAAGGGGCAACTCATTGAGCACCCCCTGTGTATCGTAAGATACGTTAGCAGGCAAGGTTGGAAACTTGGTTGCAACACTGTCCTGAATGAGGGTACCAAGACCACCTCTTCCCTGAAAAGATGTCATAATCACTTTTTTAAGTCAGTGGGAGCTAGCAAGCCATCCTCTGGCAAGCTGTTTCTGGGATTGAAGAATTCAAAAGACAGGGCTGATAAGATCCTTAGGGATATTGAAAATGAAGTACCTACTCCTCCAAGAAAAGCAAGAATAAACTCAAGAAGGACACAATATACAATCTGATACATAGAGACTACAAAAGAGATGAGATAATATAATACCTGAAGAGGGCATCTAATGCCATGAACTTTGGGTTTAATTAAATTGCTACTAATTTTACAATAAACTATTTGATTGTCTTCTTATATTTATTTTTAAATTTATTTAGTCACTTTTTACAGTAGTTTTAAAGCTATGGCAACAACCAAAAATACCTCAGATTTAAACAAAATGATTTCAGATTTGAACAAAATCCAACTATTATGTTAAAATATACACTCTTTTAACTGGGATTTTTGGTGTTAATCGGCAGAATGGGTCAAAACAGCAAAGAAGTGCTCATACACAAAGCAAAAGTATTCAAAATACAATCCAAAATACATTGATTCACAAAAAATGGTGTGATTTGACTTTCAGTGTACATATGTTTACTATGTGAATTGGTGACAAAATACACCCAAGCACAGTGAGTCAAAACTCAATCCAAAAACAAAACACAATAGCAACTCAATATGTAAACAAAATCACTAAAATGTTGTGTGCAATGGATTGTAATAAAAAATGATACCAAGGTATCTAAAATAAGACACACAATCTGAAACATAAATTTTAAAAATATTGTGTTGGGTGCTTAATTTGGCGTAAAATCTGGGAAAATGGGTGTAATTTTTTTGGGTATTCTAAAATGAGCGTTGTAAAACCAAAAACAACTAATTAAGAAATAAAAAATCTATAATTGGGATATGGGGGGAATATTAATTAAATATCCATATTCAGATAAAAGCAAAAATTAAAATTAGGGAGTAACTTAATTAAAATTTATTTAGTATTTTATTAAATTCTAAAAATTGAGGGAACACAACAACAGAGTATCAATGTACCTGTTGTGCGCCGCGGTTGCAGTTGCCCCTGCGGGTCAAAGAACAGAGTTAGTGCAACCCAAGTGCCTACTCAGGAAGGAGATGGGAGAGGAGAGTTCAATAGTGATGCTGTACTGACACAGCTGGTTCAAGGAGCACAAGCTGCTAGGGTGTGGAGCATCAACTCTTGGGTCCCCAAGCTGACCCGGAAGCCCACCAAGGTTATCACCACAAAAACGGTTAGAAACAAGGAGGTAGAACTTACTTTGTATGTGTTTGACGCTGTGTACCGGCAAGAGTTGATCCCATCAGCCATGCTGGAGAAGGTGAAGCCTGTACTTGACACTAGCTATGAGCCTTATGTCAGTGATGGCAACCAGGAAGAGGACAAGGAGCCTGAGTTCTACAGAACTGATGAGGGGCAGTTAGTGTTGAAGAAAGTTGCTGTGTTTTACACCAAGGTGCCCATGCCCTGTGTTGTGCCCAATGCCAACAAGTCAATCCCCACTGCTAAAAAGCCCACCCAGAAGCGCATCCCTGATATCAAACACATCATCCTGCTCAAGCTAATGCAGGAATCTGGTGATTACAAGGTGGCCACGGCTCTTGTTGGGGTGGATCCCAAGTACGCCAGCAAGGTATTCAACACCTTCATCAATACTGGCCGAGTCCTTGCCGCAGAGAAATCCTTGAACATGTCAACCATGCTCACCAAGGAGCACAAATGGGCAATCCGCCAGTGGATAACCTGGGACTACCATCTTGAACTGGAAAATATTCAGGATATGATTAAATCTACTTTTGGGGTTGAGGCCTCAATTTCCTTTTACTAACATCTGGTCAAGGGAATGCACTTTTTCTGGAAAAAGCTCGGGGTATCCCCCTACAATTGTAATAGCCCAGCCAACATCAAGACCTGGAAAAAATACGCTGAGGCCTACACTGCCCTCAAAGCCAAAGGGACAGTTAAATTCTATTACATTGACAAATCACTTTTTGTCTTGTCTATGTGCAATGGGTATGTGTATGTCCCCAAAGGCTCAAATGACAGGGTAGATTGGCGTGCTTCAGTCCGCGCCACAGCCTATTTGATGGTGGCTCTCCTTGGTCCAAAGGGGGTTGAGCTCTATCAAATGATTCTAGGCTCCCACAACAGCCATACCTTTCTAGCATTCCTCCAATTGGTCCAGGAGCACCTGAGGCGCACAAGCCTGGGCTTCACCAATATAATTGTGCTGGACAACATTGGTCTCCATAAGGTGGCTGATATTCTTGAGGAATTCCCAATGATTGACACTAGCATCACAGTGGGCCCCCAGCAATTGGCCACAGCAAATTTGCGCCTTCTCTTCCTCCCTGCCTATTTGCCCTTCCTAAATCCCATCAAGGAAGTCTTTGGGTGGCTCAAGCAAGTCATCAAGCAAGGGACCCCAACTTGGACCAAGGACCTCTTTGATTTGCTGTAAGCCAGGATCCACACCCTCCCAGCTGAGACTGTGGCCAAATTATATGGTCACACTGATTTTTTCATCCCCGTGTGCCTTGCCAAACAGCCAAACAATTAAAGGCTTAGCTTGTCCAACTTTTTTATATTATCTAATTTACTAGTTAAGATTTATTAATTATCATTTTACATTTAGAAGCTTCTAAGACCACAATCACATTCAGTGGGACCATCAATGAAGGTTTGTAATTTATTTATTTTATATTAATTTTTTTATTATGGCATCTGAGGTTATCCCAAACACTTGATACTGGATTATGCAAATACAGTAGTTTTAAAATCTATGGCGACAAACAAAATGAACTCAGATTTAAACAAAATGAATTCAGATTTAAGCAAAATTGAAATGAACCCAAATCTATTGTAAACCAATATGAATATATTTATTTTTATTTTTGTTTAAATCTGAGTTCATTTTGTTTAAATCTAGATTGTTTTTGCTTGTTGCCATAGCTTTTAAAACTACTGTATATTTATATCACCTTTGTAAAATAAATATAAAAATGAAATTAAAAAAAGTTAAATGTAAAGTGTACACAATAGAAGTAAATTTTATTAAAGTAAATATATTTAATCTTATATGATGACCTTCTCCGGGATTTATTTTGCAAAACTTGTTTGCTAAAATAAGAACTATAAAAATTAATTATTTTAAAAAGTAAAATTTAAAAGTGTAGCTTACTGTAAATTCAGAACCTAAAGGTAAAAATGCGGGATTATCAAATTGTTTTTGCATGAACTCACCAACTTACTGGAATACTTTTCATCCTTTTATATAAAAAAGAAAGTTGTTCTAAGATGAAAATTACTCCATTAAGTTGGTGAGTTCACACAAAAACAACATGACAATCCCGCATTTTTACCTTTAGGTTCTGAATTTACAGTATATTGAGGAAGGAGATTTTTATTGAGTTTGCCTGTAGTGGGTTTGGCGGTATGTACCCACCCCACAATGGAGGTGGCGCACAACCTCCACTGCCACACCATGCATGGTGGATACACCCTTATTGAAGTATTCTTGGCGGCTAGTAAAAGGGAGTAGGGTCAGGTAGGAATGCAGGTGCAGCTTCTCTGGCGGGGCTGCAAACCTGTAGATACCAGCCAGGAACAGGGCGTTCTGGATGATGTGATCCACCAAGTTGTACCTGGGGGGACCTTCTTCCCGTCCAGTGAGAGCCAGGCCTTGTCAACCCCAAGAAGGACCCCATCTAGGTCCTCTACACTGGCGCTCATCCCAAAGAAGAAAAGATACCCAAGGTAAACAGCAAAGGCTTCTGTAAACTCACACAATTTGTTGTATACCACGCTAATCTTCTTCTTGTGCTTGGTCTTGGAAAATGTGAGCTCCATTGCTGGAGGGACCCCAATCTCATTGGCACTCCAGGCCAGCCCAAAGTCTGCCAGGAGGATCTTGTTCTTCTTTACAGCTGTTGCTTCTGCAACAGCCAATATCCCCACTGCATGCCCAAAGTTCTCTAGGAGTTAAGAGAGCGCATGCTCCACCGGGAAGCAGAAGCAAGCAGCCGTGTGGGCCTGGCCCATCTCTGGTATATTCTTGAATGGGAGCGTTGCCAGGACGTCCCAAACAAGCTCAATGGAGTTTACACAGTAAAATCTACTGAGTGATACTGGGTCCAGGCAGACCAGTTAAGCATCCTTGTAGAAAGTAACTGCCCACTCAGATGCCCTCTTGCTAGGTGTCAGCCCAGCTAACGCCTCCTGGGACATTGCAAAGGTACCGTGGACATGGTCATCTAGTTTGCGCAAGACAGGGGGACAGAAATAGCTGCCTCACCACATGATTGGCATAATTGATGTAGAATGTGAGGGGGACAAAGGGGACCAGGACCCAGAGGAGTTCACTGTCTATGATTTCTAAAAAAGGTAAGTATTTATAAATTTTTATTAATTTTACTTTTTTATGTTACCTTCACATGTTTCTTCCTTGCCTGCGGCTTCAGCAGGCTTTGCCATTCTCAGCGCAAGCATTGCACCAGCAATTCTGTGTCCTTAGTTCTGGCCCTCTTGGGTGGCTTGAGATGTGCATACATCTCAGGGTCATCAACCCAGACAGACAGCACAGAGAGGGCAAAGGACTTGAATTGAAGGCCTTCCACAACAGACTTCTGGACATTTAAAATGCATTTGATTGTTGTTTTGGAGGTGTCTGGTATCTTGTCCATGAGTGCCTTGGAAGACACCTTTTTGATTTTGTCCCCTGTAAGGGCAGCGGCCTTCACTTTTGCCTTGACCTTACAGTCAATGTATTGATTTTAGTAATTTCCGAGTTGAGGTCTTTGAGTAGTTTTTCAAGTTCTCTCATATGATTTTTTACTAACCTTTTCATATGTTTTATAGCTTTTGCCCCAATAAAATCTGTATTATTATGATACTATTGCCTCTTTTTTTATTCCTGTTTGCTTTCCCATTTACTACATTATCCCATTTTTTACCCATTATGTATATGTTTTAGATTTAACTCAATATGTGTTGTTTGCTTTGTGTTGGCATTGTTTCTTTAATTGCCATATTATTTTTGGCATTTTGCACAGCCCCTTGTGAAAATATTAACAACAATTTGATGGTTGACAAAATTTTATTATAAAATCATAGGTTAATTGTGTTTAGATAAAGTTGTTACTGATCCAAATTCAAAACCTTAATGATAAACTTTAAGCCAATCAGGAGCCAAGTGATAAAGTGATTGTTGTGACATATAGGGTCATTCAATAATTCTTTGGTGCTTGTGCACTATTTAATCTGATTGGAAGGTTGTTTTGCCATTGTGTGCAGTTGCCACTGTGGCAAGTTGTTGGTGGACTAGTGCTAACCCAGCAGCTGATTGGGAACTAGTCCACCAACAACTTGCCACAGCGGCAATGGCGCACAATGGCAAAATAACCAGCCAATAATATTAATTAGCACACATGTACCAAAGAATGATTGAATCACCCTTTATGTCACAACAATCACTTTATCACTTGGATCCTGATTGGCTTAAAGTTTATCATTAAGGTTTTGAATTTGGATCAGTAACAACTTTATCTAAACACAATTAACCTATAATTTTCTAATTCAAATTTTGTCAACCACCAAATTGTTGTTAATATTTTCACAAGAGGCTGTGCAAAGTGCCAAAAATAACTGTGTTCTGGATCTAGATACACAGCATAGTAAATATATGATTTTATAGAAATAAACTGAACATAAAGAATAAAACCAATTATAAACAAAGAGAAAATAAACAATCAAAATTCAAAATAAAGATAATATAAATAGAAATTTTCTGAGACCAGAGGTTTATTGAGGCGGGGAAGAGTGATGCCTAGTAGGCAGAATGGCACAGGAAGGAAGACATAGAGGCGGTGCTGGCCTGGGGGGTCTGGGATTGGATGGGTTGGGTTTGCAGGCGAGGGGTGTTGGTGGCAGGGGTGGAGGCAGGAGGATTGCGTGTGATGGCTGCCATATACCACTCATCATATTCCTTGTCTGTCATTGGCTGGTAGGTAGCTGTGGCACAGGGTGAGAGGCGCTTATCCTTACGTGATTGGTTGCCCATGTTCACATGGAAAACCATTTGCGCAAATAAGTCAGCCACCATTTGGTGACCAAAGAGAGAATTGTGGTTAAGGACCCCAAGATAGAGGTTTTTGAAAGCCTGAGGGCAGTGCTCCTGTACTGTGTCTCTGATGTTGAAGAAGACGGCATCAACCAGATGGATATCTGCGTGGCCAGCAGGGTAGACTGAGGCCTGGTGCCCGTGTTGCTGAATGACTTTGAGGGTGGTGGAGCTACCCTCCATCTGGTGGCTCAAGAAAACCTATTGGGTGGAATTTGAGCCATCCCAGGAGTTGAGTAATCCACCAAGGATGTTGCTGTACTTGTAGCCATTGATGAAATCTGGGTTTGTCTAATAATAGACAGAACCCTTGGCTGAAACAGCCAGAAACACACCAATGAAAGTCCCCTTCTTGACCTTCTTCCTTCCTTTTTGGGTGGCAGCTCTTCCTTGCTCGCTAAAATCATCAAAAGCTATTGATAGCTTGTAGTAGGAAATGAAGATGATGTCATCTGTTAGACTAATCAAGCATTGGACCAGGGTGGATTTGATGGCAGGATCATATGGTGAAACCTCAGCGCCATCCCATTGGTTGTTGGCAATATTTGTAAGAACCCTAATTGAAGCCACCTTTCCGTACGTTCAGAGCTTCACCATGCACTTGGAAACCCATATGTTATGGTGTGCAAGTTGTTTGCGGACCTGGTTCAAGGGAAGCTTGGGATCCCGCTGCAATAGATCAAGCATGATTGGGTATGCTTCATTGATTTGGGACTCGGGGGCCTTCTTGGGCTTCTTGGCTGTCCCAATCAGATTCCCCTTATTCATCAGTTTGTTGAATTCCCGCATGATGGTAGCACGGTTAAATTTCAATTGGTCAGCAATCTGATCCCAGGACAGACCCTGCAGGTTCAGGGCCACAATTTCCTGGAGAATTTGGGCGGTGATGATTTGTTGCTTGGAGCGCTGGGCCGCAGGAGCTGAAGCCTGATTGGCTGTAGGGGGGAAGGTTGGCTTGTGGCAGGAAGTTGTTCCAAATCAAGGTTGCCATCCTGATTGGTTGGTTGACGGGCAGCTTGTGCGGGGGTGGGTACAGGAGCATGAGCAGAGCTAGACACTAAGTGACTCTCAAACAAGTCAAAGCCATATGGGTCGGGGGTCAGGTACAGGTCAGCTTCCTTGTTACCCGCCTCAAAGGCTTGGGTGTAAACGGGTGCCTCCACGTTCTGAGCCTTGCCTTCATTGAAGCTGACTTGGCTGCTGCTGGCTTGGCTGCTGGTGCTGCCAAAAATGTTGCTAGTAAAAACCATTGTAAAAAAACCTAGGATAAAATCACTAAAAGTAGAAGTTTAAAATTTTATGATTTATTTTTATTGTAATCACCATTCCATATTTGGAAGGTTCTCAAAACCATTTCATACAAATCAGGAGCCATGAAAATGAATAAAATGCCTATGTTTCTAAATTGGATAGCTGTTGATTGGCTGTTAAACTGTTACTTTTCTATTTTAGGCTGCTCATACTAAACATCTTGTGGGACTCCATTTTGTTTTGTGCTTGTAGAATCTCACTTCTAGATTGCTCAAATTTCATTTCATTTTAGTCCTTCTGTTGGTGCCTAATATGAATCCTGATTGGATTATAATATACTCCAGAACAGCATCCATCCATCTCACTTGTTGCGTCAGTTCATTTTGTTTGTGGTTTAAACAACACCGCTTGATATTTGCTATAATTCTGTATATGGGCTAGTGAAATTTTGTTTTTTATTTGACAGTTCATTTATTAACTGAATTTTTTTAAATTAATTGAATCCTGAATCTTGCGCAACTTGGATTTTGTTCAAATCTGAAATCATTTTGTTTAAATCTGAGGTATTTTCGGTTGTCGCCATAGCCTTTAAAACCACTGTATTTATTTGCTAATATTTTTTTAGTTTAGGATTTTAAATTAATTTTTACTAAAATTTGAGAGCTTTAGTTGATTTTTATTTGATGTAGAAATTTAAGCTTATTTTAACATTTAATTTATGTTTTTATCAACTGCCAAAGTTAGCAATTGATTGGATTAATTTTTTGACGGAAAATCGGTTTGTTATTATTTGTATTTAATGAGAGTGACAGAAAACTAGTGTGTTTAATGTTGATCGACGGAAATTTGATCGACGAAGCAAAAATTGACGGAGTATCTTCCTGTCCCTAAAATGATCGATGCTTTCTAGGCTTGTGGGCTTTGAAAGTCAGATGCAACAGTGAATTATGGTTGCCTTGCCAACATCAGATGTATCGGAAGTTGATTCACTCAGTTAAGCATAAGCAAGCGAGATTATTTAAATAAATAATTTATTAAAAATAAACTTCATTTTTAATTAAAATTTAAAACAAAATACATATTTTTTAAATGATTGGCATTAAATCATCCTAAGCACTCGCGTATACCTTGCATGAAGGTACATGAGCTAAGCCCGATAGTTACATGATAAATTATGTGTTTTGCCAATGTGACTTATTGCCATGCATTTAAATAACAGTCAAGCATTCTTTAGATGTAATTGCAAGACTGTAAAGGTACTAAATGGAGTTACTCGTTTTCTCCCCATCAAAATAGACTCTAAATAAAAGCTATTTTAAAGCAAGGCCATTGATAGTAGGAAATAACACAAATGGAAGAGATTGCTTCTACAAAACAAGTAAGGTAAATGACCCGGATTTTCGTCACGTGTGATAAGTTCAGTTCAACATCCACTTTCTAACGATCCAGCCAGGAAGCAGGGTATGTATAGCTGTACTTCTCATTTTTGAATGAGAGTATGATTTATCTTATTGTTTATTAAATGTATTTCAATTATTATAATCTTACTATTGCATAAAAACATATAAAACACAGCAATACAAGTTGAAGTAGTTATGAGATCTTTCATAACAATTGTTGCCCTTGCTTCTATCGCATTCGAATGTGTTCTGGGATTAGGAATTGGACGTCTTTTAACAGGAATCTCCAAAGGAGCCTCCAAAGGAATATCTAAGCCCAAGGTAAGTTGTTGCACAATAAAATACTAATACTTTTTAGAACCCCGTTAAAACCCCCACCAAAGGCCCAGCAACACAGCCTCGCAAAGCCCCAAGCTCTGGTGGTAAAGCTTCAAATAAGGAATCAGCCCCAACCAGCATCCGTGATCCAGCCAACAAACCAAAGAGCAAAGGCCAACCAGGTAGCAAATACTCATATTTAATCTAACAACAACAAAGGAAAGCAAAGAAAAAACAAAAAGGGGGCTGCAGATGAAAAAATCCATACTGGCGATGACCCAGCAGATGGAGAGAGTGATGATTTATATGAGGAGACAGAGGAAGAAGCTGACGCAGAAGGAAAGCCCAAAAACCTTTTTGAAGCTGTGATAGCTGGCGCTCAAAAAGATGGCACAGAACTCACAGAGGATTCATTCGCCATAGACAAGGAAAAGATTCTCGCCAAAACCAATGGGAAAAACGAAACCAAATAATCCGAGGTTACCCAATCCAATTGAACCAACCTATCCTTAGTTGCCTCAAGCAACATTCAATATTACCAGATAATATTATGTAATTAACAACAGGGATCAGGATGATAAGTTGATCACTATAAGCTATATTTTTATGATTTATTAAACAAACATTATTTTTTAAAACTACTTTTAAAATTTCATATTTGCTCTTTCATTTAATAAAATTCACATTAAATCACTTTCATGTTGCAACTGAACCAACAGGCACTCCATGAGGATACCCCCAACCCCCAATAAAGAAATTTCTTTGTTTTTAAAAAAATGTTGTAACTGAACCAATTTTAGTTGAGTATTAGATTGGGGAATACAACAGTCTAATAGAAAAGACAAGAATAGGAATAAGATGGTTTTTTATTGGAGAAAAACATAGTTAAAATACTGTATTGGCAAGTCACAGATCCAGCAAGGGTGGCACTGTGTGTGGGTTTGATATGAGGTTTGAGGCTGGGAACATGTTAGGCAAGGGATCAGCACATCAAATTGGCATCACTCCTAATTGGGAGATAATGCCCATAATTCATCATTGCCTTTGAATCCTCTATAAAGTTAGTTATGTTATGGGGTGTCTCTTCAAACGCCCCTGTGTATTGTGAGATACATTAATGTACAGGGGAGTATACTTGATCTCAACATTCATATAGTATTATTCCATAAATATACCTCTATTATAAAAAGAGTTAATCAAAAAGATAGACTTTAAACAAAATAGATGATTTTATTAAGAATGTTAAGTATATAGTTCTTAGAAGTATAATAAACAAGATAAAGGGGAAAATTAAGAAGAGAATGTCACTTTATTAGATATTGTTACAAAAGTAACAAGTTTGAAGCCCCAGGCGGGAATCAAACCTGCTCCTAGCTGCCAGGTGGGGCTAGCGGGCAGGGAGATTTGCCTGCACCTGGATTTGCTTTAAAAAGCAAAAAATCCAGGTGCAGGAACCATTCCCACCCTGGTGGCAGCTGTGGGGCCCGTTCTGGGCCCCAAAAGCAATGCCCAAGCCTTGGTGGATTTGGCCGGGCCTTGGCAGTCTAATTTTAGCTGCCCAGTAAACACAGCTCAAGCCCACCCTCCATTAAGTAATTTGGGGTCCCCAATTGGGGACCCCTTTTTTAACCAAGTTCTTTGGCCTCAGGAAAGCCTGTCAAGACAGTCCAAAAATGGTGATCAAATTGAAAACCCCCATAACCCCAGAAGCCAAACCTGCCAGAACCAATGGCCAGCCAAGCCAAGATGGACCACCAAAAATCCAAACAAATGTTCCTGATAACCCCAAAAATAACCATGAAGCAGCCAACCAAACAACAAACCCTGGGATGCCAAGCCTTGCCACACAGATAGCACCAGAAAAATGCCCAGAGGCACTTGCATGTGAGTAAGTATATAAATCAAAAGCACCTGAAAAAGTTCTATATCATCATCCTTATCAAATAAAGTTGTTATGAACCTTTGGTTCACCAATCTGTTTCCATACTTATTTTTGATACTCTTTCATCTGCATACACCCAAGCATCAGCACCCATCCACTGGGATAGATAACCAGGCTCCAGTTGACAAAACCAAAGCCTTTGACTAATATTGTCCACCCAACGCACCATTTGGCCCTGTGCATTTCACTGGGTATCCCCCAAATCCTGATCACAAACCCTGGACCTTGGAAGACTTGCAGTGGTACACCCACCCAAACGCCCCCAAGCAACCCTACCTAATTGTCCATGACAGCAAAGCAATCATCATTTATCCTTTTATCTTCAACAGGAAATACAACATTCCTGCTGCCTACCTGGTCCCCATGGAACCACCCCTAACACCCAAACCAACCATCTCAACCCCATCCACTTCTGATGCCACTGGCCAGAGTAGTTAATTCCTGGGAGTGCTTTACCTGGCGCTCACAGGATTGATTGACTCTGCCTTTCCAGCAGCTGGGCCCTGGGCTGTGGCTGTGAAGGCCCTTTCCTACCTGGTAAAGTTAGATACCATCATCTGGTGGGCCATGCCAGTACCTGCTTTGACTCCTCCCTCACCTGCTGGAGCTCCACGGTACTCCTGGTATCCTGAAAGATATGAGTTTAGAGTATTATATAGTATCATGAGAGGCCACATGTTGTCCATGTACGTCATGGTGGTAATGGGGCTTGTCCAAGTAGAGTTCCTCTTAGGACTCAAAATGTTTGATCCCTGTAATAGATGAGCAAATGATAAGAGTGGCACCAACTTAATGATTAGTTGGGAAATCATTTGGAGAGTCACTTGGGGAGTTGGTTTCCCAAGAGGGAGTAATCAAGGATGTTGTGACATCTCCCCCTGGGGTGCTGGAAGGTGGAACCTCAGGAATTTTCTTGAGAGTATCAGGGATTGGGCTTGATATTGATCCAGTTTTGCATTGGCTACAAAAAGTTGGTAGTTACATTGTGCTGTTCTTGCTTTGAACAGGAAGAGGTGATCATGGTGCATACACTTGAGTTCTGTTTGAGTGCCAATACCTTTGAAAAGGTAATTATTTTTTGGTTTGACTTTCATGACAATTCCTCGTCCTTGTAACCCTGGTTCTAGTTTTTGCATATTGTGATTAACAACCCAGATCTTGTCCCCAACTTGGAATTTTTCCTGCTGTAGTGGGATTGCTTTCCTCTCAACCCTTTTCTTTTTCCTTGTCCTCTTGGTCCTTCCTGGCACGCTGTATGTCAGGATCATTGTTGTCTGGCACTTTATTGGGCAGAGGTAATTGTGGTCCTGAGGTAGTGCTAACAGTGGCGAGTTTATGACCATAGACAAGTTTATATGGGCTTTTGCCTATGTTGTGTTTAACCCATGTTCTACACATCATAAGTGCTGTTGGCAGCATGTTGACCCAGGCTTTTGGATTGTTGGCAGATAGCTTACTGAAGGCCTCTACTAGGGAGCCATTTAGTCTTTCTACTCTTTCATTTGCTTGAAGGTGATATGGGATGACTATGTTATGCTTTATTCCATTATTGGCAAGTTAGATGTTGGTGTCAATAGATTTAAGTTTGGTTTCTTTGTCTGTGATTAGGAGTTCAGGTTTCCCAAACTTTGCTATGATCTCTTTGCCAATGAATTGTCTCATGTTGTGCCCTTATGTTCTTTCAGGGCTTGCACTACGGGCCATCTGTTTGTATAGTTGATAGCACTTATGATGTACTTTTTCCCTTTGTTTTTGCCAGGCATTGGTCTCAAAATATCCAGTGACCACACTTTGAAAGGTTGGGTGATTGACACTGGTATTACTGACTTGGGGGTGCCTTGGAGTGGGCATACTTTTCACAGACTTTGCATTGTTCCAGTAATTCCTTGATATCATCTAGCATGTTGGGCCACCAGTAGTGTGTCTTGAGGTATTTTTGCAAGTTCCTGCTACAGATGTGGCCCAGGTCTCTGTGATACTGGAGGGTCTGTTAATCTTTTGTGTTGACGGGATGTAGGGTACAGTATTGCCATTTGGTAATATGCAGTGTAGAGCACCATATAAAATTTTAAACAGATGTTTGTTCTTAAGGACTTTCTCTTGGATGTCCATTAGTGTGTCAGGTGGGAACCCTTCTTGGAGATTTATTATTATTAGCATGGGCTAATTGGGGTCTTTATCAGTGTATAGTAGGTGTTTACTGTATAGCCTTGGCAAGGAATCTGCGGTAAGTATTTTTTTGCCTAGTTTGTATTATAATATCATGGGGTATCTCTGTATGAGGCTCATCCATTCAGCTTGTTGTCTAGATAGGTGTTGTTGGGTCTTGAAGAACACCAATAACTTGTGGTTGGTTAGTACTTTTAATATCTGTGCACCTTCCAGATAACATTGCAATTTTATTAAACAGTGGAAAATAGATATCAGTTCCTATTCATGTATTGGGTATCTTTGCTCACCAGCTGACAGCTTTCTTTATTAATATGCTACAAGGAGAAAGTCCTTTTATGCAGTTTTAATTTGAAGTACTACTCCTATTTTATAATTAGAGGCGTCAGTTTCTAGTTTGTACACCCCTTCACAGATTGAGTATTGAAAAATAGGAGCAGTGGCCATATGCTCTTTTAACTGTCAGAAAGGTTGATCTCTTAACGGTGTCCATACAAATTTGATCATCTTGCCTGTGATTGCAGATAAGGGGGCAGTCAAGGCACCCCAGTCAGGGATGAACCTTCTGACATAGGCTACTGTGCCTAGGAATGTACAAAGCTCACTCTTATTTTGCGGCACTGACATGTTGATTATGGTTGTATCTTTTCTGGGTCTGATTTTATTATATACTTACTGATAATGTGTCCTATTAATGGGAGTTTGGACAAGAATAAGTCACATTTTGAGAGTTTGGCTATAATTCAGCTATCTCAAAGGGTTCAGAGGACCAGGCAGACGTCTTTCCAGTGTTGCTCTATGGTCAGGCTATATATGATTATGTTGTCAAGGTAGATAATAGGCCTTTTTCCAATGTGTTCATTGAAGACTTCATTAATAAAGGTTACAAAGGTGCTTGGGGCGCTTGTCATGCCAAAGTTAAGGACCACACATTCAAAAGAGCCATACTTGGTTCTGAAAGCTTTTTT
This sequence comes from Entomophthora muscae, assembly GCA_014839935.2. Lineage (NCBI taxonomy): Eukaryota > Fungi > Entomophthoromycota > Entomophthoromycetes > Entomophthorales > Entomophthoraceae > Entomophthora > Entomophthora muscae. Next base: position 427,305 of record QTSX02000050.1, on the reverse strand, counting down.
AGGTATGTCCTCTGGTTTAACGTGAATTTGGTGATAAACCACTGTCAAGTTAATTTTTGTGAAGAATTGGGACCCCCCCCCAGGGCGTCAAAAAGGTCATCAATCAGGGGCAGTGCATACCTGTTTTCAATTGTGACCTTGTTGAGTGCCCTGTAGTCTGTGACCAGGTGGAGTCCTCTATCTTTCTTTGCTACAAAAAAAGACAGCCACACCAAAAGGAGACTTAGAGGGTTGTATGAGTCCTTTTTCAAGGGCCTTGTCTAGATAGGCCTTTAGCGTGTTGTCCTCTTGTGGTGTTAGGTGGTAGATAGGTTGTGCTTTTGGTACACTCTCTTTGAGGTCAATTTTTTGTTGTATCCCTTGGTTGGGTGATAACCCTGGTAAAGTCTCTTGGAAGACAGAAGGGAATTCAATGACTAGCTGTTCTCAAATATGGTCTCTCTCACGTCTGGTTTCTGTACTTTTAAAGTGGATAACCTCATATGTGCAGGAGTTCCAATTGATTTTTCTGGGGTTCTTTTTCTCTGCTGTCTCCATGATCTTCACAAACACTTGGCCCCTCATAAGTGTGTAAAGGTGGGTTAAATACATGCAGTGATGTACCTCACCTTGTTGTATGGTGAGGGTAATGCTATCCCAGTTGATGTGAGGTTTGGTCTTCTTTATCCAGTCCAGACCAAGTACAGCATCATAATTGGGGATTGATATGATTGGGTCACTAATAATAGTCTATATGTCTCCTATTTGGGCACGGAAAGGTTTTGCTTCCTTGATGACTGGTGTGCTCCTATTATCTACCATGATAACTCTCTTGATATTTCTTTGGACTGTGGGTAGTTTCATGAGGTTGGAAAATTTCTTGTCAGAAAGGGATTGGTCTACTCCAGTGTCAAATAATGCTTTGCCCTGATATCTGCAAAAGCAGAAAGGATAAGTGAGGAGTTTATTTCCAGTTTGAGCAGCAAACAGTTTAGGATTGCTGGAGGGTACTTGGATCATGGTAATTGAGTCCATGTATTGGCCCCTGTACAAGTCTTGTAAAGTGAAGCAGGGTGGCTTGCCTAAGCACTCCCCTGAGCTCTTTTCTCCCTGATGCAGTATCATTACTCATCTGCTTTTCCTGAGTTGTACAATTTCTGCCTCAAGAATGAGGGTTATTAGCTTGGTTTGTTTGTTTGTTTGATAGGCTGACTATCCTTCTTTGCTAAGGGAATCTATTTCTGCTTGTTGGTTACATGCAGGTCATCAGATTTTTGTGCAGCCCACTTTCCTTCCAAGAATATGTCTTGGAGGTTCTTGCAGTGACTCATGTCAAATTGTTGTCTAATATGCATAGGTAGTCTGTTGTAGAAGTCCAGGCGTGGTCTAGGTTCATTGAAGTTGATGGTGTTGGGTGCACAGTTGCGTAGGTCTTCAATTGCAGTGATGTACTCCTTGATGGTTCCTGTCATCTTGAAGGTTCTGTGTTCTGTCATGATGACTACATCGGAATTCTTTATGATAAATTTCTCCAGAAAGGTGTTCTTAAACATGTCCCAGTCTTTGATATGATCAGGGTGTTGGTCAAACCATTTGCTTACAAAGAATGAGTAAGCCCCAGTAACGCGTAAAGCAATTTCACTTGCCCAGAGTTTTTGGGGGTAGCCTACTTGTGTAAACTTATTTTAGGTGCTTTGAATCCAGAGATTGTCATTTTAACAGTGTAGTCCTGAGAAAGTTCCAATTTCTGCCAAGTGTAGACATTGGAATACAATGCTGGGTATTTTGATTACTTTGGAAACTGGAGGTGTGTTCAGGACTCCCTGTGTACTGAGAAAGTTTTAATGTTTGGTTGGTATGAGGATATTGTTGAAGACTGAATTCTGTGGGGACATCCTGTCCTTCTTCATATCTTCTCCAGCTGGTGGGGAGTGCCATCTGCTGGGTTCTTTTCTTTGGGGGAAACTTTCCTTTAATTTGCATTGGTGTGGATAACCTACCTGTGCTACCACTGTCAAGTACATACTTCTTGGAAGTATATAAAACAAGATAAAGGGGAAAATTAAGACAAAAATGATGCAACATTATCTAAAATTGTTTCCAGATAAAAATAGTGTTAGAATTGATATACACTTCAATTCTGATACCATTTTTCAAGGAATAGAAATATGTCATTATGATATCATTTTCTAAATTTTAAACTAAAAATTATGTTAAAAATACTTTTAGTTTCCTCATAATTTTGTATTTCTGTCCCCAGAAAAGAAGTTTTGGAATTGAAGTTGGCATCAGAATTTATTGCTTGGCTGTGGAGGATCTTTCACAGAGGCTGCTAATATAAAAAAGCAGCCTTCCATATCAAAAAATCCGATCTACTAAAATTTCACCCATAAATAAGCTTTGGTAAAACTATGTTTTGGATCTGATCTGTATAAAATTATTTTTTAAATTATATATGGGACATTTTTTATTTTTCTTTATAGATTTAATTTTTACAAAAGTTAATAGTCATGTTTACCATATCCATAGGGTTGAGCCTATTTTTCTACAGGATCATAAATAAGTAGCACTGTTTTCTGTGGGATGTAGAGCTTTCTCTCTTAGAGATTTTCAGAATTAGTTGCATTTCCCAAGTCTGAAAATCCACAGTTTTGAATTACATCTAATTTCAGCCTATTAAATCAGACTAAACCTTGATTCTGGTTCATAATCATCTAAAACAATCCCAATTCTCAACTGAATTTTTCTAGAAAGATTCGATTCCCAGGTTTGAAGAATCTACCATAAAATATGATTTAATTTTGCCATCCAATTTAAGAAAAAGGTTGGATTCTGCTCAGGAATGATCCTCCATAAGTATGGCTGTGGTGGATTAAAAATGCACTGATTACGGCTTTTCCCTATAATTGACGCAACCAAACCTTCATGTTTTTGAATTCCCCTTACCTATGGGAATCCAAAAAATAAAAATAAACATACAAAGATGGCTTTCTTTTTTCCAGACAAACCATTTTCTATATATTTTTAATTTAAAGAGTAAAATTCTAATTAATATTTTTATATTTTTAAATTTGAAAGAAGAATTTAATTTTTTATTTAAAAAAATCTGAAAAAACTACCCGTCTGTAGATCTGTACAGTTACAATTCCAGAAAAATTTAAGCTATGATGATTTTCCAGAATTGTTTCCAGATCTGAATAGAATGGCTGCTTTTTTATAAAGCATACATTGTTTCATATCTGCCGCAGTCCTAACCACAAGCCTAGCTGCAAGGGATCCAGATGGTTGTGGCAGCTGCTGTAACTTCAGCCAATCATAATTTATGCAGAACCCGATTGAATCTGAATTTATTCCTGCAAAAAGGCTAGTCCATTCAAAAAAGATTTCATAAAATGATCGGTGCTTTCTAGGCTCGTGGGCTTTGAAAGGCCAGATGCAGCAGTGGATTATGGTTGCCTTGCCAACATCAGCTGCATCGGAAGTTGATTCCATCGGCTAAGCATAAGCAAGCGAGATTATTTAAGTAAATAATTTATTAAAAATAAAATTCATTTTTAATCAAAATTTAAAATAAATAAACTTATAATACCTAGAAATTATATCATACGCTCTCGCGTTTCCTTGCATGAAGGCACATGTTATACTATCTTACATATTTTTTATCATCCCAAGCATTAAATCATCCCAAGCGCTCGCGTATACCTTGCATGAAGGCACATGAGCTAAGCCCGATAGTTACATGATAAATTATGTGTTTTGCCAATGTGACTTATTGCCATGCATTTAAATAACGGTCAAGCATTCTTTAGATGTAATTGCAAGACTGTAAAGGTACTAAATGGAGTTACTCGTTTTCTCCCCATCAAAATAGACTCTAAATAAAAGCTATTTTAAAGCAAGGCCATTGATAGTAGGAAATAACACAAATGGAAGAGATTGCTTCTACAAAACAAGTAAAGCAAATGACCCAGATTTTCGTCACGTGTGATAAGTTCAGTTCAACATCCACTTTCTAACGATTCAGCTAGAAAGCAGGGTATGTATAGCTGTACTTCTCATTTTTGTTTGAGAGTATGATTTATCTTATTGTTTATTAAAGGTATTTCAATTATTATAATCTTACTATTGCATACAAAAACATATAAAACACAGCAATACAAGTTGAAATAGTTATGAGATCGTTCATAAAACTTGTTGTCCTTGCTTCTATCGCATTCGAATGTGATTCGAAAGGATATTTTAAATTTAAATTGCCCCAAAAAAATTTCTAGTCCCAAGGTAACCAGTTTCACAATGAAATGCTAATAATATTTTAGACAACCGTTAATAACCCAACCAAAGGCCCAGCAACACCTCCAAGCCCCGCCACACAGCCTCGCAAAGCCTCGAGCTCTGGTAGTAAAGCTTCAAATAAGAAGGAAGCAGCCCCAACCAGCATTCGTGATCCAGCCAACAAACCAAAGAACAAAGGCCAACCAGGTAGCAAAATAATCATATTTAATCTAACAACAACAAAGGAAAGCAAAGAAAAAACAAAAAGGGGGCTGCAGATGAAAAAACCCATACTGGCGATGACCCAGCAGATGGAGAGAGTGATGATTTATATGAGGAGACAGAGGAAGAAGCTGCCGCAGAAGGAAAGCCCAAAAACCTTTTTGAAGCTGTGATAGCTGGCGCTCAAAAAGATGGCACAGAACTCACAGAGGATTCATTCGCCATAGACAAGGAAAAGATTCTCGCCAAAACCAATGGGAAAAACGAAACCAAATAATCCGAGGTTACCCAATCCAATTGAACCAACCTATCCTTAGTTGCCTCAAGCAACATTCAATATTACCAGATAATATTATGTAATTAACAACAGGGATCAGGATAATGAATTCTTCTCTATAAGCTGTATTCTTCTATAATTTTTTAAATAAACATTCTTATTTATAACTATTTTTTAAATTATATATTTCTTTTTCATTTAATAAAAATCCCATCAAACTCCTTTCATATAGTTTTATACCCTAAATATAACTTTTTCATAAAATATTTAAACCAAAAAACAAGAACTTTAAAGGAGATTGTCAATTATATACTTCTGGGAAGTATAATAAACAAGATAAAGGGGGAAATTAAGAAGAGAATGATACTTTATTTGATATGAATATAGGATATTATATAGTATCATGGGAAGCCACATACTGTCCATATACTTCATGATGGTGCTGAGGATCTGGATGTACCAGTATTCTGGCTACTGCCAACTTACTTAACATCCAGTCATCGCCTGATTTGGTGCCCTTTCAATATACAATTCAACATACTTGAAATGGCAACCAAGCAATATCACATGACTGTCCAAGTATCCAGTGGCTTGAACCCATCCCACACATGACCAACCCCTAGGTTTGATCCAACTAAATCTCCACCACAGCCAAATCTAAATAAGCATAAAATATTATCCAATAAAAGATGCTTCTCTTCTTTCCTAATTCCATCTTTGAAGCTTCCCCAAAAGGCGCTTCTTATCACTGGTAGCAGCTACAGTTTTTTTTGACCACACCCATGAAAGAGAAAATGACTGACCAAAACCCACCCACCTTTGCTCATGTGCTCAACCAGGCCACATCCCAGGAGACCTGGAAAACGTACTTCTGCACCCACAACATCAACAAAGATATACCTAGTAGATGCACCATATTCAAAGGACTGGTCATGCCCAAAGCATGCACTAAGATAATTCAATACAGTTGCTCTCTTCAACCACAAACAAATGCACAACCACCTATCACAGGTGAAGTTACCAACACCAAATACATTAGTATTGACAAGTTCTTTGACAAAAACAAAGAAACATCATCAACTGGCTATATCACTCAGTTGCTAAACTCTGCGCCAGCCGCATCCCCCATGAAAAACGGGTCCAGGAAGCCAGCAAGCACCTGTACAAGGCCACAGCTAACTGGTTTGTCACCTGGGTTGGCTCACAAACTGACAACCAGCTTGACAACTGGGAAGAGTTCAAAGCAGACATCACACACAGTTTCTGTGTCACCAAATCCCTCCAAGGCATTGTAATACAGCCCAGCAATCTTCCTCAAAAGGCCACTATCATGGCCTACACCAATGAATTCAAGGAAATACACTGCAAAATCCAAAATCCAGCGCAAGCTGACAACGTACATACCAAATCCTCATTCATCAACATAATGAAACCCTCTGTTGCTGCCCTCATCTGCCCAGAGGCTAACACCTCCATGCCTGTGCTCATTGCAGAAGCCAAGCATGCAGAAAAACGCGCAAACATGGAATGTGCCGCATGTAACAGCAATTGCTCCTCAAACGGCAATGGCAGAGAAAACTCAAATGGCAACAAACGCCAAAAAACAATCAAAGCAACAACAACTCCAATTTCAACAATGGCAATCACAGCCAAAGCAAAAACCGCTCCTGTCCCAAGAAGGAGGACACTGCCAAAGTAAACAATGCTGAAACAGCACCTGCTATGAATCTGACCCCACATTCTCTGACCTTGAAGGTCTCAAAACAGAGGAACATGGAAAAGAGGAGGGGAAACAGGCTTAAGTGCCCCTGTCTCCCCCTAACTTGGTAAGAAATTGTACCAAGGCACAAACTTTGCTGCTCGCATCCCCCATGTCCCACAATCCTCCATTTTATGAACTTAAATTAAAGATTGCTCACAACTTCTTGTCTACCCATGCACTTATAAAACTAAAACACATAAAATTTTATTTGACTCTGGTGCACAACATACTATGGTTAGCAAACCATTTGTAACCAAATACAAAATACCAGTTGTCAAATCCAACTTCAAATACACCAGAATAGCAGATAAATCAAAGGTTCTACTTGAAGGCAAAACAACTCCCTTCAGAATTGAACTCCAAGGCATACAAACGTCCATCAAAGGACTTTTCATGAACAACATAAACCACGACATTGTAGCAGGCATGGACTGGTTCATCTGAGTGAACCCCAGCATATGTTGGAAAACAAAAACCATGACCATCATACACCATGGAGTTAATTTTAATATCCTCAAAGAACCCAACAACCTCATTCTAAGAGAGACAGTATTTGTCCAGGTCATAAACCAAGACAACTCAGAATGTTGAATCAAGTTAGTACCCTCCACACAATGAGGTACACCAAATTTGATAATATACAAACAACCAAAATCCAATGTCCAGAACTTGTGACACTCCTAAACAAATACACTCATGTATTCAAGGAAGAGCTCATAGAGTTACCACCCAAACAGGAGGTCAAACATGGCATTGACCTGTGTAAATTCATGCCTAAACCTATACCTCTCTACGACTCTCCCCCATGGAGACCCAAACCCTCAAAACCCACATTGAGGACAACCTAGCCAGAGGGATTCATTTGCCTGTCTGAATCCCCTTGGGGGGCAGCAGTGTTCTTTTTAAAGAAAAATGAAGGTCTCTTTGTCTAGTAAAGGACTAAAGAGCACTAAATGCAAGCACAGTAAAGAATAAATATCCCCTATCACCCATAGAGAATCTGTTTGCAAGACTCTCAGAAGCCAAATTTTTCTCCAAAATTGACCTCACCTCAGGTTATAACCAGGTTGAAGTAAAGGAAAAGGACATATCAAAGACTGCATTCCGTACACAATTTGGATCCTTTGAATGTAGGGTAATGAACTTTAGGATGAAACCTTTCTTGATCAGCTCAATCCCACTTTTTGGAATTGAGAATTTAAAAGCAAGTGATAAGCGTATAATAGTCTGAGTTTAAACAAGGCTTTTATTAAGAAGAAAGGTATGACCAACAACAACACTAGATTCTGGGCCAAGGTAGTCCAGGGCCAGAAATGCCCTATCAAGGGCCAACTGGTGAGCCCTACAAGAACCATCAAGAAGGGACCATTTGTTCCATCAGAAGGATGGATGAAGTTTGTGACCTCTGAACGCTGGTTCCAAGACATTGCCAGACCCCTCCCCAAGTCCCCTGTGCCCCATGGGATTAGAGTCAACTTTGGAGGTGACCCTACTCAGTTCTAGGAGGCAGCAAAAGCAGTTGCCACAGCATATCCCAAGGCTGTGTCACTTCACTAAAGCACAATGAATGACTTCTTTGATCTTGGCTTCCTCTGTAAAGCGGATGCTGATCAGGCAGCTGAGGAAATCTTCACTCTTGAGATCACTGACCCCAAGGGTAAGAAAACCCAGAAAGTCCTACCAGCCACCCACACCCAGTTCAATCAAGATACCACCCTCTTTATGTCTTTTGAGACCTTGCCATTAGACATGCCCAGAGGGGAGATTGAATCCCAGATCAAGGAAGGGCTGACCAAGTATGGGGAACTAGTGCAGTTTGAACTTCTTAAAAACCCTTACATGGGCCACCTGACCACACCAAAAGCTATGACCATGATCAAACCCTTTGCAGATGACAGCTTTTTATCCATCCCCCTTTGTACAACCATTATCAAGAAGGATGGCATCCTCAGTAGCAAGTTCAAGGTGTTCACTGAGCAAACTCTGCCCATCTGTGCACAGTGCTCAGCCCTTGACCACAGAGAGGCCCTTTGCCCTAAACCATAGCAGGAGTCCAGGCCGCAGAACAAGACACCCCCAAGGAGCACCAGAATAGTAAACCAACTGGGTCCCAATCCAATGCTCTTGTAGCCTTGGCCTGGGGCACTATGGCTGAGTATGCAGTTGTAAAACCAATCACATCCCACCAGAAAAAGGCTCATGCAAAGGCTCAAAATTCATCTCAGCCTCAACCAATCAAGGAGACAGAAGGTGCCCAAGAAGAGGCACCTTGTCATGAATGACATTTCAATACTTGTATTGAAAACCCAAGAGTTAAACCCCGGTTCCCAGAAGGCGGATTCAAACCTCCAGACCAGTCCAGGACCCGCCAATCTGTTAATAGATGGGCTCAAATCAGTGAATCACTCCGCGTTCTGCCAGCCTACTACAAAGGACCCTTCAAAGACAACTTGAGTCACACAAAGTGAACAGGGGACCACCAACTTGCTAAATTGCGTACTCAAGTTGACGAGTTACTCTGAGACCTGCCAATCTCCCAAGGACAATTCCCCAAATGGTCATCAGATTGATGCTAACCTGGAGCCACCAAGGACCCAAACCTACTCAGCGGTTACAGCTTGCCTTAAAGAGGTTAAAACAAACCCTATTATCAACTCTGCCAACAACCTGCCGGCATGCCGCCCAGAAGGGGTAGTATAATTGGACTACTCAGGTGACATAGTGAACAGTGGCGGCAAAACAAAGCATCGCCTTTCCAATTTTCCAGAACAGGCACAACCTGGATCTGCCGCCCTTGAGACCCCAAACCAAGAACCAAGTCCCGCCAGTACCTTGTCCGCAAACCTGCACCCTGCAAAAATTGAAGGAGCAAAATCCCATGGTATAAAAAACCTGGTGGTATGGTGAAGACCACATTGTCATTTTTGATAATAAAGTATTATGAACCTTTGGTTTGAACAAATCTTACCCTATCTAGTCTTAGTAATCTTCCATCTTAATTCCAGTCAAGTAGACTGCCAGGCTGCCGCCCTCCCCCAAGACCAACCTGCCAAATTGTCCCAGGCATTATACCGTCCCCTGGGAGCCCCCTTTGGACCTGTGCATTTTACTGAATACCCCCCCAACCTGGCCTATTCAGAGTACAACTTGGAAACCATCCTCATTGCCGACCCTTTGGCAAGGACTAGAAATACTGAGTACATAGGACACAAAGGAAAGAGGGTTGAGATCCTGCCCTTACTGTTCAAAGACAAGTACAATTACCTGCCTGCCTACTTTGTTCCTATGACTCCCCCTTTAACACCACAACCAGACTGCCCGTTGGAACCCACCACCGCAGCCAAGACCACCTCTACCCAACTGTTTGGAGTACTTTACATTACTTTGACAGGATTGGTAGATTCCATGGTCCCCAACTCCGGACCTTGGTCCTTACTTGGGCAATCTGTATCTTATATTATCAAGTTAGCACCCATTCTGTGGTGGGCCCTACCCGCCGGCTCAGCTGTACCTCATCCCAAGCTGCCCAAGGCCTCTACTTACAACTGGCTTCCTGACATTATGAAAATCTTTTTCAAACACGGTAACCTGGGCCCCAAGATGTTATTAACACTTGGGGCAACTTGTATGCTCCTTTTTGTGATAATCACTTATTACACCCATAAGGCACTTACCTCCCTGATACTCCCATGGATGAAGAACCAACCCGCCAAAGAATTGAAAGACCCTGCACCTGGTGCAGAACCCCAGAACCCGGCCACATCACAAGTGCAAAATGTGATAGTGAACCAGACCACAACCAAGGTGGATATGCCCCAGATGGGCAAACTCACCTTAGAAGAAGCCCGCCAAGCCATGCCAGTCCTCTGCCTCCACTTCCAAACCAACGCCAACACCTACCCCAGTGACACCGCAAAAGTCTTGGGGGTGGCCGCCATGCTATCAGGAGACACACTGGATTGGTTTGGGAAGGCCACCACCAAAGATGTTGAATTTTGCCTTGACTATTTGAAATTTGAAGCTGAACTCATGAGCACTGGCAATGACCAAGACACCAGATACTACGCGCTGAACTCTATGTTAGAGATCCGACAAGCAAACCGCCCTATCCAAGCCTATATTGACAAGTTCCTTAAACTGAAAACGCGCACCCAACTTGAAGACAAATTATCTGCCATTATCTTCAGAAAGGGAGTTAATTCAGCCATGAAAGACCTGTTGAAGCACCACCCGCCTACACTGAGCCTAGAGGAATTACTGCCCCTATGCAAAGGCCTGAGTCTAAACCAAGAAGGACAGAACGTGAACCCTACCCAAGCTGGCAGAGCCATGACGCCCAATCGACCTGGAATGTCCCCTGACAAGTTACAACACCACTATTGAGATGGGTTATGTTTCTACTGCCACAAGGCCGGGCATCTAACCAGAGCATGCCCTAAGAAGAATACGCCTTCTGTATCCTTGGCGCAAATAAACACCTCTACGCAATCTTATAAATTCATCCAAGTGACCATAGACTGTATGGGAATCAAAGCGTCAGATAGAGGCCTTTATTGACACAGGAGCCAATGAAAGCTTCATTGACGCCAACCTGGCAAAGGAACTAGGACTAACAGCTTCAGAGCGCAGCCTACAAGTAACCATGGGAAACAGTTCCCTGGACACTGGCTACAAGTGCAAACAGGAACTTCCCTTGACAATTGGACAGAACGTGTACCCAACTCCCTTGATCCTCTTACCGGGATTGCCCCATCCTCTAGTACTGGGGGACTCATGGTCTGACAGACATGGTCTGATTCTAAATTATTGTGAGCAGACTGCCACCTTAGGACGACCTGAATCTTGTGACTCTGTTCCGTTCTGTATGAGTCCCTGCAGAACCCTGACCAACAGACTCTTAACCATAAAGATGGAATCCAGGGTTGGGACACTACCTACTCCCCTGCAAAAGTGGGACCATGTATTTAGCAAAGAAGAGGCCACAAAACTACCCAGCCACTCCATATACAACCACGCTATAGACCTACTACCAGGTACCCAACCACACCACGGCCCCATCTATAGTTGCAATCACCAAGAACAAGTGGCCTTGAAAGCTTACCTGGAGGATATGACAAAAAAGGGTTTCATCCGAGTATTAAAGGCCCCATGCTTGTCACCAATGCTGTTTGTAGGGAAGAAGGACAGCAGAATGCGCCCCTGCGTGAACTACCAGAAGCTGAATGATATCACTGTGAAGAACTGCTATCCCATCCCCAACGCCGATGACCTTTGCGACATACTAACTGGAGCCCAGGTGTACTCAAAAATTGACCTACAGAGATGTGTTCAACCAAATCCAAATCAAAGAGGGCAACAAATACAAAACAGCGTTCAAGACCAGGTATGGACTCTACAAATACCTGGTGATGCCATTTGGACTATGCAACGCCCCCAGCACCTTCCAGCGCATGATAAACACAGTATTGGGTGAATACCTTGACCAGTTCTGTGTGGCCTACCTCAACAACATCCTCATCTACAGCAAGACCCACAAGGAACACCTGTGCCACCTGGACCTTATACTAGAAAAACTCTCCCAGGAAAACTTACATGCTAAGCTTAAAAAGTGTGAATTCTTCCAGTCTGAAGTTGAGTTCCTGGGATACGTTGTGAAGACCGGCGGGTTTGCCATGGCACAGGACAAAGTAGAAGCAGTAACATCTTGGCCGGTGCCCAAATGCAGGAAAGATGTGAGAAGTTTTTTGGGCCTGGCAAATTATTGCAGGGATTTCATCCAAAAATTTTCTCTGATTACCTTACCCCTGACCCGCCTTTGCTCAGACAAGGTTTCCTTTGCTTGGACTGACAAGTGCACGTCAGCATTTGAGGCCCTGAAGCTTGCTTTCACCTCTGCCCCCGTCCTGGCCATGCCCAACCCATCCAAGCCATTTGTACTGGAAACCAACACGTCCAACTTTGCGGTGGGTGGGGTCCTTCTTCAGGAAGGAGGGGATGGTATGCTACATCCTGTAGCATATTACTCCAAGAAGATGCTGCCTGCTGAAGGAAACTACCCAATCTAAAACAAGGAGATGCTTGCAATAATGAAGACCCTGAAACATTGGCGCCGGTACCTATGTGGTGCCAAATTTCCAGTAAAAGTCTTAACCGACCACAAGAACTTGGTTTACTTCTTTAAACCCAGACAGCTAAACCAGAGGCAGGCCAGATGGGCCTTGGAACTGGCTGACTATACCTTGACCATTGACTACAAGCCTGGGAAGGTGAACGTGGTACCTGATGCCCTGAGTAGAGGAGCTGATCTGATTCCTTCCTCTACAGAAACTAAGGACCACAATACACATGTACTCCTCAACCCGGCCAGCCTAGGCATCCAACTGATGTACATGAAAATCATGGCCCGCAAACCTGATGTAATTGAGGTGCAGAAACAAGACAAATACTCAACGGACCTTGTTGCTGACTTGACCTCAGATCCAGAAAGTTGCCACCACAAGAAAGGATTCTCACTGAAAGGATCCACCCTGCTATTACACAACCGGATCTATGTACCAGAAGGTGAAACAAGGACCAAAGTACTCATTGACTATCATAACTCAGAGATGGCCAGCCACCCTGGCAGACTCAAGACACTCCGAGGAATCAAGAAGAATTATGCTTGGCCCTGACTGGACAAAGATGTGGCCACCTACATTGAAGGCTGTGAGACATGTGGAAGAACCAAACCCCGTAGATCCAAACCTGAAGGCCTGCTAAGACCGCTAGACATACCTGCAAGACCCTGGCAGTCCGTTTCAATGGACTATATTGTAGAACTGCCCTCCTCCAATGTGTTTAAGGCCATCCTGGTCATGGTAGATAGGTTTACTAAGATGTCCTATTTTGTCCCTACCACCACTCACTGCACCACTGCAAAGACAGCTAGACATTTCCATGACCACATCCTAACTCATCACAGCACTCTGTTGGAAATCATCACTGATAGAGGACCACAATTCACCTCCAAATACTGGACTCAGGTGATGAAGGACTTGGGGGTAAAGCACTGTGTATCAACCTCCTACCACCCACAGACTGACGGCCAGACTGAACGTGTGAACCAAATACTTGAACAATACCTATGATGCTATGCCAACGCCAACCAGGATAACTGGGCCAAGATGCTACCCATGGCACAGTATGCCTACAACAGTAAAGACCACGCCTCCACAGGAATGTCCCCCTTCAAAGCCAATTATGGATTTGACCCATCTTGGGATCCCAGTATTGGCAGTAAGGAAATAAACCCGTCAGGACAAACCTGGATTGAACAGATACACAACACCCAACAAACCTGTCTTAAGAATCTGACCTGCGCTGTCCAGACTTATAAGGCTTTTGCCGACAAAAAGAGAATTCCTGGGAAACCATTGAAGGTAGGGGACAAAGTCTATCTGGACTCTCAAAACGTGCCTCTGACTGTTCCCTGTCGGAAGTTAGCCCACAGAAGAAGTGGCCCCTACAAGATCACCAAACTAGTGGGTGAAGTAGCATTTGAACTAGAATTACCCCCCTCGTGGAAAATACACAACATCTTCCACCACACACTTCTATTCAAGAAAGAGGGGAACTCACTCCCCCACCAGAAACTCAAGACTGAACCCCCTCCCATCCAAGTAGGATGCTCTGAAGAATACAAAGTTGAATATATTCATGGAGACCGTACCCACTATAAAACCCTCCAGTACTACGTCAAGTGGAAGGGATACCCACCTGAGGAAAGCACCTGGGAGCCATTAAGCAACCTACCCAACGCCCAACTAGCAATCCAACAATACCTTGAGAAGAAGACCAGGAAAGAAGGGACCCCTGGGAAGGAAGGGAATGATGTCATGAATGACATTTCAATACTTGTATTGAAAACCCAAGAGTTAAGCCCTGGTTCCCAGAAGGTGGATTCAACCCTCCAGACCAGTCCAGGACCCACCAATCTGTTAAAAGACGGGCTCAAATCAGTGAATCACTCCGCGTTCTGCTGGCCTACTACAAATGACCCTTCAAAGACAACTTGAGTCACACAAAGTGGACAGGGGACCGCCAACTCGCTAAATTGCGTACTTGAGTTGACAAGTTACTCTGAGACCCGCCAATCTCCCAAGGACAATTCCCCAAATGGTCATCAGATTGATGCTAACCTGGAGCCACCAAGGACCCAAACCTACTCAGCGGTTACAGCTTGCCTTAAAGAGGTTAAAACAAACCCTATTATCAACTCTGCCAACAACCTGCCGGCATGCCGCCCAGAAGGGGTAGTACAATTGGACTACTCAGGTGACATAGTGAACAGTGGCGGCAAAACAAAGCATCGCCTTTCTAATTTGCCAGAACAGGAACAACCTGGATCTGCCGCCCTTGAGACCCCAAGCCAAGACCCACATCCCGCCAGTACCTTGTCCGCAAACCTGCACCCTGCAAAAATTGAAGGAGCAAAATCCCATGGTATAAAAAACCTGGTGGTATGGTGAAGACCACATTGTCATTTTTGATAATAAAGTATTATGAACCCTTGGTTTGAAAAAATCTTACCCTATCTAGTCTTAGTGATCTTCCATCTTAATTCCAGTCAAGTAGACTGCCAGGCTGCCGCCCTCCCCCAAGACCAACCTGCCAAATTGTCCCAGGCATTATACCGTCCCCCGGGAGCCCCCTTTGGACCTGTGCATTTTACTGAATACCCCCCAACCTGGCCTATTCAGAGTACAACTTGGAAACCATCCTCATTGCCGACCCTTTGGCAAGGACTAGAAATACTGAGTACATAGGACACAAAGGAAAGAGGGTTGAGATCCTGCCCTTACTGTTCAAAGACAAGTACAATTACCTGCCTGCCTACTTTGTTCCTATGACTCCCCCTTTAACACCACAACCAGACCGCCCGTTGGAACCCACTGCTGCAGCCAAGACCACCTCTACCCAACTGTTTGGAGTACTCTACATTACTTTGACAGGATTGGTAGATTCCATGGTCCCTAACTCCGGACCTTGGTCCTTACTCGGGCAATCTGTAACTTATATTATCAAGTTAGCACCCATTCTGTGGTGGGCCCTACCCGCCGGCTTGGCCGTACCTCATCCCGAGCTGCCCAAGGCCTCTACTTACAACTGGCTTCCTGACACAACTCAACCCATGAAAACGCCTGCACAAGTGACCCAGGCAGTTCATGATAATGTGATTGATGAACCAATGTAAATTACAGAATTGGCGGTGCAGGAATCAATGGCCAACCAGGCCCAAGTTTTATTGGATAGTCAACAAAATGCGGTGGCCCAAGAGAATTTGCTGCAGGCCCAAACCCAGGATACACCCAATCAGGAGCATATGCCTTCTGCACAGGATAATGGAAGACCAAGGTGCA
Organism: Entomophthora muscae; assembly: GCA_014839935.2. Lineage (NCBI taxonomy): Eukaryota > Fungi > Entomophthoromycota > Entomophthoromycetes > Entomophthorales > Entomophthoraceae > Entomophthora > Entomophthora muscae. Next base: position 411,395 of record QTSX02000050.1, on the reverse strand, counting down.
AGGTCCAAACCAAACTTGCCGCAGTAACTAAGCTATCCCCTTACACTGCAGGGGATCCTAAACAGTCCAGGGCACCCAAAAAAGCCAAAGATGCAGCAGCCAATGACATCAGTGGCCCTACCTCTGGTGGGGTCACTAATGTATAGTGGCTAATGAACCTCACCAAGGGGACAAACTCTTCTGTAGGATTTCTGGCCCCAGTCCCAGGCATGAATAGGATTTTCCTGCAACCTCAAAGCAGTACCAATTGGCCCAGATGTGGTAATGACTGCTTTGAGCAAGGCCAATTTATGGTCTAGACTTTCCCAGATATAATTGAACCATAAGAAGCTGCATCTGGATCAAAGGAGTTCACCATAGCAGCAGTCAAGCATGAAAGTAAATCAGCAACAAAAAACTTGGGCCAAAGGACCACATTTTTTTGGTTTAATGTGGCCCGCAAAATTGCACCTTATTTGCTCCCATTGAACAACACATTCCGCCTTCAGACCCTTTATACATTTCCTACAAAGCGCCACACAATCCAAGGCGGGCCAGAAATTTAAGAAAACATGGCCCAGCAGATAACACAAAAATGTGAAAGCCACACTCTCAGCAGATTGGTACTCACATGTGATCTACCAGTTTCACTGTGGGCATAGCCCAGCAATTCCGTACCCCAACTCAGCCACAAAAATAATAAATCATCTTGTAACAGACACAGACTCTCCAACAAAAAAATCTGGGCAGACAGCCTCAGGGCTAATAGCCCGGATTACTTTAGATCAGCTATTAGTCTTTTGATCTACCACTCTACGCCACACCAGACCCTAGAGATTACATCCTATTCTTCTGGGGCGCTAACCCTAGGCATTGGCCCTAAAACCATAGCCTCACACAGATTTAACCCACAGAACGTGTATCAGGCTGTTCAACAAAAATGCACAGGCAGCCAGCCCAAGGGAACTTCTGCCCAGATTATTCCAGATCAGCACATTTCTATTGGACTTTCAGTTCAGTTTTGAATCACTGTTCTGGAATCAAGCAACAAAAAAATGCGGGCCAAAAGCCCAAATTTTGTCTGGCCCAGTTTTTCTGGGATCAATAACAATTCAATCTGGGCCTGCCGGCATCCATTACCCAAAATTCCTGAGAATTAAAGTACCCCAAAATGGGATATATAGCTCAAAGAATGCTTCCCCTTCACAATCTTCCCTCTCACCCAAAATTTTCCCCCTGCTTTGCAGGTTTCCTTGTCCCCTTCTTCCTTTTTTTACATTGTACATGAGACTTTGATCATTCCTTTTTGACCCTATGGGCTCATTGCACCAGTCAGAAATGTCTGGGCAACTCAAATAAATGAACTTTGGGATGACCAACGCCCCCGCAATGTTTGTCACCATGATTAAACAAGCACTAAATGGTCTCTCAAATACATTATGCTACCTTGACAATATTATATTCTCAAAAACAAAAGAGGAGCACCTCATGCATGTCTGCTAGACAATCAATTGACTTGCAAAGCACAAAATTTATGTGAAACCAAGCAAGTGCCAATTTATGGAAAAGGAACTCCTGTTCTTGGACCACATTGTCTCTGACAGTGGCATCAAAGCAGATCCAGACAAAATAAAAGCCATAAATAACATGCAACACCCCACCTCTGTCAAAAAAGTTGGATGCTTTCTTGGTATGGTAGCTTACCTAAGGAAATACATCAAAGACTGTGGAAACCTAACTACACCAATCAATGACTTAACCAAGGTTAATGCCAAAAAGAAATTCATCTGGACACCAGAATGTGACAAGAATTTCCAACTATTAAAACAAGCTTTGATTGAAGCACCAATCTTGCAATACCCTAATAACAACAGGTGCTACAAGCTTGAGTCAGATGCCAGTGACACTGCCATTGGCGCAGTCCTGCACATCTGCCAGTCAGGGCAGCAGGACTTCCTGCCAGTATTTTACAAAAGCAAAAACTAAACAACACTGAGCAGAGATACCCAATACACAATAAGGAATTGCTAGCAATATATCACACGTACAAGAAATAGAGATGTTACTTAGAAGGACATTTGAACCTCCAAGTACTAACTGTCCATAAATACTTAATATGTTTCAAAACTCATAACGCACTTGCACGGCAACAAGCCAAATGGATGTCCCTTCTGGAACAGCTTAATTTGGACATCCAATACAAAAAGGGGGCAGAGCTGGTCACGGCTGATGCTCTCTCTAGACTATGCCAGCCTAGAGAGGATCACCCTGACCACCTGGACCCTGACTGGCCAAACCTGTACAAAACTGAGTATAAAACTAAAGAAAAAGACCCCTCAACACATCAACTGACCCATGATACATTAGTAAGGAACAAAAAGTATTTCCATGTATCAAATGGCACAATATACCAAATCATTAACAACAAACATGTCCTGTACATCCCACTTGCACAAAAAGTTGACACCATACTAAGACATCACCAACTACTAGGACATACAAAGGCTAACAACTTATACCTCACACTAAAAGAGATAGTATGATGGCTCAACCTCAAACAGGATATAGTTGATATTCTGAAAAAGTGCACAGTGTGCAAGAAATACACCAGTACAAAGGCTCCTCAGCCAATGTTCAACCCAGTACCAGACCCTGAACCATTCAAGGTTTGGGGACTGGATGTAGTGGGCCCCTTCCCAGAAACTAAGACAAACCAACATTTCTTAATTGTAGCTATCAACTTAGCCACACACTGGCCCATCTTCTGGGCAATAAAGGACCATAAAGCAGAAACTAAAAGCTGATTCATTAACAAAGCAATCATAGCCAACTACGGCACCACAGAATACATCATAACTGATGGAGCAACCAAGTTATCAGTTCATGTAGTAAACAATAATCTAAAGTCCAAAAACATTAAGCATTCCACAACCTTGCCCTACAGGCCAAAGGACAACAGCTAAGTTGAACACCAAAACAGCAGCCTTATCAGAACCCTAGAGAAAATAATGGATTGCAAAGCCAAAGACCTATGGCCACTATATGTGAAACATGCATTACTAGTATCCTGGGTCTGTACCAATCAAGGAACAGGCTATTCACTGTTTGAACTAACATACAGATACAAACCAGAAATAATTACTTGCAACAAGAAGCCATACATAAAGATCCCCCAGGGAAACCCCCGCAGTAGAACAAGTACCAAATCTACAACACATACGCCTCAAAGCTAAAATAGCAGAAATAAAAAGGCTCAAAACACAAAAGGTAACCTCCACAGAGGAACCACTTCCCATCAACTCTCCCGTCTGGGTTCTAGATGGAAACAGAAAGAAACTAGACTCAGTACACAAAGGACCAGGAAGAATCATCAAGTACAGACCAGACCAAAACATCTATCTAGTGAAATTTCAAGGTGCCAAACCCCCTATCATCAAGAAATATCACAGAACCTGTCTCCGCCTTAACAAAGGAGAACACTTGACCAGACTGGTACCAACTAGTAAACAACTCCAGGAACATCAGGCAGCAGCTGTTAAGACAAAGCCCCCTCCTGATATACCAGAGTAACCGCTTAAGGGGGTGTTGAGGGTCTGGATGTACAAGCATTCTGGCTACCCCCAACTTACTTAACATCCAGCCATTGCCCGGTTTGGTGCCCTTCCAATATACTGTTCAACATACTGAGAATGGCAACCAAGAAATATCACATGACAATCCAAGTATCCAGTGGCTCAAATCCATCCCGCACATGACCAACCCCTAGGGTTGATCCAACTAAATCTCTGCCACAGCCAAATCTATATAAGTCTAAAATATTATCCAATATAAGATACTTCTCTTCTTTCCTAATTCCATATTTGAAGCTTCCCCCAAAAGGCGCTCCTTATCATATTGTAGAAAAATTTAATAATCAGAAATGGTAACATAAAATCATTTCTGTATTGAAAACTAATAAACATATTCTTTATTAGTAAAATACCAACATGAGCCATATAATACAGCCTAAGGCATCAAACTGCTAATAAAAATCCATGCTTTTTAAAAATTGTTATAAAGTTTTTATAAATTATTTAGACTAACTCTTTATAAGAAGATATTATACTAAATAAATTAGAACTATATACAAAGTTAGAGAATACTCAATAAATTTAATTGAAAACTAGACTGTGATCACCTGTTTACCATTAAGAACTGTAGCAATATTCTTGGTATATTCCCCAAGCTTTGAAAGTTTACATTTGACCTTGACAATGTCCTTGATTTTCTCTTGGTATCACTTCTCTTTAATGGTTCTCTTCTTCTTGAATGGGAAGCTCTCAATATCTCTGATTGATGCAACAGTCTTCCCCTGTTGGTCTTTGAGGTGCTCATAGAAGGTATTGTATCTGGGCTTGATTCCAAAGGAGGACTTGCTATGCTTATGCCAGCCCTCCAAAGATTAATTAGTTTTCATCTCATTCTTAAGAACTTCCTGGTAGCAGTTCCAGTTGGATTTGGCTCTGGGCTTGCTCCAGCACTTAGTGACCTTACACCTAATCCACTATGGCTTGTAATATTCAATGAAATGGTAGAAGGCACCATCATGCTTAATGGCATATAGATACTGGAATAGAAGTTCAAAGGCTTGCCCTTTATGCTCTGGCTTTACAAAGGCCAGTGCTACAAATTGGTGGATTAAAATTTGCACTTTCCAGATGTATCTAGACAGTGAAGCTTGCTGAGCTTATATTGACCCTTTAGCTGCCTATTAACAGCCTGAAAATAATAAAAAACAACAATGTACTTCTCTATAAAAGGTATTTAAAAAAGTGTTACACTGGGCAGTTTCATAGTCCATGATTATAGTTGAGGGTCCAAGTGCGCTTTCATGAGCTTGTTTGTCACAAATGACATTTCAATACTTGTATTGAAAACCCAGGAATTAAACCCTGGCCCTCAGAAGATGCCTTGCGCCAATCAAGATAGACAGAGACCTGCCAGTCTTCCAGTTGTCACAAATTAATTTTCAATACTTGTATCAAAAACCCAGGAGTCAAACCCTGGCCCTCAGAAGATGCCTTGCGCCAATCAAGATAGACAGAGACCTGCCAGTCTTCCAGTTGTCACAAATTAATTTTCAATACTTGTATCAAAACCCCAAGAGAAAAACCCTGGCCCTTTAAAGATGCCTTGCGCTAACCAGGATAAACAGGGACCTACCAATCCATCAAGTCACATACTTGATCTGGTGAATTACTCTGAAACCTACCAGTTTTTTAAGGGAGATTCCCCAAATGGGCATCAGATTGCCGCCAGTTGCACACCACTAAGGACCCAGACCTATGCAGAGGTTGCAGCTTGCATAAAAGAGGTTAAGATGGGACCAGACAATGGCATCATAAATAAAAACCAGCTGCTGCAAGTTTCCAGCCCTGATTTTGCTATACAATTGTCTGGCTCAGGTGATGTGAAGCATAGAAATGGCAGAACAAAGTACCACCACTTCTGTTCATCAGAGCTGGCTAAACCGGAATTTGTTGCCCTCAAATCCCTGCCCCAAGGCCCATGCCCTGTTGAAAAGTTGCTGGCAGACCTAAAATTTGTGAAAATCAAAGAAGAAAAATCATATGGTATAAAAGCCACAGTGATATGGGGATAACCATATTTTCATTTTTGATAATAATGATTTTACAAACCTTTGATTCCAGAAGATCATAACATATTTAATTTTAGGGATCTTTCATCTCCACCCTAGTTGAGTAGATAACAAGGCGCCTGTCCTTACTAGAGACTAACCCACAGACCCAATTCCCACGCCATACTGTCCCCTTGGAGTGCCTTTTGGACCAGTACATTTCACCAAATATCTTCTAAATCCCGCCTACTCCAAGTTAAACTTTGAGAACAAACTACTTGCCAACCCCCTGAAAAGAACTAGAGAGACTGAAACTATATATTGAAAAGGAAAGTGGTATGTGAGGCTAACAAGATTGTTCTGAGACAAGTTCAATTATCTGCCCTCCTACCTGGTCCCTATGACCCCGCCTTTGACCCCTCAACCCAACTTTCTTATGGAACCCGCCACTGCCGCTGACACCATGTCCACTCAGCTGTTTGAAGTAATCAAAATTGCTCTAAAAGGCTTAGTGGACTTCATGGTGCCAAACTCTGGTCCATGTTCCTTACTCAGGCAGACTCTATCTTATATTATTAAGTTAGCACACATCTTATGGTAGGCATTACCCACTAGCCTGGCAGTATCCTGTCCCAAGTCACCCAATGACACTACCTATGTCTGGCTTCCTGAAATTGTTGTTCTTCAGTAAGGGTGGCTCCATCCTTTTTATCATCATATGAATTGGCTCTAGTGTTATGGCCAGGGCAAGTGTGGTGAAGTCAACTGCTGCATATGTGAATCTAATAGTATTTTTGGCTTAACCAATTTTAAGCTAAGTTTTACTAGTAATTTAGGGGTTTAAAACCAAAATCTGAGATTAAAAACACCAGAATTCAACTTGGTTTAATAAATCTGTTAGCTCAAAGATCAATTTAAGGGGCAGTTTATAAGTAAATTTACCAATAAAAATTAAAATTACTTGTGTTTGACACTCTAAAATAAAAAGTGGCCAGTTTGACACTTTTTAAACCAAATCCTAATTTTATTTATAAAACACATATGCACTTATATAAGTTTTATTATTACTATTATTTTTTATTATTAGTGTCCATAGTTGTTGATAAAGCTCTCAAGCATCACTATACTGGATTTAGTGGTATATATATTAATCAACTACCCACTTGTTTTACATTATGTCTATTCTGGGTTTGTAGATCAAGTGGTGCCACATAAATTAAGCCCGATTTATTAATAGATTGCATATGTAATTTATAAAAATGGAAAACTTGACTCCCCCTCTGTTTGACACTATCCACTTGCCACATGATTGGTTTTGGATTTAACTAATCAAAGGCTCAGAATTAAGGCTAAATTAATAAGTGACACACTATGAGCGCCACTCAACACCCACCAACTTAACACTTTAACTGGGGGACTAGTGAAGACAGCTTCTTAACGTTTTAACAATCACTATGGTAAATAATCCACTCCCAGACCCCCATATATACTCTTACAACTAATAAGCATATTCCAACTCATTTAATTTTTTGATTTATGTTTTATTTTTTTAAACTTTGGGCATATGAAACTGCCTTGCTTTTGGGTTAACTTTCAAATCCGTTTTTAAATTAAGCAAATTTTATATGTAAAAAGAATAGCAAATTTGATTTTTTTGCTCAACTCTGAGAAGCTTGACAGTAAGAATTCAAAATTTTTTTCCTCAACAGTGAGAAATAGGGGTTTTCCAGCTGATCAACAGTGCCAAACTCAGCACTTTACTAAGTTTTGAATGTTTAACCTCCAATAAAAAATTCCCCATAATAACTTTTTTTGCAATTATAATCTACTACTTTTCCTGTTACTCCACATATAATTTTTATATATATTATTTTTAATTATACTTTTTCATTGATTTAGCCCTAAGATGTTATGATGAACCTAACATCTTTTTATGTTTGATTAAATATCACTTATTTTCTATGTTTTACTACTTAAGATCTATACTTTGAGTCTCTATTTTGCTTCTATTTACTTTGTTATATTTTTTCTTGATAAATAAACTTTATTTGCATACTTTTTACTTATATTTTTCTTTGCTTTACCTCTTTGTGTTTCATATATCTTTTCAATTATTTTCTTTACAATACTAAAATTTTCTTTAGACGAAAATCATCTAAATCCAACAAGCCTATCAAGCGCCAAGCCTCAAAGGGCTCAAAAGAAACGGCAACAGCGCCCATGTTGACACTTTGTTGACATGGCCACTGTTGACTTGAAACTCTAAATCTCCTATGTTTTTTGCTAGTTTCGCTAGCTTAATTCTTTTTTTAAAGCGTTCAGGGGTGTGAACCCAGAAGACAACAAATATGTGGCCATCTTGACACAATTTAATATTAAGCTTAATAAATAACTTTATTTAACCAGATTTACCCTTTACTTTTACTAATAAAAATTAGCTTATTTTTTATTTATTTTCATGATGTAAAAGTGTCAATGTCAACACTTTTTAAGCTGAACTTATTTTTAATAACAAAACTGAAGCATCTACAATAAAAAAAGTGTGCATTTAAAAATATTTTTTATTGAATTATTATATTGAAAAAGACAGTGTACATACATTTGATTGTTGAAAAGTTCATGTTATAAATATATATGTGGCACTTATTCCGGCTTTGATATATTAAGTGGATTGGTGGCTAACAGAGATCCAATAATTTAAGTGTGACTTACTATGTAAGATACTATATAATTTATTATTAAAAATAATGTTGACACTTGTAAATGTTATTTATTTGCTTGTGATCATCCCCTGGGGTGGAGTTAAGCAAATTAGAGTGGCGCAATTAAGCCTAGATTAATATGCCACCTTATATAAAGAATGTTGTAAGTGACGTTGTCAACACTTTACCCTTTTCAATACTTGAATATAACTTCTTAACAACTTCATATAAGCGCAATGGTAAAATATCATATTACCACTACCCAAATATAATTTTTAATAAAGAAATAAAGAACCTTGATACATTTTTAACTTATTTTTATAGGTTTTTTTAATTTTTATATGTGAACAAAAACACACAGAAAACAGTTAATTTTTTGCTAGCCTGTGTAAATTTAATTAAGCGTACTATGTTTTTTCATAGTAACTTTCCAAAAAACGTTGACAGTGACAATGATGTCAAAAATAATGTCTACAATTTTTGTAATTGACAGTGAGAATTCAGCTTTTTTTTACTAATTGCCACTCATAATGTCGGCGCTTTTCAGTTCTCACATATAAAACTTCATGTTTTATATAATAAAAACTTCTCATTTTTGATATGTTGTATTTTTAACTTTGCTCTTTCATATTTTCTAATTTTAAAATAAAATCTATATCTAAATATAATACTTTCACATATTTCTCTTAACTTTTATCTTGTTATTTATAACTTTAATAAAATAAAACTATACAAATAATTTTTAACATTTAAATGCCAATAAAAACCATCTAAGATTTAATTTTTATATATTATGCTTTTTAAGTTGTTTTGTTTGTTTTTTACATACTTTGCTTTATTTCAAACCATTTTACTTATTATTTTAGGACAAGAACACCTCCAAACAGCCAAAGGGTACCAAGCGTCCCTCCAAGCCCACCAAAGCCACCAAGAAGAAGCCTGTCTCGTCAAAGAAGGCCACCCCCAAACCATCCCCCAAGCCCTCCCCTGAGCCCTCTCCTGAGAAGAGCCCTGCTCATTCCACTGGGGGAGAGGAAACTGATGGCTCTCTTACAGAGCACAGTTTTTACAACTTAGCTTCTGACAAGGAGACAACCAAGAAGCAGCGGCAAGGCAAAAAGACCCCACCCAAGGATAAGTCTCCTGCACATGAGGAGCACCTCAACAAGCCCCCTTCTGCTTCCCCACCCCCGCCAAACTCTCCCTCTTCAAGTTCATCTGGGGATGATTTGAAGCCCCGCTCCAATTACTTCCCTGGCTTCTGCCATGCTCCTGCTGGCCCTTGGGACCCTCTGTTGGCCCACAACATCTGCAATGTTGACAGCAAATTAAAGGTTCCCTTTTCCTTGCCTAAAATACTTCCCAATCATGAGCGTAAAGGGTGGGCCAGCCATGGTGACCAATGGGTATATCTTCAGCTGCAACAATGCCAACTGGGGCTTCAAGAGCTGCCATTACATATGTGAGGACCCTCCTGCCCAGTGCGGCTCAACACTGAGCGCTGGGACCTGGTCCAAACCATAAAGGGCAAGCATACCTGCATCATGCCCAACACTACCATCTCCCGCCTCCTGAAGTGGTATCTGGTGCAGATTATGCCCACTTCCAAAGACCTTTCTGCCACCCAGCTGGCTGTGCTTGCTTTCAAGTACCTGTCCCCTACCAACCTCAAGAGGGTCCCTACTCACACCCAGTTGGTCAAGTTCATGAGTGATAGGCGTCAAGCCTCCAATCCCCTGACCAAGAGTGCCACCAGCATCAAGGACCTGGTCCTCACAGATGCCCTCAAGAAGACAGAGGATGGTGAGATGTTCCTGCTCCATGACAATGGGCAGGAAGTGGAGGATAGGATTGTAGCCTACGCCACAACCCAAAACCTGGAGCAGCTGAATACTGCTACCACCTGGCTGTGCAATGGCACATTTGCTACTTGCCCCCCTCTCTTTAAGTAGCTTTGGGTCCTGCATGGGCAATTCAATGACCAGGTTATCCCTCTTGTGTTCTTTCTCCTTCCTGGTGCTAAGACAGAGGTCTATGCCAGAGCTTTCAAGATTGTCCAGGATGCTTTGAGCTCCCTTCCCACTAACCAGCTCCCCCCTCCCACCCACACCACAAGGGCCAATCCCTCCTCCGCTGAGAAGGATGAGGCAACCTTAGCCGCTTAGCAGCTAGCTCATGCGCGCTCACTTGGGCCAAAGGTAATCATTATGGACTTCAAGCAGGCTCAGTTCAGAGCCTTCCAGGCCACCTTTGATGGAGAAAGTCCAGGGCTGATTCTTCCATTTTTGGCAGGCCCTTGTCAAGAATCTCAAGAATGAGAAGGACCTTTTCAACAAGTATCTTAACAATGGTAAGGGTAAGTGCTGCTTTGCCCTGACCCAGTTTGCTGCCTTGGCTTTTGTGCGCCCGGAGCATACTGGGTTTGGCTTTGAGGCCCTCCAGGAGGATGCTTATATCAAGAAGCACTCCACCATCTTTGAAGGCTACCTGGAGTACTTTGAGCGGCAATGGGTGGGCAAGAAGGTGACTGCCCAGAGAGGTAAGAGCGGGGCCACTGCCCCTTGGAACTTTCAAGGCGCCTGCCTCAAGGGGGAGATGAAGACCACCTCTAGCCTCAAGGTTTGGCACAAGCACCTGAAGGTGAAGTTTGGGACTAACCCCAAGTTCAACAAGTTCTTCTCTAAGCTGCAGGAGGAGCAGGCCCAGACTGTCTCCAAGTTCCGCAACCTGGCCAACTGGGTGGCCCCCAAAAAGAGGAAGACCAAGGAGCAAGACTATCAGGAGGACGTGCAGAAGGTAGTGAAGAAGAAGTACAAGGTGGCAGAGATAAAGAAGTACCTAGAAGATGTTGGAACTGCTCTTGCTGGTGGCTTTAATTAGCCAAATAAACTTTGCTTTGCTTTGAATATATATTTTTTACTTTTAATTTTTTAATTTTTTGGATAGTACTAATCTTTATAGGTATAAATGGTAAGCTTTATGTTTAGTTTTAATGTGGTTTTGTAAGAAATATCTTATATTTTGTTAATTTATCTTTAAGCTATGAGATAATTTTAGTTATGCTTATATAAAGTATAATAAATTAAATTATATTTTTATATATTTTGTGGTTATTATGATATATAAAATATCTTTATTTTTGGTTCATTGGAATTTTAATTTTTATGGGAATAAAAATAATTTTATAATAAAGAGTGTAATTTACATAGTAAATTGAAAACTAGTTACTTATATCTCCTTATTCTTATTACTTATGGTATTTTTTTATTGCATTATTGAGCTTTCTGAGGTCATTTTAGTATAATAAAGTATTTTAAAATAATTTTATATATTAAAAATGTTCAGGGTAAAGTGTTGTGTAATTAAAAAAGTGTCGACATCCAGGAAACGACATTAAGTAAAACCGGGTCGTCACTTTACTATAGTGTCAACATTAAAAGTGTTGACATGGCCACTGTAAACATTTTTAGTGTTTACATGGGCGTTGTTGCCATTTTGAATTGCAAAAAATAAAATAAACAATAAAATAGTTAAAATTTACATATACTTTTATAATGTGGCATCTCAAATTTACACCATCTCAATTTTGTCACTTTGAGTCAGATTAATTAAATCTTATTTTGCTAACTTTATTTACATAGAAATCACTTAGTGTGGGGTGTGTTTACGTCACCTTGACTTTACATCATTTTGAATCACACCATTTATCTTTAACTAAAATAAACTTCTCCCCAAACTAAAATAAAGCCTGCTGTATAGTGCCAGAAAATGTTACTATAGTATTTGTTGTGTTCTGGGGCGCAGCACAGACACACAACAGGGAATCCTAACCTTAGGATTGGATTTGTACTAGGTCTTGATTAGTTGCAGGGAAGGCTATTGGTTTACCTTGTGGCCCTGACTGATTAATTTCTACTAGACGTGGCTAGAGAGGTGCTAAAGTACTGGGAGACACAAAGACAAAAATGTGAATAAACTTAATTTTTATTGATTAATAAGAAATGTAATATATAGTGGTTTACAATACCACAAAACAGTACATGTATGATAGGATCACTTTCCACAAGCATGAGTGGGGCAAATGAGTTGCACAGAATCAGGAAACTTAACAATTGAATTTCCCAGTTCAGAAATAGACCCAATTTGAAGGACAAAAGCAAAAGATAGTGACTTGTCTTTGAAATAACCACATGAAGGCAAAATCAAAACAGCGTGAATAGCAGCATTCACAACATTGCCCCCCTCTAGATTGGCCTTAGGGGGGTAGTACTTACAGAGGAACTTGGAATGCACTCAGGCAAACAGACAACCACTAGAGAGGAGTTTTACAGTGTACTCTGACCCTTGTTTGAATGGCACTTCAAAAGGTCCAGCCCACAATGTGTCTAGCTTGTGAGTATGTTCTCTTGCTCTATGCTGATAGTAGAGAACATGATCCCCAATGTTGAACTCAGGCAAGGGAGAGCGTCCTGAATTGTCAGTAGAGAGCCCAAGCATCTTGATCTTAAATGCAGAAGTATATGCAGTAGTCTGTATATCAATGATGCAGTTGACTAAGTCTTTGATGTGGGAGTCAGGGTCCATGGCCTTGTCAGAGGAGAGTAGGGGGCCCCAGGAGCAACAGAGTAGTGGCCTTGCACTCATACAGCATTGCAAAGGAAAATACCCAGTGACACAGTGTTTGCTGATGCAATAGGCAAAGAGAGCAGCAGGTAAGTATAGAACCCAATTAGCAGCATTGTAATAAGTTAGCTTTCTCATGATAGAAACAAGTGTTGGATTTGCACGCTCAACTGCCTCATTGGTAGAAGGGTTGTAGGTGGCAGAGAAGGACTGGTGAGACCCCAAGGCCTCAACAACAGAGATTACCAACTTGGAATTGAAGTTAGATCCATTGTCAGACAACAACACTTGGGGGCACCCATGACAGTAGAATACATCTTGCAAGAGGAAGTCCACAGTTGTCTTAGCAGTGATGTCCTTGATGGGGCAAGCTTATAACCATTTGCTGAAACAATTAAATGCAATCAGAATGAAGCAGCAACCTGAGTAAGAGCAAGGTAGAGGTCCTACAGCATCAATGCTGACTGTGTGGAAGGCATGCTGTGGAGAAACTAATTTGAACTTGTGAGGGCAGCTTGAGGATGCTGGAGTTGACAGTCTTGCCAACTGGCAATGACATCAGGGATCAGTAGGCGGAGGTTCTCCCAGAAGTAGTTCTTCTGGAGCCATTCATAGGTATTGGCAATGCCTCCATGTCCAGTCTCCTTATGAGCTTAGAGCACCAACAAGAGGCAGAGGCTAGGGCGTACATAGGGCAGGTATTGATCATGCACCTTTTTGAGTAGTTGATTATCACAAATGAGAGTATTCTCAGATAGCTTAGACAGGGAAAATCAATTCTCTTCAGTCTTGTTTTCCAAAGAAGAGGGATACCCAATGAGCTCATATAATTAATCAGTCTTAGCAGGGTGTAGAGCAAGGATAGGCATTCAGGACAGTTCATCAGCATTTTGGTGTTGGATCCTGGGACAGTGGAGCACTATGAAGTTTTAGCCCTGCAAGCAAAGGGTCCATCTAGCTAGCCGTCCTTCTGGTTCTTTGAGCTGCTGCAGCCACTTGAGCCAGGCATGGTCAGTGACCACAGTGAAATGAGTGCCATAAACGTAATGACATAATTGTTTTACAGCATGAAGTACGGCAAGGAATCTTTTCTCTGTGATACTATAGTTCTTCTCATGTTTATTGAGGACATGAGAAGTATACACTACAGGGTGATTGTGGGATTCCTTTGGGGTTCCTGTCCACCAGTCCCCAAGTGTGTCCTGGATCATATCCAGGGACCGTCTGGAAGGGTTTGTCATTCTCTAGTAAAGGGAAATGTATCTCAGAAATATGTATAGGGGTCAAAATGGGCTTTTATTCACTCTCAGAAGGAAGATCCCCTAACAAACCTTCTGGTATATGGCCCAGGGGGGGTCAAGGAAACAGTATGGATTTGCAAATACTTTGAGTCCTCCAACAATATCTTGGACTCCTTGTACTTGGTATTGGACTCCTTGTTATTGGTCTTGGACTCCTGCTTCTTAGACTTGGGCTTCTGTACTTTAGACTTGGGCTCCAGCACTTTAAACTTGGGCTTCTGTACTTTAGATTTGGACTCCTGACCCTTGATCCTGGGCTCCTTCTGTAGCTCTTGTGGCCTTTGCAATCCACTTCATCCAGTCTCTCAAGAGTCTCAGATGGCTCTCCCTTTTATAGCCCCTTGTTTCAGGCCAAAAAACTCTCTTAGAACTCTGGTTTTTCAAAGCTTAAACTATCCAATTTTTTCCTTCTATAATATATTAAACCTCAAAACTTACTCCAGCCAATGAAAGCCCTGAATTTTCCGCTTCTGCTCCTAATTTTTTAGGCTCTAACTCTTAAGTTAAGGCCCTCAAAACACTGATTCAATAGACTCTGGCTTGCAGCCAATCATACGCCTTGATTCAACAGTTTTGCCAGAAAGTTTTCTCCAGATGACTTGCTCCTGACTCTGTTCAAACCTGAGGCTGTCTCGCTCCGGGTAAACAACTGCTCCGTGTTTCAAACGGTTTTGCCGTGATTCCTGCCATGTTTCCCCGGCAAATCTCGAGCGCTTCCACATATGTTTTACTTAGGCAAATTTTGACCCTTCAATTTTTCAATTTTTCTCTGTGTTTCTCTCAGCATTTTGCAACTTCAAACCTGCTTGCTGCTTGTCCTTTTGCCTCTCCTAGTTGTTCTTTGTTAAAATTTGCTCTTTCACCCTCACAGTTTCTGTTCTTTTTCCAGCTTCTTTCTGAAATAATATATAGTTCTAACAAACTATATGTTATTTTTCCTTCTCTTTCTTTTTCAATTTATGATTTTCAATCCTTTTTTAATCATAATCAGTCATTATTTTTAATTATTCTTTAACTGCTTCTTTTTATCTATATTTTCTCTCAAAAGTCACTAAAATCAGCTCTTCCAGCCTCTGCTTCCAGTCTGGCTAGTCCTTCCACGTCATCTTCTGGTCTTTGAACCAGTTCTCCAACCACATATCCTAGGTCTTCAGCTAACCAGCCACCAGTCCATCTTAGTGCTCAAAGCAGCTTTTCCTGCATCCAGATCAGCCTTTTCTGCATCCCCATCTCCTGGTCCTTTGGCCAACCTTCATCATGATCAGCTAGTCCTGCATCATGATCTTGCAGTTCTTCAACTTCTCCTCAACTAGTTTCTCAATGAATCCTCACTAGGAACCTGCTTTGTTCCTTCTACACCTTGAACCATATTGGTTCCTTCAATTCAATATGAATTAACAGTCCATCAACTAGCCTTCACTGTGATCAAACAGTCCCTCTCACTAGTCTTCTCTGTTAATTCCTTGAACCACCTTGGTTCTTTATCTCAGTCCCTGTTATCAGAACTTGTAGACCCAGGAATGAGTCTACATTGAACTGGTGTTTGACTGGGCCCTCGCAAGTGGTAATCCACTTAGGCCATTCAACCATAAATCTATGTCTATATGTTGTCTTTACTCACCCAGGTGATTAAGTCTGAAATTTTAGTTTTAATGTAATCAGCTCTATTTCTCAGAGGCCTGATCACACCAAGTTCTGCATCTTGCTTCCCCAAGAAATTGCCTTGGTGACACCCCTGGGAAAATCTATGTCCTCCAATGCTTACTCTGGGATACCCCCAAAACTCTCATAGGGACATAGACAAGGACATCCTACCAGTCAGGTAGGTAGAGTGCTTGCTCACAGACCTCATGTAAGCGTATCAGGGTATGTAGAGCTTTCAGAGCTCCTCCCCTCCCTGGCAGCCCGTGTTACCTGCCAGGGGTTCAAAATCTACTCCCCCCAGACAGACAAAGTTCCCTGCTTGCTATACAGTCTCCACCCTTCCAAAGCCACAGTTTCCTGCGAGGTGAAGCGCTATAGCCTAAATCAGCCAATATCTTCTGCTGGGTGGAGGCAACATCTACCTCTGGTAGACTTTTGTTACCTACCAGGCAGGCCTTACTTACTCTAGTAGTCCTTTGTTACCTACTAGGCTTCTACATGCAACAAACAACCAAACCTATTCTTGGTCAACATAAGCCCTGCCTGCAAACCACCAAACATGTGGATCACCACAGTTCCTGGTAACTAGTCCCCAAAATGTGTTCTGGGTCATAGCCAGGGACTGGTTTGGAGGAGTTGTAATTTCTTAGCAGCAGTAGGTGACTTTCTAGAAGTTTATACTTATCCTGCATGACTGCAAACTCTTCCAGTACTTTTCCAATTACTAGGCGGGCATCCCTACCATGCACCTGTACTTCAGCAGGCAATAACCCCTCTGTGGGCCTGTACCTTTTCTTTAACAACCTAGTAAACTCATTTCCTATAAACTTCCTTCCCCTATCTGTCATCTAAAGATGCTATTTAATCTCTCCCACTCCTCCTGGGAAGACTTACTGGTGGCAAATCTTCTACAACTCTGACAATAGGTATCTTCCTCCCCTTGACTAGGGTAAAAGATATGGGGTAGTTCACTCATAGGGCTTGTATTCTGATCACTGAAAAATTTGGGCAAGGGTTGTAATAGGCTTTTATTCACAGTCAGAAGGAAGATCCCCTTAGAAACCTTCTGATATAATGCCTGGGTATGGGAAACAATATGGTTTTGCCAATACTTGGAGTCCTCCAACAATCTCTTGGACTCCTTGTACTTGGTCTTTGGCTCCTGCACCTTTGTCTTGGGCTCATGTGTTCTGCTCCAGCTCTGGCTTCTTATCCTCAGCTCTGGCTTTGTTAACTTGGTCTCCAGCTCCTTCTATAGTCCTTATGGCCTTTGTAATCCACTTGATCCATCCCTGAAAAGTCTCAGTTAGCTCTTCCTTTTATAACACCTTGTTTCAGACCAAATTCTCTCTCAGAGCTCTGTTTTTTTAAAGCTTAAACTATCCAGTTTCTATATCTCTATAATATATTAAACCTTTTAACTTACTTCAGACAATAAAAGCCCTGGATTTTCTGCTTCTGTACCTCATTTTTTAGGCTTCAACTCTTAATTTAAAGCCATTAAAACACTTATCAAATAAACTTTGGCCCACAGCCAATCAAACATCTTGATCCAAAAGTTTTGACAAACAGTTCACCCAAATGACTTGCTCTTGACTATGGTTCAAACTCAAAGCTGTCTTGATCTAGATAAAAAACTACTCCATGTTTCCCCTCATTTTCTTCACTGTTTTGTAACTTTGAACTTGCCCGTCACTTGCCCTTTGCCTCTCCTAGTTGTTCTTGGCAAAATTTACTTGTTTGCCTTCACATTTTCTCTGTTCTGTTTCTGGCCTCCTTCCAGCTTCTTCCTATTCAATTAAATCTTAAGAAATTTACAGTTTAAACACTATAAAACATTTCCTCTTCTTTTCTCTTTTGAATTAATATGATAATTAATTATTTCTTCATATTATATTGTTGGCAGTATTAAATCATTATTTAACTACTTCTTTCTTATAATTTCCTTTCTTGAGAATTTCAGAACCAGCATTATAGCTACTGTTTTTAGTCCATCTAGTCCTTCCAAGCCATCTTCAAGTTCCTCAGCTAGTCCTGCACCATCATCTTCTGGTTCTTCTGACAGTTCTTTAACATCATCTTCTAGTTCCTCAGCCTAGTTAGCAATCAGTCCTTCTCAGTCATCAAACAGCCCATTTCAATCTCCAAACATCTCATCTTAGTCATCAAACAGCTCAAACCAGTCCTTCAGCTACTCCTGCATTATAATCTTCTAACTGTTCCTGCATCATAATCAGCTACTCCTGAATCATGATCTTCTAGTCTTCCAACTGTTCCTGCATCATGATCTGATACTCCTGCATCATGATCCTTTAGTCCTTTGGTCATTCCTCAACATGAATCAACTTTTTTCCAAACTTCACCATGAACCAACAGTCCCTCAACTAGTCTTCACTGTGATCATACAGTCCTTCTTACTAGACTTCACTGCTGATCCCATACTATGAACCACCTTGTTCCTAAATCTCAGTCCCTGTTACCAAAACCTGTAGACCTAGGCATGAGTCTACATTTTTATTGGCGTTTGACTGGGCCTTTGCAAGTGGCAACCACTTAGGCCATCCTACCATAGATCAATAAAGTCTATGCAGTTGTCTTTACTCACCCAGGTGATTAAGTCTGAAATTTTAGTTTTAATGTAATCAGCTTTACTTCTCAGAGGCCTGATCACACCAAGTTCTGCAGCTGCTTCCCCAAGAAATTGCCTTGGTGACATCCCTGGGCAAATCTATGTCCTCCAATGCTTACCCTGGGATCTCCCCCAAAACTCTCATAGGGACATAGACAAGGACACCCTACCAGTCAGTTAGGTAGAGTGCTTTCTCACAAACTTCCTGTAAGCATATCAGGGTATGTAGAGCCCTCAGAGCTCCTCCCCTCCCTAGCAGCCTGCGTTACCTGCCAGGAGTCCAAAGACTTACAGCCCTGGTAGCCAAGTTACCTACCATGCTGGCACACTCTCTTACCCTGGCAGCCCATGTTACCCTCCAGGGTCTAAACAACATCCAGCCTGTATAGCACACACTACCCACCAGGCTGGACTGCTCCTCACCCCAAGCAGTTAAAGTTCCCTTCTGAGCTATCTCATTCCTCACCCCTAGCAGCCTCATTTCCCTGCTGGTTGAAGACCTCTAGCCCACAGCAGCTAATATCTTCTGCTGGGTAGAGACAACATCTGCCCCTAGTATTATTTACACCTACTAGCTAGGCCTTACATTCCCTAGTAGCCACCATTCCCTACTAGGCTTCTACCTGCACCAAACCAACAACACTTTGTCAATCTTCAGCATAGTGTCTTTATTTGTAGCCAAATCAACCCTTGCCTACAAAACTGCTTCCATGTGGACCATCACAGTGATCCACTCCTTCATCATCTAATTGAGCCAGGATGGCCCTATAGCTAGATTGCTAGAGTCTGTGTAGAGGATGAATTTATTATCATATTCAGGATACACCAAGATGGGAGCCTCTTTAAGTTTTTGTTAAAGAGTCTCAAAGGCCTATTGTTGACTATTGGTCCATTCAAAGGGGACATTGCGTAATAGTTGAACCAGAGGCTCACTAGTGTTAGAAAAATCAGGGATAAATTTTCTTTAATAACCCATCATTACCAGAAAGACTTGAACTTTGTGCAGGTTGGTGGGAGGAAGCATTTTTTCAATAGCCTCAACCTTCTTGGTCATAGGACATATCCAAGTCTGGGTTACCTCATGGCCCAAGAATTCAAGATGCTTCTTAAAGAAGGCACACTATGAAGATTTTAGTTTGAGGCCAGCTTCCCAAATCTTTAGGAACACTTCCTTGAGGTGTGCTAGGTGATCAGTAAAGGTACTTCTGAAGACTGTTATACTATCTAAGTACATCAAGTTACATGAGAGCTTCAGATTGCAAAGGATGTAGTACATGGCCTGCTGAAAGATAGCAGGGGCATTGCATAGTCCCTGAGGCATATGGGTAGGCTCAAACAGCCCTTCAGAAGTAATAATCACAGCTTTTTGCCTATCCTCTGGAGAGAGGTCAACTTGCCAGTAACCAGAGGCCAAATTCATAGCTGAGAAGAACTTGGAGCCTCCAAGGCAGCAGAGTGCATCATTAATACGCAACAAGGGGTAAGAATCTTTCTTGGGTAAGGAATTTAACCATTGATAGTCCATCACAATGTGATGACATCCATCTTTCTTTTTCAGTATGAGCAAGGGAGAGGCCCATGGACTTTGGTAAGGAGCAAGTAGCCCAGTGTCTAATAGTTGCTTAAGTTCTTTAGACACCTGAGCATCTTCCACTTGACTAGGCAATAAGGTTTAGCTCGGAAGGGGGGATGTCAGGTTTATTCCTGACAACACCTTGTGTCAAGATAATTTTTTGGACGCAATTAGGCTCAAAGAACAAAATAAAAAATTGCAGCAGTTCCGCCTGATTGTGGAAACTGCCGCAAAACACCCGGTTGAAGAAGCAAAAATTAAAAAATTAAATTCTGGGAAAAACAGGTTTTATACCCAGCCGTGGACTGCGCGGCCGGCCGGCCGCCAGCCAGCCTCCGCCTCTGCCAGCCAGCAGGAAACAGCACACCCCCCACGGTGGGACGCCGCCCCACTGAATGGGGAAATTGCCCAATTAGGAATCCCAAAAAGGCAATTTCCCAAACCCAAAAATGGGGGAACTGCTGCCCAAATTTGGAACCTACCAAATTTGGAGGGGGTTTACAAGATGCCCAGCATGACAATTAATGCATCAACTGCAGAGGTTGAATATGCTTGCATGAAAGTGCCTGAAGAAGCTTAAAAGTCATGCAATGCCAAGATTAACAATTCATTGCCTGACAATTCACTCCCATCCCACTCCCAAAAGGGAATTACAGACAACACCAAGTGTTTGCAGTTCCCTGTCCAATGTTTTGCACTATTCATGCCCCCACAAGGATGATAATATATAATAAAACCAAATCACTTGATGATAGCTTGTGCTATCATCGAGCAAAATTATCCCTCAATAGTATCACATAAATCAATCAAAAACTTACCTTACAAGAAGTTAAACAAGACACTAAGCTTTGTCTGCCCTTTCCCAGGACCAGAAGATGAATCACCTAATCTTCTCAGCTGTCCTCACAGCATGCCTAGGGATTGGGGGCCACCAATATAATCAACAGCATGGGCCATTCAACAATCCATCTGGCGAGTACTTCTACATGGAGCTGGTGCAGCTCAACTCCTCCGAGCGGTACTCCTGGCCCACGCTGGTTTTGCCCCACGCCACCCAATCAGTAGCTTTATACACCTGTGTATACTATGTACTTACGTATTTTGCCGGTAATTTTGGACGTTATAACGTACACGCCAAGGTCTTTTGATTGATAATGACGGTCTATCCAATTGTGACGGCGCTCACAGGCTTCCAAGTCGCCAACTTGGCCCCTTACTTTGCTAAAGTACTCCCCCAATTGTTGGGTCTTTACAGGGGAGTATCACCAGTATCAATTTGATGAATGACTCCTTTAGCTAGACCATAGTCAGTGCTATCCTTATCAAAGATATCTGAAAACAGATCTATCAGGTCAAGCACCTCTTTCTGTTGGACAGGGAATAGTTGTGAGAAGTCCTGATTAGTGAACATAGATAGGATCTGTGACACGTCTTCAGGTAAGTTAAAATCCTGAAAGGTGCTAAAGGGATGTGGGAATAGCACATCAGGAGCATTCAGAAACTTGCCATAGCCAGCAACCTGGCCTCTAGACACATCTATGGGGAGAGAAGTTAAGTTGGCTACCAACAGCTGGACAGACTCTTTGTGAGAGACATTCAAGATCCCTGGGCAGAGGTAAGGTTTGTTGCAGCCTAGTGAGGGAAGAGATTAAAGCTCTAGGAATGTGCACTCAGGCAACTTGTAGGATATATGAGAGTCCAGGATGGCTTGAGAGCCAGGGGGTATAGTCATGGCAGAAGTGGCAAGGAGAGGAATTCCTTCAGACACAGGATAGGCCATAGGAGTACACTTCATATTGGACAAATGGGTCTGGTACTTTAGCGTTAAGACACCAGTGGGGTACTCCAAGGCACACGTCTTGAGGCGTTTCTCAGGAACCTTGACAGGCTCCTCAAAGATTATAGGGACTTCATACCCTAAGATGAAGAGATAGCTGTCTTTTAAATTGATGATCCTATTGTATTCCCTAAGGGATTGGGTACCAACTAGAAGATTGTAGCTCTCTTTCTCCAGGACCACAGCAGGCGCGGCTAAGAGTAGCTTGCTAAACCACATAGGGAGGGCAGAGTATGCCCCTATAGCACAAGTCATGGACACCCAGCTGTACCATAAGACTGGTGGTAATTGATGACAGGGGTGGGTTTAAGCTTCTTGAAAAGCTTTTAGGAGACAAAATTAACAGGAGAACATGTATTCAAGACGGCCTTAATCTTCATCTTTTGGATGGATATCTCTACACAATAAGTAGTACAATCAAAGGGTGGGAGAAAGACCAGGATATCTTGGGTTTTGGCTAGCTCCTTGTCCTACTTCTCAATCATTATCTCAAGCCTGGAAACTCCTTGTAGACATTCTAAAGAGGAAGTGAAACTGAAACATTTTTGAAAACAGTGTCAGCTACTTGAGTCACTTATTCAGAGGATTCTACAAGTATATGAGACCTCTTGGCTTTTTTGAGGTAAGTACAAGAGACAACCTCTTTGGCTGCAGTTAGAGGCTTAGCAGTTGTTGTAGCTTTCCCAGAACATAGTTTATAGGGGACTGTAATGGTTTTGGGGACAGCTAGAACTGAATATCCATAGACATTAAAATTGTAAATGTCTGAGTTGTCCATGTCAGAGCTGTCAGAGATATTGTGAAACAGTAGCAGAATGGGAGGCACTTCAGTGTTGGAGGGCTCCAAGTCTGCTATAGACGGGGGAATTGGAGGAGACTGGGAAGAATTGTCACCTGAGAGTGTCTCTGCCTCTAGTTTGACTGTTATTTTCCCGCCTGCTCCTTGGGGTTGGCACCTTCAACTCAAGGTTTGGTACATACTTGAGAGTGGTGACCTATCTGGACAAAGTTATGGCAAACTTGACGTCTAGGAGGGTTCTGAGAGCTCATAGTGAAGATTTTTGGGCCATAGGAAGAAGAGCCAGAGTTAGATACAGTTTGATTCTCGCGTATGACAGCTCCAGAGTGGGTCAAGTGCATATCTTGGAGTAAAGTCTTTATGCTCTTCATTGAGGAGAGCATAGCCTTGTGAGCTTTGAAATGGAGGCACAGAAGCTGGTTGACCTTGAGGGCTTGAGCACAGGCCATGTAAGCTTCATGGGCTGTCAACTGTCTACTAGTTATCATCTGCTGTCCTTCCATGTAGAATCTGTCCACTAATTCAGCCAGTGTCTCTTTGGGTTTGAAGGCAATGTGCATAAACGCATCCTTCTTCACTTCCAAAATAAGTTTGCCACCAAACTTGTCAATCAAAAGCTGTTTCATCTCTTCCCAAGTCTCAATTGTGGGCAGCTCTGGCACCACCACCCCCTGGCAGGTTGGGTGCAAGCAGGTTAGAATGTGTTCTTTCTTAACCTCATCAGCGGCCTTTCACATGGCTGTTTTGTAGATGGTCAAGAAGACTGCAATGGTGAAAGTTTTAGGGTTAAAGACTTGCTTAAAGATAGGTTTGAAGTGTTCTTTGGGAGTAGGGCTATCATTGTTGCTATTAAGAACATTTATATGGGGGGAGAACTCAGCTTCAGATTCTGTAGGGGGCTGTTGTGCCCACAGCTGGCAAACACTCTCTTCAAGTGTAGTCAAAGTCTCAGAGGTGTGAACACCCACATTGTTGGCCTGGTCAGTCTGTTGCTTTGTAATATCTAAGCATTGACCATGTGTGGTTACCACAGTAGAAAGCTCAGCCAACTAGGAGGTTAGAGAAGGTCTCACTGAGAGGCAGGGAACAAACCTGTTGTTTACTGAGTCAATCAACTCACTCATTTCTTGTATGTCTCAGTCTAGCTCAACATGGTCTCGTTTCAAGTGATCCACCTTGTTAGCTAGGGCAATCAACTCCCTAGCACATTGGATTTGAGGGGCTCCTGACAAGCCAGAGCAGCAGCCATCTTCATTGAAAGCTCTAACTGGGCTAGCAGTAGTTGCCACCATTTTGTGTAGGGCAGCAAGTTCTTGCTGTAGCTCAGCAACTTGAGTTGTCAAAGCAAGTACCTGTGGATCAGGTTGAGGAGCTTCAGTAGGTTGTCCTTGATTGCAGGTAGATGCTTGTAGCTCTTGAATGGCATCTCATAGTTTCTGCTCTCTGTCCATCAAATCATCAGATGGGGAGAAGAAGGAACATTGGGCTTGGGCTTGGGTGTGGACAACTTGTTCACTTGAGCTTGAAGTTTGACAATGGCGGCAACTGTGATAATCTTTTCTTGATCAAACTCTTAATTGAGGTTGCAGAGACCTCTAGTGGTGTTATCTGCTACTTTTTGCAGTTGGTCAAAGAAATAGGTACTGAACACATTGAGTTGTTGCACCAGACATTTGAAATTGGTGAGGTAAGTGTTTAAGGTGGAGTCTACTTGGGCTCTCCAGGGCTGTTCTAACTGGTGAAACTCATGTAGATGCTCCCTGATATATTCAGGGATAGACTGGCACATTCTTTTAATGGAATTAACCAAGCGGGTTTGGGAAGTAATAGAGCCACACTGATTATCTGTAAAGCCCAGCTGTATAGACACAGCAGAACTTACTTTCTATAATTAAGGAGGAAAATAGATAGCAATTGTTGCAACCGAGTTTCCAGCCTTGCCTGCTAACATATCTTACAATACACAGGGGGCGCTCAATGAGCCGCCCCTTGACGTATCTAACGTTATGGATTAATCTGATGGCAGCAGCAAATGGCGGGTACTTCATCCCAATTAGGAGTGTTGCCAATTTGACCCGCTGATCCCCGCACAAGTTATTCCTTGGCTCCAAACCCTACATGGAACTCCCCACTATGCCACCCCCTTGTGGCCTTGTGGCTTTCCCCATATAGTATATTAATCACAATATTCTACAATAAACGACACCTTATTCTTATTATTCTGTCCTTTCCTATTGGACTGTTGTCTTCCCCAATTCCAAATACTGAACCCTCATTGGTTCAGTTGCAACAGTGGTAGCAGAAGTAGGTTTACAACCTATCTTCAAAACAAAATTCCCCCAAGAAAGGACAGAGTACAGGCCGTATGGCTACTCCACAACAAGAGACGTTCCTTCCAATCCCCAAGGGGGACATCCCTAAAGGTTATGTCATCTATCAAGACCAGCTAGTTCTCACCAGTGTATACAATTGGCTCCGCCTTGGGCAGCGTGACGCTAGCGTCACCCCGCCACAGTTGGACCTGTCCCAACGTATGCTCAACCTCCAACTAGAGTCCTTCACTGGCGGTGTCAAAGGAGCTGACATTGTCAGTTGGCTCCAGTCCACCAAAACGCGCCTTTGTATCTGTCAGGTCCCCGAGTCCATGTGGGTTGCCACCGCATCTGGCTGCCTTACAGGGCCTGCCGCCGTGTGGTTCACCAACTGGGCCAGCCAGGAGTTTGACGTCACCTGGGCAACATTTTGAGATGCCGCCAAGTCCCAATATAGTGAAACCTTCTCTCCCATCATCTTGGGGACTCCCCTCTTAGCCATCAAGCAGACTGGTTCTGTCCCTGAGTATCTTGCCGTGTGGCAACAAGCCCTTGCTGCCGCCCCCAAAGCAGTGACCAATGGGAATGCCATGTTGCTCACTCTCATTGTTAATGGGTTAAAACCCCATATCTGCAAGTGGGTCCCCGTCGGCCGCTGCACCTCTATCGACAACTGCTATAAAGCCATTGTAGAGGCCAATAACCAGGCTTCAATGGGCTTCCGTTGCACCAACAATGCTCCGCCCCAACCACGTTCTGCACCTAACAATGGCCAAGGTCAAGTGGGCTGTTGCCAACCTTGTCAACAAGAAGGTGCAACTAAACGCCCCCGCAAGGGGGAGCTCCAGCTAGCGCTAATTGAGGACCAGGGAAAAGCCTGGGGGTTGTAGCAACAAGAGGCCTTACAACCCCAACCAACCTGTCCTCTCAGCCCTTGCCTGCAAAGAACTCCCGCAACTACAATCTTCACGAGGTTGAAACTCTGGACGTCTTTCAGGTCCATAGTGATGACCCTGTGTTGCAAGCCGCCCACTCCTCAAATAAAGTAACACGCTTGTCCTATCCCTTCTGTTTCCGTGGGAACACCCACAAGCTACTGGTAGATACCGGGGCCAATCACACCATGGTAGATCAAGCGTTTGCTGACTCCCAGCAATTAGATTGAGTACCCAGCAGATTCAAAGCAGTACATGTAGCTGATTCCTGCAGAATTGCCATCACCCACAAGACAGTGCCCTTCTCCGTAAGGATGGGAAACGTCCAGGTTAAGCTCTCTGGGCCAATCATGGCAGACCTCAGCCACAACGTAATTGCTGGCCTCAACTGGCTCCGGCATAACCGCCCCTACATTGACTGGGATACCTCTGTCATCACCCTCAATAGAAACGGGGTGGGGTTCCAGATCTACCCCATGGAAATGAACAAACTACTACATGACACTGTGTTTGTCAGAATGACAGAAACAGGCTCATATGATTTCAAGGGGGGAGACTAGACTTTAATCAATGTTCAGTCAAAGTTATCTGTGCAGAACCATCTGCAGTCCCTCCCTTGTCAACATCACCACCACCAGCGCTAGCTGCACTCCTTGAGGAGTACAAGGACGTATTCAGTGAAACACTCGAACAACTACCTCCACCCCGGGAGATCCAGCACGCTGTACAACTTCAAGGATTGTTACCTAAAGCACAACCATTATACCGTCTCACACCAAAGGAAGATGAAACCCTCTGCCAGCACCTTGTGGACGCGCTTGATAAGGGCTTCATTTGCCCCTTGCTCTCTCCATACGGGGCAGCGGTCTTCTTTGTAGCCAAGAAGGACGGGTCCCTTTGCCTGGTCACAGACTACCGCGCCCTAAATGAGGTGACAGTTAAAAATAAATACCCCCTGCCGCTGATTGACAACCTGTTTGATACACTTGCAGGCGCAAAGGTCTTTAGCAAGATTGATCTCACTGCAGGGTACAACCAGGTCCGCATTGCACCAGGGGATGAGGCAAAAACTGCCTTCTGCACACGCTACGGGTTGTTTGAGTGTTGTGTCATGAACTTTGGAATGACCAACGCTCCCTCCACCTTTGCCATGTTGATGAACAAAGCCTTTGAGGAATTGATTGGAAAGTGTGTGGTGGTGTACCTTGACAACATTATTGTCTTCAGTCAAGATCAAACCACGCACCTCCAACACCTCTGTGCTGTCCTCAACACCCTTTGGGAAAACCAGCTAAAAGCTAAACCCTCCAAATGTGAGTTTCTCAAGTCAGAGTTGTTATTCCTTGGGCACACCATCTCTGCCCAAGGGATAAAGCCCAATCCTGCCAAAATCAAGGCAATCACTAGCATGCCGCCCCCCACTGATGTGGGCCAGGTGCGGACATTCTTGGGCATGGTTGCCTATGTACGCAAATTCATCCCCAATTGCAGGGAACTAATTGCACCTCTCACTGAGCTCCTCAATACCAAACAGCGCTTCCATTGGACCCCCGCCAGAGATCAAGCCTTTGAGACGTTGAAGCAAAGGCTCACAACAGCACCAGTACTGCAGTTTCCCAACCAAAACCGACAGTACAAACTTGAGACTGACGCCTCTGACAGGGCCATAGGGGGTGTGCTAAGGGTAGAAACTGACAATGGCGTCTTCCTCCCTGTAGCATATGAATCCAGGAAGCTCACTGACTTGGAACAACGTTATCCCATCCACGACAAGGAGCTGGCAGCCATTGTACACTGCGTTGAGAAGTGGCGTTGTTACTTGGAAGGTGCAACCTTCCCACCCCGCGTTCTGACGGACCACAAGTCACTCCAGTACTTCAACACGCAGTCCCATTTGACACGCCGCCAAGCAGGATGGGTTGAGCGTCTATCCCCCTATCAGTTACGCATCAAATATAAGCCTGGGAAAGAACTTGTCACAGCCGACGCTCTTTCACAACTCTATGTAGTGTCCATCACTGGGGACAACGGTTTGGACCCAGATTGGCCCATGCTCTACCTGCGCCCTGAGGCAACCCGCTACAAGGGCCTTAACTTGGTCACCATCTCCAAGCTGAAGGACAACAAGAGCCAGTTCACCACCAATGCTGGTAACGTCTGCCGCCGGGCAGAGACAGGTGAAAAGACGCCGTACATTCCCACCACACAACAAGGGGACACCATCTTGCACTACCACCAAACCTTGGGTCACATCAGAGGGCGTAACCTCTTTGAGATTATGAAACGTAAGGTCTGGTGGCCGCGCATGCGCCAAGACATCTTGGACCTCCTTGAGATGTGTGTGTTGTGTGAAAAGAATACGTCCAAACCTGCACCTCCCAAGTCTGTCCTACCCATCAAGGCTATGGAACCCTTTGAACAGTGGGCCCTCAACATTGTGGGACCGCTTCCCAAAGACAGACTGGGTAAGAAGTATATTATCACCGCTATCAACTACTTCACTTGTTGGCCAGTGGCCTGGGCCACAACCAACCACACTGCCACCACTGTTACCCGCTTTATTGGCAAGGAAATTGTGGCTTGCTTTGGGCAACCCAAGCGTCTCATCACAGATGGCGGGCCTAAACTTGTTGGACACGTTGTGAAGGCATACTGCGTCAAGAACGCGCTCCAACATATAGTCACAACCCCCTACCATCTGCAAGCCAACAGACGTGTGGAACAGTTAAATGGCTCCCTGGTTCAACTGATTGCCAAGCTCTCACAAGAGCACCCTAACACTGCGTGGACTGAACATCTTCCCACCGCCCTACTGATCCTGCAAGCAAGAATCAACAGGGGCACTGGGTTCAGCCCTAACACCCTGGCCTTTGGAACACCTGACGGTCTGACAGGGGTTGAACAGGGGAAACTACGGTCCAAGGTCCCCGACAAGCCCCCCTTAGTGCCAACTCCCTCCCTAGACCAATGGCGTGCCAAAGCCCAAGAGATCAAACACAAGCAGATTGCAGGAGGGACAAAACACCTCAAAGCTAGATACGCCATAGGTGACCCCGTCTACACCCTCAATCCCAATTCTGCCAAATTAGAACCCAACCACCTAGGGCCCTTCAAGGTAGCTGCTGTCTATGACAACCACACCTACCAACTTGAGGATGCCCAGGGGAACACCAAGAAACTTCACCACAATTGCTTGCGCCCCTGCCGTGCCATCCCCACACAAAGGTTGTTTGTGCGGACCTTCCCAGACCTTCCGCAGACTCCAGTCCTGGTGTCTGACAACAAGCAGGGAGAAAGGGGGGTGTTGCAACCAAGTTTCCAGCCTTGCCTGCTAACGTATCTTACAATACACAGGGGGCGCTTGATGAGCCGCCCCTTGACGTATCTAATGTTATGGATTAATCTGATGGCAGCAGCAAATGGCGGGTACTTCATCCCAATTAGGAGTGTTGCCAATTTGACCCGCTGATCCCCACACAAGTTATTCCTCGGCTCCAAACCCTACATGGAACTCCCCACTATGCCACCCCCTTGTGGCCTTGTGGCTTTCCCCATATAGTATATTAATCACAATATTCTACAATAAATGACACCTTATTCTTATTATTCTGTCCTTTCCTATTGGACTGTTGTCTTCCCCAATTCCAAATACTGAACCCTCATTGGTTCAGTTGCAACACAATATTGAGTTTGTTGAGATTATACTTCTGGGAAGTATAATAAACAAATAAAAGGGGAAGATTTAAGAGAATAATGATACTTTATTGAATATAGATATATAATTTTATATAGTATCATGGAAAGCCACACACTGTCTGTGTACGTCATGATGGTCATGTGGCTATCTAAGTAATGTTACTCTTAGGTCATGAGGCTTACTCAAGTTGTGTTCTGCTTAGGAGCTGAATTGTGTGATCCACGTAATAGATGGTTGAATGATAGGGGTGCCACTGGTCTATTGATTAGACGGTGAGCCATTCAATGATCTATTTGGTGAACTACTCAGGGCGTTAATTCCCCGAGAGGGAGTAATCAAAGATATTGCAACATCTCCCCCTGGGGTGCTGGAAGGCGGAGCCTTGGGAATCTTTTTCACAGAGTTGGGTATGTGTGCCTGGTACTGGTCTAGTTTGGTGTTGGGAACAGGGAGTCTGGAGTTTTGTTGGGCTGTCCTAGCTTTGCATAGACGGAGGCAATCATGGTGCATATGTTTCAGTTTGGTTCTTGCCCCAATTTCCTTGATGAGGTAGGTATTATTGGGTTTAACTTCCATGACAATGCCTGGCCTGCACAATCCTGGGTCTAACTTGTGCTGGTCATGGTTGACAACCCAGATCTTGTCACCGAGTTGAAATCTCTCCTGTTGTAGTGAGATTGTTTCTCTCTTGACTCTTTTACATTCCATTTCCTCTTGGTCCTTTCTAGCTTGTTGCACCTTGGGATCACTGGCTTCTGGCACTTTCTTGGGCAGAGGTAACCTGGGTCCTGCAGCTGTACTGATGTGAGATTAGGCTGATTGACCACAAATGATCAGGTTAATCATTGTACGCAGATCTTAATCAGTTACACGCCGTTTTATCACTGGTCATCATTATATTAATAGATATGGCAGTTATACGCCGTATAATTGCTAGTTTATTATAATAGATGTAACAATTATATGCCGTATTATTATTTGGTTACCACTTAATTAAGTGTAGTTAGTATACACCGTGTAATTGCTAGTTTATTATAATAGATGTAACAATTATACGCCGTATTATCACTGATTGTCCCAATGTGATGTGACTATACGTCGTATATTGCTTGCTTTATTATAATTGATGTGCTTATTATACGCCGTATAAATGTTAGCCAATATAGTGAATATCATTGATTACATGGCGTGTAATTACTAAATCATCAATTGTATATCACCTATTCTACCCTACTGGACGTTGTATCAACTCAGCTCAACACAGCCTGATGGACTTATATGTCCATATCAAACAAGTGATATACAAGTGGCTAAGAAATACTGAGTTTGGATCAGTATTACACAGCATATAATTGGGTTCCTTATCAGTTTGGGTCAGTATTACACTGCAGATAATCCTCTGAGTCACTAATGGATTGAGTCTGCTATTATATGGTGTATAATCCCTAGCTTGACTTGTTGCATTAATAAGAAGAAGGTTCACTGACCAGAAAAGGATCACTGATTAAGCCCTGTAAATGGAATACCAGAATTCTACCTTCTAATGTAGGAGGGCTGAACAGGGACAATTTCTAAGCATCAACTAAATACGGCGTAGTTTCCCAGCACAATAATAGGTGTGTAAGATACAGCCAATTGATAAATGACAGTAGGCTAGCTCAAGAAGAGCGTAGGCTGTAGCTGAGGTGTCATGGACGCCTGCTAAGGCCAGTAGCATATCACGTGCCAAGGACAGCCAATCAGGATGGGTGTAGCCAGCAAAGATAGACCTATTGTGAAGGTAGCCACTGAGAACTGTCTGAAAGGACAAGAACAAGGGTTGTTGCAGTATATATTGATATAGACACCTGAAAGGACAATAACAAGTTCATAGTTGCACCTGGATAGATTGCAGCCGCTGGCTAGATTGTACTCCAGTATCAATAAACGTAATTATCTTCTAAGTTCTATTCTATTGTAGTCTGTAGTGCTCTTTTATAGGATTAGGTAGAGTACATTGGCAAGGCTAACATCTATCTGTAGCTTTGAACATACCAGCAATATCACTAGTTGAAAACAACTGACGAGGGCAGGCTTTTGCCCATAGACTAACTTGTATGGACTTTTGCCAGTATTGCAATTGACCCAAGTTTGACAGATCATTAGTGCTTTTGGAAGCATGTCAACCCATGCCTTTGTATTGTTAGCAGATAACTTACTAAGGTCTTCCACAAGTGCGCCATTTAGTTGTTCCACTTGTACATTTGCTTGCGGGTGGTATGGGCTGGCTGTGATGTGTCTTATTCCGTTCTTGGCAAGGTAGATGTTAGTATCAATGGCTTTGAGTTTGGTGCCTCCATCTGTGATTAGGAGATCAGGCTTTCCAAATTTGCCTATGATTTCCTTGCCAATGAATTGTCTCAAATCATTGCCTTTGTGTTCCTTTGTGGCTTGTGCTACTGGCCATCTGGTTGCATAGTCAATAGCTGTTATTATGTACATTTTCTCTTTATTTTCACCAGGCATTGATCCTACAATATCCAACAACCATACCTTGAAGGGCTGTGTGATGGATACAGGTATCACTGACTTGGGTGGTGCTTTGGTTTGGGCATACTTTTCACAGACTTTGCATTGCTCCAGTAATTCTTTAATGTCATCTAGCATATTGGACCACCAGTAGCATATTTTAAGGTACTTATGCAGGTTCCTGCTACGGGTGTGTCCCAAATCTTTATGATATCTGAGTATGGTGTCAATCTTTTGAGTTGACAGAACGTAGGGTACAGTTTCATCACTAGGGAACATTTGGTGTAAAGTACCATATACGTTTTTGAACAGATGTTTGTTCTTAAGGACCTTCTCTTGTACATCCATGGGGGTGCCTGGTGAAAAACCTTCCTGTAGGTTCCCCATGATGAGCATGGGCCAGTCAGGGTTGCCATCAGTACCAAGGGTGTGCTTGCTGTACAACATTGATAAGGCATCTGCAGTAAGCATTTCTTTGCCTAGTTTGTACTCAATTTGCATGGGGTTTCTTTGTATGAGACTCAATTATTTGACTTATCTCCTCAATTAATGCTGTTGGGTTTTGAAGAACACCAGGGATTTATGATCTGTGAGTACTTTGAATGTTTGAGCTCCTTCCATATAACAACACCACTTTAGGAGGCAATGTACAATGGCCACCAGTTTTTTGTCATGGATGGGGAATCTTTGTTTGCTGTCAGATAGTTTTCTTGATTCATATGCAACAGGAAGGAACTCCTTCTCTGCAGTCTGGATGCAGAGTACTCCTCCTATAGCACAGTCAGAGGTGTCAGTTTCTAACTTGTAGATTCCTTCTTAGTTTGGGTACTGGAGTATGGGGGCTGTGACCATTTGTTCTTTTAGTTGTCGGAAATGTTGATCTTGTAACGGGGTCCATACAAACTTGGTTGTTTTGCCTGTAATGGCTGATAAGTGAGCCGTTAGAGCGCCCCAGTTGGGGATGAATCTCCTGACGTAGGCAACCATGCCTAGGAAGGTGTGGAGTTCACTCTTGTTCCTGGGGGCTGGCATTTCCGTTATGGCACGTATTTTCTCTGGATCTGGTTTGATCCTGTCTTTGCTAAAAATGTGGCCAAGGAAAGGGAGTTCAGACAAGAAGAAGTCACACTTTGATGGTTTGGCAATGAGTTGGTTTTCCTTGAGGGTGCGGAAGACTCAGCAGACGTCTTCCCAGTGTTGCTTTAAGTTTGAGCTGTAGATGATAATGTCATCCAGGTAGATAATTTCTTGTTTCCTGATGTGCTCTTTAAAAACCTAGTTCATGAAAGTCACAAAGGTACTGGGGCATTTGTCATGCCAAAGTTAAGGACAGCACATTAGAAGGATCCATATTTGGTTCTAAACACCGTCTTTGGGATGTCTTCATGTTTTACGCAAATTTGGTGGTACCCTGCTGTTAGATCAATTTTTGTGAAGATTTGGGACTCCCCCAGGGCGTCAAAAAGGTTGTCAATCAGGGGCAGGGGATACCTGTTCTTAATTTTGACTCCATTGAGCGCTCTGCAGTTGGTGACTAGGTGGAGTCCTCCATCTTTCTTTGCCACAAAAAAGACAGCAGCACCAAAAGGCAATTTTGAGGGCCTAATGAGGCCTTTATCTAGTGCCTCATCAAGATAGGCTTTCAGGGCGTTGTCTTCTTGGGGCGTTAAGCAATAGATAGGGCGTGCTTTAGGTACACTCCCTTTAAGGTCAATTTTGTGCTGTATACTGCGGTTGGGTGGTAACCCAGGTAGTGATTCTTGGAAAACAGAGGGGAATTCTTTGACTAGCTGATTAAGGATGTAGTTGTTTTCACATCTTGCTTCAGTGTTCTTGAAGTGAATGATTTTGTATCTACATGTGTTCCAGTTGATTTTGCTTGGGTCTGTTTCCTCTTCTGTTTCCATTATCTTTACAAATATGTGGTCATACATGAGAGTGTCAAGGTGAGTTGGATGGATGTGATGGTGCACTTTGCTGCATTGAATGGTGAGAGTGGCACTGTCCCAATCAATGTGTTATTTGGTCTTTTGCATCCAATCTAGGCCTAATATCACATCATATTTAGGAATGGTATGATAAGTCCACTGATTGTTGTTTGTACATCTCCAATTTGAGCGTGGAAGGGTTTTGTCTCTCTGGTGACTGGCGTGCTCCTGTTGTCTGCCATGATGACCTTCCTGACTCTGCTCTGTACTGTTGGTAATTGCATAAGGTTGGCAAATTTTTTGTTAAAAAGGGACTGATCTGCTCCAGTCTCAAACAGTGCTGTACCTTGGTATCTGCAAAAACGGAAAGGATAGGTAAGGATTTTATTTCATGATTGGGCAGCAAACAGTAGAGGATTGCTGGAGGGTACTTGAATCATGGCAATTGAGTCCACGTCTTGGTCCCTGTACAAGTCTTGTGAGTTGGTGGAAGGCGGCTTGCCTAAGCACTCCCCTGAGCTTTTCCCTCCTCGTTGATATCTTTGGTGCTTGCCTGGTTGGCTTGAACTGTACAATTTTCATTTCAAGGATTAGGGTTATTGGCTCGGTTGTTCTGCTTATTGGGACAAGTGTCCTTTCTGGTAGTAGGGCTCTCCTTGCATTTGTTGGTTGTGTGTAGGTTGTCAGATTTCTATGCCGCATGTTTTCCTTCTAGGAACACATCCTCAAGGTTCTTGCAACGGCTCATGTCAAATTGTCGTCTAATATGCATAGGGAGTCCGTTGTAGAAGTCCAGGCGTGGTCCAGGTTCATCAAAGTTGATGGTGTTGGGTGCAAAGTTGTGTAGGTCTTCAATTGCAGTGATGTACTCCTTGATGATTCCTGTCATCTTGAAGGTCTGAAGTTCTATCATGATACTACGTCAGAATCCTTTATGGAGAACTTTTTGAGGAAGGCGTCTTTGAATAACTCCCAGTTCTCTTTCTGGTCAGGGTGTTGGGTCATCCACCCGCTTACAAATTGTGATGCTGTTCCTGTGACACAGAGGGAGACTTCACTGACCCAAAGTCTGTGGGGATATTCTACTTGTTCAAACTTGCTTTTGGTACTGTTGATCCAAAAGGAGGCGTTTTCACAATGTAGTCCCACAAAGGTGCCAATTTCAGCTGTACATAGGCGCTGGAATACAAGATTGGGTATTTCAGGCTGTTGAGGTGCTGTTACAGTTGTTGCAATGGCAGGTAATAGCTTGCAGGTTTGGAGAGTGTTATATTGTTCTGCGGGGATAAGGACTTTGTCCACAATGACAAAACCATTTGGAATCTCTTGTCCTTCTTTGTAGTCTCTCCAGCCGCCAGGGAGTACCATTGTTTGCGTCTTTTTCTTTGGAGGAATTTTTCCTTAAGTTGGGTAGGTATGGATAACCTACCTGTGCTACCACTGTCGAGATTATACTTCTGGTAAGTATAATAAACAAATAAAAGGGGAAGATTTAAGAGAAGAATGATACTTTATTGAATATAGATATAGAATGTTATATAGCATCAAGAAAAGCCACACCCTGTCCGTGTATGTCATAATGGTCATGTGGCTATCTAAGTAATGTTCCTCTTAGGTCATGAGACTTACTCAAGTTGTGTTCCGCTTAGGAGCTGAATTGTGTGATCCCCATAATAGATGGTTGAATGATAAGGGTGCCACTGGCCTATTAATTAGACAGTGAGCCATTTGGTGATCTATTTGGTGAACTACTTGGGGCGTTAATTCCCCGAGAGGGAGTAATCAAAGATGTTGCGACAGGTTGAACTTCAATGATAGCTTAAGCTATCAAGTATTTAAAGGGTTTTATTTATAGTATCTCCCACTGTTCAAAGTTTTGCAAGTGGAAGTGAAAGTAGAGAATGGAGAATCACAAATTCTGGATGATGAAGACTGAAATCAGGCAATTAAAATATAGTCAAACCTTTGTTCTTCTACTACCTGGTCTGGATTGCCCATTCCTGGTTGTGGCCAATGATTTCTATCAGGAGGGGAAATGGGCCTAAGTCTTCCTCAAGGTCTAATTTTAGACTGGGTATCAAGGTTTGGCAAGAGTCTGGCCCAAACCGTGTGGACTGGGTCCTGGATCCCCATTGGTTAGTGCCAGGATTGATGGCCAAGGTTTGGGTTTTATTCCTGATTTGTTCAGGGATACATGACCTGTCCTCTTTTTATCCCCAAATTCAGGGACTTATCTGATTGGTTCCTTCTTTGTGTGGATTGGGCATTAATGAACTAGAAGTTCATTAGCTATAAAATTTTGTGTTCCAGTGGGTTTTACAAAAAGATGGGTTCTTAACGGGTACTTATTCATTATCAAATGATGCTCAAAATACAAAGAGCTTTAAAATGAGTGGTTGGTCAATCATTTTGCTTTCTTTTTGCTGAGATACACTTGCATGGATGGCATCATTTCATGCAACAAGGGTTCATGCAGGGGGTTGCTTTTGCTCAATTTTGCTCTTGAATGGCCTTTTTGACCTGACTTAATTCATTAAGATAAATTGTGAAGCTGTTGAGAGCTCTTGAATGGGGTTTGGGCATCAACATCCAATGATTAACAGCTGAGATATGATTGCATGAATCACTTCACTCATGTAACCATGATGTCATGCTTAATGAAGCATTGGCATCCCAATCTGGCATTTCACAATTCTCCCCTTTTGCACTAAACTGCTTATTTTTTTCTTTGATCCTCATTCAGAGCTAAGTCAGGAGAGATGCTGATATTATAATACACCAAGGAAAAAAGGGAGTGAATACATTGTTGGTATGCAGCAAACTGATCCCAGTGGTTGGTGATAGTGGCTTGAAGGGACAAAATTTCTTGGATGTGAAGCCCCAACACCATCTGATGATGGGCTAGGGCGGGCTGCATGGATAATGGCAATAGGTGTTCAGTGGAACTAGCTGCTGCAAGGAGATGTTGTGAAAACTGGGGGGCAACAATCAATTTGTAGTATTCAGCTCAACTGAACTATAGCTGAAGGCAAGGGATGGCCCCATTGTGGGCTATTCCAAGGGCAATGGCCATGACTTGTTCTAGGTCAGGGGTTCTCATGGGATGTGCTACTAGATGGGGACCATTTCTGAGGTTCAATACAGTTGGGACAATAGGCGGTTCTGAGATGTCCTCCTCAATAGGCGGACTGGTGATTTCAGGTAAAGATAACTCTTGTATGGGAGGAGAAAAAGGACCTGCAAACATGGTGGCAAAAGGGATAACCTAGGGGCTTACAGCCCCTGTAGCAAGCACCATTTTTGTCATGTTCTGAGGCGCAGCACAGACACACAACAGGGAATACTAACCTTAGGATTGGATTCCTACTAAGTCTCAGTCAGTTGCAGGGAAGGCAATTGGTTTACCTTGTGGCCCTGATTGAATAATCTCTACTAGTTGTGGCTAGAGAGAGGCGCCAAAGTACTTGAAGACACAAAGACAAGAATGTGAATAGAACTTAATTTTTATTGGTGAATAAGAAATGAAATATATAGTGGTTGGCAATACCACAAAACAATACCAGGATGGCAGGATCACTCCCCACAAGCATGAGTGGGGCAAGTGAGTTGCGCAGAATCAGGAAACTGAACAATTGAATTTCCCAGTTTGGAAACAGACCCATTTCAAGGGGCAAAAGCAAAAGAGAGTGATTTGTCCTTGAAATAACCACACAGAGGCGGAATTTAAAGGGTGTGAATAGCGGCATTCACAACACCCCTATTCTCACATTATATGATAGTTGCCTGTGATGGACATTGTTATGGCCAAGTGACAAGCAGCACTATTCAAGGGAAAGCAATGTGGATATAATAAGCGGATTGTGAGCTGCCTATGGAGCAACAGTGTTTGGGAACCAAACTTGAGCAGGCAGCCCGTAGTTTTCTGTGAACACATGGTTGCAGGTTTTGTGGGAAGAGTCCATCACAAGATTGGCGCTAACTTAATAAGGTAGGTCATCAATTTTCCCACCCAGGACCACAGGCCAGCAGCCGGAGTTATGGTATCAATCACCCTGGTAAGGGTGATGTACATTATCCCAAACAGATTGTTTGTGTGGTTAGGTGAAGCTTGGGAGCGGACACAGGTATTAGTTTGGGAGTGTTTGATTGGCTCCATATCTAACTGGTACGCAGACAGGGAGTTATATTTATCTCAGAATAGACAGGACTCAGTTGCATACCAAGGGCCTTGTCTATTGTATCTGGTAACACTTTTGTTTGGGCCTAGGAATCATGCTCTATTATCTTTTCAAATGTATAGTCTTTGTGTTCAGGCTTTAAGAGGTACTCTGTAAAGTGGATGAGACCAGATGGGGCACCTGGTGGACAATAAACTGTGGGCGGAGGGGCAGGTGGGCCAGATGGATGGATTTGAACTGAGCTAGTAACTAGCTAGGATAAAATAGGGCAGTAATTGGGAACCAGTATCTCATAACCTTTTATTTAAAATGAAGATAAAGTCTTAGCGCAGGGTCTATGGGTTATATAGTACCCACCGCCAAACTTTACATTCACTATGTGGGGTTCACCATAGGATCAGGAAATATGAGGTCTGGTGGCCAGGATGCCCGGGTTTTAGAGCAGCAAAATGGCACTGTTGCTGGGAAGTTGCTCATTAGATGGATCCTCAGGAAGGGTTGCTTGAACCTTCTGTTCTTGAGCCATGGTCACAGGGGCAGTCTTCAAGTCCGCATTTTCCTCAGGTGGTGAATCCTGATTGCTTATCTGGGTAGGTTTCAAACTCATGAAGCTAATGATAGATATTTCTTTGCCTCCATTAGGCGATTTGTGGTGTCTTTATCAGGTGCTGTGGATTTCAAGTTTTTGCTGGTATCTTTGTCCTTGAGGGCACTTGCGGCCTCAGCTTGAGAGGACTCAATCCCAATGAGATGCAGTCAGCTGGTCCCTTGGTCCTTGGGCCTGGCAGCCCCCAAGTGGTCAGGACCAGAGGTTGAAGCCCGCTCTTGGGCCCCGGTTTTGAGAGGAGTAAAATTGTCAATCCTGACAGCCCCCATGGCTATGGCTTGAGAACAGAAGGGTCAAGCATGTCAGGGGACCAACCCTGATTGGCCAGCTTGCTTGCGTTTGGGAACTGGCGGGTTGCAGACTGGGTGGGCAGGGCCCACCAAAGGATTGGCACTAACTTAATGAGGTAGGACACTGACTTGCCCACCCACAACCACGGACCGGCGGCAGGGACAATAGTATCTATTACTCCTGTGAGAGTGATATATACAATTCCAAAAAGCTTGTTGGTATGGTCCAGTGGGAGCTTGGCGGTGGAGGCAGGCATTGGTTTGGGGGTGACAGGTAGCTCCATGTCTATTTGGTAGGCAGGAAGGAAGTTGTATTTATCTCTGAACAGGCGGGGCTTGGTAACGTACCAAGGGCCTACTCAGTTGTATCTGGTTAACTCTGTAGTTCTGGCCAAGGGATCCCAGGCTTGTATATTGTCAGTGGTGTAGTCCTTGTACTCAGGCTTTAAGGGGTACTCTGTGAAGTGGACAGGACCAAAGAGAGCACCTGGCAGATGGTACATAGCTGGCAGGGGGGTCAGATGATCTTTGAGTTAACTGGCAGATGACAAGAATAAAATATGGCAAAAATTGGGGAAACCAATATCTCATAAACT
Source organism: Entomophthora muscae (assembly GCA_014839935.2). Classification (NCBI taxonomy): domain Eukaryota; kingdom Fungi; phylum Entomophthoromycota; class Entomophthoromycetes; order Entomophthorales; family Entomophthoraceae; genus Entomophthora; species Entomophthora muscae. The sequence goes on along the minus strand of QTSX02000050.1, from coordinate 371,640 downwards.
TTATTTAAAAATGATGATGAAGGTTGATCTTGGCCTGGCAGGTATTTATACCACACTGCCAGGCTTCACTTCCTGTTCAGGTTTTCTGGGCTCAGGCGGGTTGGCATTGGGGTCTCAGATGACAGTGTGGCACTTGGCACTGGCAGTTTGCCACTGGCTGCTTTGGGATGAGAAGACTTTGAATCCTTCTGTTTGTTGATTCAGGTATTAGGTGCCTCTTTAGGTTCAGTGCCTCCCCCAGGACTTTGGGGGAGTTTGGAATAACTCTCATTGAGAAACTTGTGCATTTTATCCAGCAAACTGCCGGTGTCAGGCGTTGGCACCTTGGGGAAATTCCTGGTGTCTTGTATTGACAATTTGCTTGCAGAATCCTGCATGACAGCTAAGGGTTCAGGTCCTGGCAGGCTGTAAACAACTTTATCAATCAGTAGTGGGTTATTGGGTTCCCAGCCTATAGGTCTGGCAGTCCGCAAAGGGTTTTGTCCAGGGTTTGACTTTGGTTCCGTATTTTGAGTTTTAAGAGCATCCAAATTGTCATTCCTGACAGAGCAACCCTTTCTGAGGATCCAACCAATGAACAACTTCCCAGCAACAGTGCCATTTTGCTGCTCTAAAACCTGGGTGTCCTGGCCACCAGACCTCATATTTCCTGATCCTATGGTGAACTCCACATAGTGAATGTGAAGTTTGGCAGTGGGGTACTATATAACCCATAGACCCTGCGCTAAGACTTTATTGTCATTTTAAATAAAAGGTTATGAGATACTGGTTCCCCAATTACTGCCCTATTTTATCTTAGCTAGTTATCAACTCAGTTCAAATACATCTTCCAGCCCGCTATTCTGCCCGCAGTTTATTGTCCACCAGGCGCCCCATTTGGTCTCATTGTCAAAACCACAGGCTTGACCCGCCAGCAAGGTTCCAACCAAGCGGGTTTGTGACCCGCAATCCGATTACCCGGTCACTTGAAGCCAGACCAGGAAGTCAACTTGGATTACCAAATTGATCAACATGAACAAATGATGATCCCTCACGGTGGATACCTCAATTTGGCGCTTGACTCATTAGCAAGATCAAGCCACCCCCTCTTCCATCCAACCGTGTGATCACCAATCATGTTCCTTCTATCCATTGATTCACAATAGCTATATAATCACTATCTCACAATAAAGATTATTATCTATCCTCTAAATCTTTTTCCCCTTGTAACTCTGCTAAAACAGCACAGTTACGACATTGGTAGCACAGGTAGGTTCTCCATCCTACGTTATCTTGAAAAATTCCGCCTGTTGCCCGCACATGCCGCGGCCAGCAAAACCTTGACAGAATTATGTCTGGCCTCCCGCCCAGCTGGACTCCGTATGCGCCTGGTACCATGATATCTGATGGTTTTGTCCTCTACCAAAACACGGTGATCCCCCTACCCGCCTTCAACGCCATGTCTGCACAAGGTTTCTTTCAGGCACCTCCCACAATGCTGCAACCAGCTGACAAAACCACCATGCCCGCCTATGTAGCACAAAGACTTTGCAGTGCCGCCTTGGAACCCTTCGCAGGGGCCAACAACGACAATGCTGCTGCATGGATTCAGTCCGCCCAAAGCAAGCTGGCTCAGATGGAATGCCCACAGCGTTTTTGGATTGCGGAGATTTCCATTTGTTTGACCCATGATGCTGGCACTTGGTGCAACAAGTGGCACAAAGAGCACACCGACAAAAACTGGGACACTTTTAAACAGGACTTCTTGGCAAGATTTGTGCTCAAGGATACGGCACTCATGATCATACGCCAAGTAAAGAACCTAACCCAGACAGACACCGTCAAAGAACTCACCTGCGCCTACGAGGAACTCCATCTCCGCGCCCCATCCAATATGGCCTTTGAAACTCCAGCAACACACCTCATGTACTACGACACTCTCAAGTCACACGTAATGAGACACATGAACCTGGACCAAGTTACCAACCTGCAAAGTCTGTACTGTGAAGCAGAAAAAGCAGAGCAAACCTCAAATGCTCTGCACAAGGCACAGACTGGGAAACAAGAGAGACCCAAGGACTCATATTCAAGTGGGTGTTCCTCTCAACCACCTCCTGGAGGTAATGGTAACAACAACAACCACAAACCCACAGTATCAAATGGGAATGGGAACGTAAATAACAGCCAATCAAATTGTACCCATTTCCGTGTTACCGCCACCCAAGGCAACCAAGATGAGGGAAAAGCCCAGGGAGAGCACTAAGCAAGCCAAGCTCTCCCCACGCAACTCCTGACTTGCCCAACAATGAATACCGACCCAAGGACGTGGACCAATGCCCAATGATCCAAGTACCCTCGGAAGACCCGGTGCTATACACCATTGCCAGACATCCCAATAAATTGATGTCTTACCCTTTCCACTTTTGCAGTTACACAGGCTCAGCTCTCTTGGACTTGGGTGCATATTGAACTTTAGTCAACAGCATCTTTGTGGATAAATTCAAGCTGGCCACTAATCCTTTGCGGATTAAAAACGTGGTCCTGGCTGATGAACATCACATTGCCGTGACAAAAGAAACTGCCCCCTTCTCTGTCATGCTCAAGAACCTCCACTCCACCATCCAAGGTCCTGTCATTGACTTCCCCAAGTTTGACATTGTACTGGGACTAGACTGGTTACGGAAAAACAACCCTCACATGGACTGGGCAACCTCAGTGTTGACCATCAAGCATGAAGGTGTCAACCACCAAATCTACCCAGACTCTGTAGACCAACTCCTACAAGACCACGTCTTTGTACGCATCATGGAGACCTCAGATGAGAAGGAAAACCTGAAAGCTATCAACTGGGACTCCTGCCAGTATGAAATCATACACTTCAAGGATCAACAAGTCACCTCCACACCACAAGATTGCAACATTGTGGCCTGTCACCCAGAAATCTTTAAGGAAGCGTTACCTGGTCTACCCCCTGAGAAGCACATCCAACACTCCATCCAACTCAAGGGGGCCGTACCCAAGGCATGCCCCATTTATAGGCTGACCCCAAACAAGGACGACGCCCTGCGCGCCTATCTCAAGGAGGCTCTGGAAAAAGGACTTATCCACCCCTCACAGTCTCCCTTTGGGGCTGCCGTATTTTTTGTGGCCAAAAAGGATGGTACCTTTTGCCTGGTCACAGACTATCACACCTTAAACAAAGTCACCATCAAGAATCATTACCCCTTACCACTAATTGATGATCTCTTCAATGCCTTGGGAGGAGCCTCCATCTTCTCCAAGATTGACCTAACTGCAGGATACAATCAGATTCGTATCAAGGAGGAAGACATCCCCAAGACAGCCTTCCGCACCAAGTACGGTTCCTACAAATATGTGGTACTCAACTTTGGCATGACCAATGCCCCATTCACCTTTGTAACCTTCATGAACAAAGTGTTTGCACCACACATAGGCAGACACACCCTCGTGTACCTGGACAATATCATTGTCTACAGCCCCTTGGTGGAACAGCATCACAAGGACCTGGAGGAAGTCTTTGCAACCCTGGCACAACACAAGCTGCTGGCCAAGCCCTCCAAATGCCAGTTCTTCCGGGAGCAACTACCCTTCTTGGGACACATAGTCTCAAAAGACGGCATCAAACCCAACAGTCAGAAGATACAAGCCATCTGCAAGATGCCACCCCCCAAGGACAAGTCAGAACTACACACCTTCTTGGGAATTGTGGCCTATGTACAACACTTCATACCCAACTGTGGCATCTTGACCGCCCCTTTGTCCGCCATAACAGGCGCCAAGTCCAAGTTTGTATGGACCCCCCAACGTGACCTCTGTTTTAGACGCCTCAAGGAAAAACTCACGACAGCTCCCATCTTACAATACCCCAAACAGGATGGCAAATACCAGATGGAAACCGACGCCTCAGATGCATCCATTGGGGGAGTTCTGCAAATTAAGAATAGTGACGGCGACTTCCTGCCTGTAGCCTACAAGTTGCGCAAGCTGACAGATGGCAAGTGTAGATACCCTATCCATGACAAAGAACTCCTGGCCATCGTACACTGCCTTGTCAAATGGCGCTGTTACCTGGAACAGCAGGAAGAATTCACAGCATTAACCAATCATAAGTCACTCATCTATTTCAAGACGCAAGCAAACCTGTCACGCCGCCAAGCGCGTTGGATGAAAGTCTTAGAAAGGTTTAACATGCTCATCCAATATAAGCCCGGGGCCAAACTCACCATGGCAGACGCCCTTTCCTGCCTGTATGTCCGCGCTTCTAGGGAAGAGAATGGGCTCAACCCAGACTGGCCTCTCCTAGTACTCTGTACAAAAGACAAAGGGTTCCCCGCAGGCACAACCAATATCACCAAAGAAACGGTCATCAAGAATGAGCACCTCTTCACTGATGTATACGGGACTCTTCACAGAAAGATGTCAGATGGCACGACCATTCCCTACATTCCCACACATCAATGAGTTGATACCATTCTTTGCTACCACAGAGATCTTGGACATACCAAGAGCCAAAATCTGTACAAATTCCTAAAACATAAAGCCTGGTGGCCAACCTTATACCGCAATGTCCAAGAAGTGTTAGAACAGTGCAAGGTCTGCAGAAAAGTTTGCCAGAAGCAAAACCCCGCCTAAGTCTGTACTTCCCATTCAAACCCAACTACCATTCAAGGTATGGGCTCTGGACATTGTAGGCCCCATGCCAGGAAAGCACAACAACAAAAAATACATCATTACAGCCATCAATTTTGCAACAAGGTGGCCAGTAGCCCAAGCGGTGAAATCACACACTGGTAACAACGTCTGACAATTCATTGGCAAAGAAATCATCAGTAAGTTTGGAAAGCCAGAACTCCTGATAACCAATGGGGGCAAAGAATTGACCTCCAAAAACACCAACATGTACCTTGCCAAAAATGGGGTCAAACACACTGTCACTACACCATACCATCCACAGGCCAATGGACGCGTAGAGCGGCTCAATGGTAGCCTCGTGCAAGCCTTAGCCAAACTTACCGCCGGGAGACCTGAAGACTGGTATAAGCAGCTACCAACTGCATTACTTGTGTGCCAAACCCGAGTGAACAGATCCACAGGGAAAAGCCCGTTTGAACTGGTATACAGCACACTGCCTAATATCATTCAAGCATTGACAGGACCCAAACTGGAAATCCCAAGTCAAGTCCCCCCTTGTTCTGATCCTCAAGTAATGGAAGCCAACAGCAAACAAGCAGCCAAAGAAAAGGAACGCTTACAAAAGACCTTCATTCCCATCCTGTCAAAGACACAAAGTCGGGGACGAAGTCTGGGTCATGAATGTCGACAAAAGCAAACTACAACCCAAAAAAGTAGGGCCAGCAATAATCCTAAAGGTAAACAACAATAACAATTACCTCGTGCAAGGGCTCGGGAAACGTAAGCAGGACAAGACGCTACATCACGACTGCCTACAACCTTGCAAAGCGAGACAGAAGCAACGAGAAACTGCCCTGCCTGCCATCAAACAACAACTGGTTCAATATGGCGCCCAGGCTCCTGACGACCTCCCCGACAACCTGCCCCCTGAGGAGGCCGACTTTCAGCCGGGGGGGGTGTCAAAACCGCAGGCTCGACCCACCAGCAAGGTTCCAACCAAGCGGGTTCGTGACCCGCAATCCGATTACCCGGCCACTCGAAGCCAAACCCGGAAGTCAACTCGGATTACCAAATCAGTCAACATGAGCAAATCATGATCCCTCACGGTGGATACCTCAATTTGGCGCTTGACTCATTAACAGGATCAAGCCACCCCCTCTTCCATCCAACCGTGTGATCACCAATCATGTTCCTTCTATCCATTGATTCACAATAGCTATATAATCACTATCTCACAATAAAGATTATTATCTATCCTCTAAATCTTTTTCCCCTTGTAACTCTGCTAAAACAGCACAGTTACGACATCATCCAATTTATGGAGTACCTCTTAAAGCCTGAATACAAAGACTGCACCTTTGAAAAAGTGGCAACCGTCAGCATTTAAACTGTCTGGGTGTAACATCCCCCATGCCAACAATTCCAAAAGAATGTTTTTGTATTTTATTGGATGTTGATGTTTTTTTGGCTTAAATAATTGTCCTTAATATCAAGAGTTTAATTTAAATTTGATTTTAAAGTTTTAAGTAAAGCTGTAAAAAGTTAAGGCCGTAATAACTCCTAGGATTGTCAACTTGGAGGATGCTACATTCTGACAGTTGCCATTCAGATTAGGGTAAACGCCAGAATCCGGTCTGGAATGGTCCACCATTTTCATCATTTCACCCAACAACTCGAAAAAAATTGCCAACCCAGGATTAATTTAAGCCAAACCTTCAGCTTTGCTGCCGAAGCTTGGTAGCGATTGACCAAGCCGGGTTAAGGCCTGCTACCCAGCTTCAAACCTTTCGCTCTTCAATACTCTACCGATTCGATCGGAATCTATGAGTCTAAACTGCACCGAATTTCAACCCTACGTCAAAGCATCTTGAAGCACCAATATCCGAGAAATACTTCCCAGTTAACTGACTATTAGACGCTCCTACCTAGAGCACATTTTTTCAGATCTTGGCAACAATTTAAACTGATCCGCTTACGTATGGATAACTTTGAGCAGGGAATATACGCTTCTCCGGAGGATTATCTGAATGGGTTAACTTCTGAGCAACTCGCTGTCATACGTTCTGATAGCCGGAAACTCTTTGTTTCAGCTGGGCCAGGCTCGGGTAAATATTTTTTCTTTTCCCTTGCTAAGCTCTTTTGATGTTCAATCCAGTATCAGAGACTTTTTATTTTGAATGTTAGCTTATGTTTAATCTATAGCCCTAGTAGCACCCTTTCTTTAATTTGGGATTTAAAGTTGGAAAGTGCCTGTATCTTGATCCAACTATCCATATGTATTTAGTCACTTGTATTAAGATGCTAGTTTTCTCAAGAACATCTGCAATAACTATAGGCTAAAAATAGAACTACGTGAAAGTCCAAATTGTTAGCTATTAATTTTTATCATGTGACCTTAGTTATTGTTTTTAGTAAGAGTTACTTTTTGTTTTTTGAACTCCTTTCTTGATAATTCCCAGCTATCGAATTTCTATCAAAGGTTATTTAAAACTATAAACGACGTCTTTAAAAATATTTCAAAATTCTATCTTTTTCATTGATTTTTTGAATATCCAAAATGAATATCAATCGGCATAAGTACACAGTGTAGGGGCTTCTTCCAAATATTTATTAACGATTTGCTATCTTGTTTTTGTTCTTGAAGATATCATAGATTAGAAGAACAGCTCCCTTTTTGGTGGCTTGTTTTACTTTTGCTCTTAAAAAACCTTTACTCCTTTGGTCGCAATTTTTACTTTTATATATCCAACTTCATTTTCAACCCCCTGGTTTAGGGAAAACCAGGGTATTGACCACACGGATCTTCTTCAGATTGCTAAAGCCTCTTATCGAAAATCATTTTGGCCAAGGAAAGCCCAAATTCACCCCAACTGGCGGGTTTCCTCACATTCACGTCATCACCTTTACAAATAAAGCAGCCCAGGAGTTGAAGCAGCGATTGGGGATGCTTTCTAATGGCGCAATTGCAGCTGCACAGACCAGTGGTTCTTCCTCATCAAACATCGAAAGATTACAAAAGATCATCTTAAAAAGACAAATGTATATTGGAACCTTCCACAGCTTGTGCTACCAACTTCTCTTACGCTTTGCACCGAAATTCATGGACGTTGGGCAGCTTAGCATCCTAGACGTATCGGACAGCAAGCAGCTTGTCCGGTTAGTGATGGATCAACTCAAGCGAGAAGCAAATTCAGATCGCTTTGGTTTCTCAGCAGACACCATTAAGTTTTTTAACGTCAATGTATTCCTGTCAGCCGTTAATGAGCACAAACAAAGCTTCCGCCTCAAAAGTGATTCCAGACTTAGTTTATCAAACCCATGGAAGTTATACACCGTTGATCATTTTACTGGGGTTGCACAAAGAAAGTTAGTCCCCTCTGGAAATAAAGCAGCTGGTAGAGAAACTTTAAGTCGAATGTATACCGAGGTGTATCGGCGTTATACTTCTATGATGAAAGCAGCTAAGCAGCTTGATTTCGATGATCTTCTGCATTGGGCTATCCTGCTTCTGCGCAGTATGCCCTCCCTTGCGAGCGACCAGTATGATAAGGATAGCAAGCATAGGCTTTTGGTTTCTGAGCTTTACGTCGATGAGTTTCAAGATACCAATTCTCTTCAATTAGAATTTCTTTCAGCCCTGCAGCAATTCTGCTCTCAGACATCATCCAAGCCACTTTCTATAACCCTGGTTGGTGATCCCGATCAAACCATCTTTTCTTGGAGAAACTTCAAGCCCACCGAATCATCTGAGTCCTTCAATACGTGCTTGTTTGGATCTTCCTCAGCCCCTACTCCCGAAAATGGGTGGGAAGTGCGATTTTTGACAGCAAACTTTCGTTCTCCGCCAACAATCACTCGAGCAGCCGGCTCTGTGATTACTTTTGACTCGTCGCGCGACACAAGAACTAAAACTTCCAGCATCCCGAAAAGCAGCGAAGCAAGTTGCGGCGGGCCACATATTATTTTAAGAGAATTGCACTCCTTTCATTGTGAACACGAATACATTGCCAAGGAGATTCAGCGGCTTAAAGCATCTGCAGAATCGATAGGTGCTCCATTTCACTACCGAGATGTAGCGATTTTAATGCGGGCTGCGAGTACATCGAAATCTCTTATGCGGTGTCTAACGTCCCACAGAATCCCATCCATTGGCCTAGGGGGGCGGGGCTTTGGGATAGCAAAGTTGGACGAGACCTTTTAGCATATCTGCGTCTTTTACGAAACCCTTCAGACTTAACTTCACTCCTGCGTGCAGTTAACGTCCCCCCTCGTAAGGTGGGATCAGTGACATTTCAGAAGATTACAAATTTCGCTGGCAGCTCAACCTTGCCAGCGCTGGATGGTTTGCTTCAGCTAATCAATGGCCCTAAGCCCCAAGCTTCTACCGATGAAGCAAAGCTTTATTCTGTTTCAGGATTGAAAACGTTTTGTTCAGACATTCGAAAAATCCGTGAATCATTTGATGCTCCTGGCTGTACTTTGAGCAGCCTTTTAGAAACGATCCTTGAAGTCACTGACTACATGGCACACTTACCTCCCCCAACAGAAGATGACCAAGAGAATACCCCAGCATCCCAAGTCATGACTTTAAAGGAAATCGTCTATAAAATCCAGGCTTCCGAGGCCCACACAGAAGATCCAGACGACCTTCCAATCTTAAATGACGTGGACTGTTTACTTGAATCGGCAGGGCTGGGGCATTCTGTGGATGACACTGGTTCTACAACTACTTCTCCAGATGCAGTGCGCATCTCTACCCTGCATTCATCCAAGGGTCTGGAATGGCCCATTGTATTTATTGCTAGTACAAACCAGATCCCCCACTTTCGTTGTAACACTAAAGAGGCGATCAACGAGGAGGCTCGATTGTTGTATGTTGGCGTGACCCGGTGTCAGTACCAGCTTTATATTACCTGGTATTTTGAAAGCGACTTCAATAGCGCAAGTTCAAATCACCAGAGCCCTTTTCTTTCCAATATCCCAGAGTCAATATCGTCAGGCAGTGCCCCTAAACTTGATGTTGCCTTCTGGACCAGGTTTGTCTCAGCAGTTCATCGAGATTTTGAGGCACCAGACAATGACATCCTTCTAGATTCTTCAGGGCCTGCTTCCCCCAAGAGGCTCAAAAAGGATCATGTTTCCTCTCAGACTAGCTTTGTTTCAGCAGTTTCTCTCCTGAACCGGCCCTCCAAAAGCTTTGGCTCAGCTTCTATGCAATCAGCTTTGACTAAACCAACTGGATTTGTATCGGCAGCAACTCTGCTCAGAAAGCCTACCGCAAGGTTTAAATCCTCAAAGATGTCCATAAGCAATGATGTCATAAATGTTGAGCATGTACCGAACTTAGATCCTCTATCGCAGAAGCTAGATTGTACTGGCAGCAAAGTTGGATCTGACCTTCATACTTCAAAGAATTCTGGCTTGGCCTATGGTAAGTCTGTTGGGGGGTTTGTTCCTGCAGCTTCCCTTCGCAAACCAGCACAGCCAGAAAAAGCTAAGAAGCCCAGATGTTTCTTTGGAAGTAAGCTGGATTTTTATGGCTAAAGGTATCCATCTAACTTTTGCTCTCCTTAGGTGAAGGTCAGGCCTCCAAATCCAAGGTAGACTCCTAACAGATTGAAGATATGCCTGGATTCATTTTAAACACTTTTTCTAGAAATCGATTGTCGCTAAATCCAAAAGTATCCCTGTCCAAGCTTCTGCTGACAAACAGGGTTCCCCCAGTGAAGATTCAGATGGTACTTTTTTAACTGATGTATCTGACTTTTAGAACCCATCATTATTGAGCTTTGAGCTATCCGTCTGATGGATGCTTGCCTTTTTTGGCAATCCCAAGCTTTGCTATGCACAATGTTGCGTGTGACCATCCCAGTTGATTTCCGCACCCTTTGCCTTAAGCTCGTATAAGCTTGATCTTGTCCCTGCTTGAACACAGAACTTCAAGCTTCTTTTGAAGCTAACATGCTAATAGAAGATAAAGCCAACACATGTATATCAAAGTATAGATTTCGGTCTTAATAGACGCCCTACTTTACATCATCCAAATATGCTTCTGCAAGCTAGCAAACTATTGTAGGCTTGCTATAGGCTGCAGTTACAGGAGAAAAAGAAAAGAAAAGGTTCAATAAGATCTGTTTCATTTTGGATGAAATAAGTTTTTTAAACTGAGCTGTCCTAATGGCTGTTTGTAATAAGAGTGGCTCATGCCTGATCATGAGGAGGCATTGATCCTGCTTGACTTGCATGGATTAAGTTATCCTTGATAGGCTTGAGTACCACTGAAGAAATGCTGATACTGCTATATGCTCGATCTGGGCAGCATGTCATATCAAGCCTTGATCTGATTCTTAGCCAGGTGAGCCTGTTGTAACCCCTCCTCCTTGATCCCCTATACCATCTTACCAAGTTTATCAGGGGGCACTGTCTGCTATTTAAACTTCATATCGCTCCAGTTGCTTGGCAGAAACAGGGAGTATGTTTTTCCTTGTCAAATCCTGGTCTTGCAAAGTTGCAGGTGGGCGTGATGGAAGGTTTTACTATTATGTTGTTTACCTAACCTCTAACTTTATAGATGCATGTGGGCTAACCTGCAATGCAATGATGTAACTACTTTGCCTGGTTAGCGCTTGACCTTGGCAGAGTCAGATCTATACTTTGTCTCTAACTTTTATAGGTGGGGTCATTTAAGAGACTCTATATGTTTGGTTCCCCTGCTAGACTGGACCTTTGTATTTAATGTACGCTAGGGAGTCTCTTTACTCAGGACCTGGACTGGTGAGCTAAGTTATAAGATGATGCCAGCAGTACTTATCTGAGACTTTTCTCATCAAACAACTTTACATGTGCTTCTCATCACTTGGTACCTAAGTGCCTAGATACTGAATTATAAGGAGTAGTTGTTTTTCTCTGGATATTGCACATCCCCCAGCACAACTTTAATAGCTTCCAAGACTTTACCTGTTACATGATAGCAGTTGACTGTAGGCTGAATGTCAAGTGGCGCAACAAGATAGATAGAACCTTTATCTGTGAAGAAAAGAAAAGCTATGTCGTATAAGTATGCAAGCTGATGCAGCTTTGCAATCGGCACAAAAATTGCTTTACCAGTGAAATCCAGGTCACACTTGGCGATCTAGCCCAAAGTGCTCCAAGCCAGACCCATTCTAAAATCTTATAGAGCTCAATGGCAACCGAATGTCATCCAGAGCCTTGCATGGCCGATTCAGAAAGGTTGCCTTCTATACAGCTGGGCCATGACAAAAGGGCCGTGCAGGTAAAGCAACAGCTCAACCATGTGGACAATTGAGGTGTTCCTGTATGGCTTTAGATTTGTACAATCCAGCCAACTATCAACTCTATCGCCAACCTTTATTGACCTTGCTGGATAGACAACCACTATATTGACATACTGGTACCGTAACATGGCTGGACCTTATATTTGCATCCTTATACACTTTGACAAGGGGGTGACTATTTTGAAAGCCTTGAAGAGTGATTTGGAGAAGATCGAACTTATTGGTTAACGAACTAGGCTTTTATTACCAGAAAGATTGTAGCAGGGACCTAACTGGGGCTCAATAGGTGGTAACAGATGGCATGACCTGGTTCAGAATTGCAAATACCTGGACGAGTTGGGTGGAGATCGGTTTGGTACCAAACCAGGTGAGGCATAGATGTTGAGTTAGGTTGGCGGGGCTGAACTGTTCTGACATCCAGACCCTTAACACACCCCTCCTTCAAGGGATCATTTGGGACATCAGGTTTAGGCCTGGTTAGCAAGAAACTTGCTGGCACAGCTTGCTTTATTGAGAAGCCTTGTGTGAATTATACTGTTTCTGTCAATCACAATGCTAGTTTGATGTCTACTCTAGCTGCTCTAGCACCAAGTTGCAGCTGTTTAAAGTTTTGACGCCAGCCAAATAGCCTGACCAGAGCAAAATTGCGACAGCATTGGAGCCTGACTCAAGAAATGAAGTGAATCTAAATTCAAGCATAGCTTCCCAACCAGCAAGCAGCTTTGGACTCCAGGAAAACTGATCTGAGCTACTTTTAGATGCAATACAGATGCTAAGCCTGATGGGCAGATTTTCCAAGTAAACATGAGTCAGGCGGTTCAGGAGATGCCCCAAACCCAGCTGGATGCCAGCAGCGGAGCCCCTAAGGCTGTCTAGAAAGATTTATGAAGATTTTAAAAGACCTAATGGAATAGTATATCTAAAGGCATTGTCCACAATGATCCCCTTGTGATCATTCTAGGTTTAGCCCTTGAATGAAGTGATGATTTAGCATGATTGCATTTGTAGGCTTGATGGGATTCAGCCAAGACCCCCTGGGCCCTGACACTGGTCTTGCCAGTGGTGGTCTGGAGCCCCCAAAGTTGGTCTGCAGTGGGTATTAGTTGACTAGAGTGTTCCCCTTGCTGAGGTGGGCATGAGCAACGATATTTCTTTGTCAGTGGGACATTGGTCCGTCATGTTTGGCTCCTGGGGACGACATCCAGGAGGACAGGGTGGGAAATCTTTATAGCCAAAGATTTGAGGTTTGAAGCTATCCTTGGGTTAGCCTTCAGGGCAAAATTAAGGGCACATACTTTAATTTTCTGTAATACAAGATGAGGAATTCCTTTTGGCAAAAGGGAAAGGAAAAATCTTGAAGAATATTAAAACCAACACAAATGTGGATAAACTTGTCTTTATTAGGAGAAATGATTTTACTTAAATAGTAGACAAGGGTCAATGATCACTCATTAGGTAGACAGAGTGGCCGAAGGGGCCATGTCTGGATGAGGTCATACCAGGATCAGTCAAGGGCAGGTATGGTAATCCAGAATGGGTGGATATTGAACCAGACCCATTTGCAGAAGGTGAGGAATTCCCGGAAGCGAAACCGACGAAATCTTTGCACATATTGTTATTCAAAGGCCAAATCAAAATAGCATTGACGGCACAATTTCCGACAAGCCCCTTGAAATTCAACCAGGTATGTGTTTCTTTCTGGTCTGTACTTAAAATTTTTCCTGGACCTCTGTATACAAAGTCCAGTTTCTTTATATCTTCTGCCAGGACTCAAACAGGGGCATTGAGTGGAAGTGTTTCCTTGTTGAAGGGTACTTTCTGTGCCATGAGACATTTTTTTCAGCTATTTAGCTTTAGGACGTATGTGCTGTAGCGCCCGAGCTTGCTCTATCATAGGCAGTTTGCCTGGGGGAATCTTTATGTATGGTTGCTTGCTACAGGTAGTTATCTTGGGTTTTTATCCTTAGTCTAGTTCAAAGGTTGAGTTCCCAGTCTTTGATTGGTGCACACTTGAGATATCAGTAATGTATGGTTATGTATACTGGTCATGTGTCTTTTGGTCTTTCATCCATCACTTTTTCAAGTGTCTTTATGGGGCTGCTGCTTAGGCGTTCAACTCTACCTTGGCTCGTGGCCTGTATAATGAGGTTGTGAGATGTCTGAAGTTTTTTTGTAGACTGCTGCTTGCTTGTTGCCCAGCTAGTTCTTTGGCTCTATTGGTGGCAATATAGTCTGGGGTCCCGTAGCTGGCCATGCTTGCTTTGTTGATGAACTAGTTAACTGCTTCTACTCTGTGAATTTTTGCCTGGCAGATTGGCCAGCCAGTTGCAAGGCAGCTGCCACTGTCAAAAACCCTTGCCCTGCTTTGGCTTTGGGATGGCACACTACGCACAAGCCATATAACTTGAAAAATCAGAGTCAGATACTGGGTTGACTGTTTTTTGTGGTGCCTTGGCCCTAGCGTATTTTCCATCCTGTGCACTTCGTTAGCATGCCTGTTATGTCCTTCTTTAGCTTTGGCCGCCATACATTTCTCTTCAATGTGAGGTATAAGTTGTTGGTCTTGGTGTGCTCTAGTAACTGAAGATGTCTGGGGATTGTATCTACTCTCTTTGCCAAGGATATATCTGATATGTTGTTGTCTTTGACAGTGTGATAGGCTGTGTTATTGTACACATGGAAGTATTTTTTGTCTCTTAAAAATGTGGCATAGGTTAGTTGGTGGGCTACAGGATCTTTGCCTTTGGTCTTATAGTCTGTAATGAATAAGTTAGTCCAGGTCAAGGTGGTCACCATGATCCTCTCTAGGCTGACAAAGTCTAGAGAGAGCATTGCCATGACCAGCTCTTCCCCCTTTTTGTACTGAATATCCAGGCTAAGCTGTTTCAGTAGGGATGTCCAATTTTGCTTGCTGCTGTGCATGAGTGTATTGTGTTTTTAAGTAGGTTAAGGATTAGGGATCAGTTAGTACACATGTTTAAGTTTCTTACAGGTAACATATTAATTTCTTACATGTGTGATATATTGATAGCAATTCCTTATTGTGTATAGGGGATCTCTTCTTGATGTTTGTTAACTTTCTCTCTTATAACATACTAGTATGAAGCTCTGCTGCTACAGCTGGCATATGTGTAGTATGGCACCAATGACAGTGTACTAGCATCTGACTCTAGCTTGTAACATCTGCTATTAGTTGGGCATTACAGTATTGGTGCTTTGATCAGAGCTTGCTTTAGGAGTTGGGAATTCTTGTCACACTTTTGTCCATATGAATTTTTTAGTGTCTCCCTTGGTTAGATATTTGATGAGTGCAGTTAGTTTTCTGCAGCCTTTGATGTATTTCCTTAGGTAAACTATCATCCCGAGAAAACATCTCACTTGTTTCACAAATGTGGTTGTTGCATGTTATTTATGGCTTTGATTTTATCTGGATCTGCTTTGATGCCGCCATCTGAGACAATGTGACCCAAAAACAAGAGTTTTTCTCCAGAAACTGACACTTGCTGGGCTTTGTGTACAGCTTGTGTTTGCAAGTTGATTGAGTGGCTTTTAGACATGTGCGGGGTGTTTCACTTTGGTTCTTGAGAATATGATGATTTTATTGAGGTATCATAATGTATTGGATAGGCTGCTGAGTTTTTTGTTCATTGAAGTGACAAATCTTCAGGTGTATCCGCCATTTCAAAGCTCATTACTCTACACTCAAATGATCCAAACTGGTTACAAAATTCAGTTGTAACAATCCAACATATATGGTAGTACTTTAGCTAAATAGTGGGCCAAGTTTGCTATCTAAAACCCTGTCAAAGAGGTAAAAATTGAGTATTATGTAAATACCCAACAGAAAACCTTTTTGTGGATGTTAAATTGATCAAAATTACTGGTGAAGAATGTCAGTACATAGTAGGTTATAGTGTAGATTGCTATGGATATGATAGAGTGAGGCAAGACTAATTGAGGCCCAAAGTGTAAGTGTGAGGAGTTAAGTTGTGCTGGCTTCACATAGCAATACTCTTCAGAGGATTCTTGTGTAAAGCCAAAAGGTTTGAACATGGTTTGGTTGCCCCCAGTTTCTAGTCATGCTGTGATTATAGCAGAGAGGATAAGGTGATTCATCTTCAGCTCCTGGGAAGAGGTGGGAAAGCATAGTGTCAAAAGCTTCTTATTATTAAAGACTTTTAGTGATTTATGTGATACTATTAAGGGTTAATTCACTCAATGATAGCACAACCTATCATCAAGTGATAAAGGTTTATTATATACTAGTTGGTCTGTAAGGCAGAAATAAATGAAATCATTGGACTGGGAATCCAAGTGCCTTGGTTGTAGCTGAAATTACTTTTCTGGGTTGGCATTGAGGGTTGGCAGTTGAAGAGCTTTGGCTAGTATTTAATTTGAATTGATATGGGTTTGGTTGGTCCATTTTCATGCACCCAAATTCAATTACTGAATTTAGGGCCTAGATTGTTGTTAAATTAGGGATATTCATTGGTTCTGTATTTGAGGCATTTTTTATTTGGGCAGCAGTTAGCCTATTTTTAAGGTTAGGAGAATTCCGATTTTAGAAATCTCAAAATGGGAAATTTTCCCAAGCTGGGGATCCAGACTGGCGGGGTGGAAGCGGGTAGGCTGGCAGGTTAGCTTATGGAAGGTGTGTGCAGGCTGGCAGGTGGACTGACAGGTTGGCTGATAATGGGTGCACACAGGCTGGTGGATTGGCTGATAGTCTGTATGGTAGTGTTATAAAAAGGATCATTTTTTATTTTAAAATTATTTTTAAAGTCTTCTTTTTTGTGGCAGTGTCCCTTGTTGAGCAACTTGTGATATTGCTGATATGTTCAAAGCTACAGATAGATGTTAGCCTTGCCAATGTACTCTACCTAATTCTATGCAAGAGCACTACAGACTACAATAGAATAGAACTTTGAATATAATTACGTTTATTGATACTGGAGTACAATCTAGCCAGCGGCTGCAATCTATCCAGGTGTAACTATGAACTTGTTATCATCCTTTCAGGTGTCCATATTAATATATACTGCAACAACCCTTGTTCTTGTCCTTTCAGACAGTTCTCAGTGACTACCATTGCAATAGGTCTATCTTTGCTAGCTACGCCTATCCTGATTGGCTGTCCTTGGCACGTGATATGCTAATGGCCAAAGCAGGCGTCCATGACACTTCAGCTACAGCCTACGCTCTTCTTGAGCTAGCCTACTGTCATTTATCAATTGGCTGTATCTTACACGCCTATTATTGCGCTGGAAAACTACACCGTATTTAGTTGATGCTTAGAAATTGTCCCTGTTCAGCCCTCCTACATTGGAAGTTAGAATTCTGGTATTCCATTTACAGGGCTTAATCAGTGATCCTTTTCTGGTCAGTGAACCTTCTGCTTATTAATGCAACAAGTCAAGTTAGGGATTATACACCATATAATAGCAGACTCAATCCATTAGTGACTCAGAGGATTATCTGCAGTGTAATACTGACCCAAACTGATAAGGAACCCAATTAAATGCCGTGTAATACTGATCCAAACCCGGTATTTCTTAGCCACTTGTATATCACTTGTTTGATATGAACATATACATCCATCAGGCTGTGTGGGGCTGAGTTGATACAACATTCAGTAGGGTAGAATAGGTGATATACAATTGATGATTTAGTGATTACACGCCGCGTAATCAGTGATATTCACTATATTGGCTAACGTTTACATGGCGTATAACAGTTACATCAATTATAATAAGGCAAGCAATATACAGCATATAATCACATCACATTGGGACAATCAGTGATAATACGGCGTATAATTGTTACATCTATTATAATAAACTAACAATTACACGGCGTATAATAACTACACTTGATTAAGTGATAACCAAATGATACTACAGCGTATACTTGTTACATCTATTATAATAAACTAGCAATTACACAGCTTATAACTGCCATATCTATTAATATAATGATGACCAGTGATAATACGGTGTGTAACTGATTAAGATCTGCATGCAATGATTAACCTGATCATTTGTGGTCAATCAGCCTAATCTCACATTTCCCCCCTCTTGACCATAAATAGGGAGGGTAAGAGGAGAATCAGGCATATGGCTTTCTCAACAGCATCTTCTCGTCTTAGCACCAAGGAGGAGTACCAGGAGTTCCTGGCAATCATGTCTGCAGAGCGTTGTCAGGAGTTCAATTGCCAGAGTAAGGAGGCACGCTGTCTCCATTTCTACAGTTAGTGTTTGTTACGAGCACATGAGAACAGCACTCGCTCAGAGTTGTCCTTGGCCACCACCGTGGTGACCAATCCTTTTCAGCATCCCCACAGCCCCATCCTGGAGCAGGAAGTCATTCCAGAGAGTCATCCTCCTTTGGTGATGGGGGCTTCTTCAGTGGACCCAGCTGTTTGGCAGGCCCAGGCTGTGGTACCTCAGTTACCTGTTGTACCATATGCTCCTGACCCTACTCTTTTGGGTAGCGTGGTCCTCTCTTACAACTCAGACCATGCAGACTTTGAGGTCAACAGCCTCTTCCAGGGGTACAAGTTCCAAAGTGAGTTCCTCTTTGTCCTCCTGTCCCGTGATCAAGGGGTGGATGTTCACTCCCGTCTTTGCCATGCAGAGCAGTATCACCCTCCTGCCATTTGATCTGTTGCCCTCTGGGAGCTGGCTTGGCCTCTAGAGGGGGTCTTGATAGAGCTGTTGCGCTCCAACGTGGCTTTGTATGCCAAGTACGCGCGGGTAATTGGCTTCAAACGTGTGGTGGTGCGGGTCTGGTCCCGTGCTTGGGGGCCCAGTCCCAACTCTACTCCCCAGTGGGGTCTTTGGCGTACAGATAATCAGCACAATTGGCTGACAGCAGTCATCAACTTAACCTTGGAGAAGCTGGAGACTGGGGATCCTGCCCAGTATCTCCTTCATATGGCTTTGCTGGGAATCTTTTCTTAGTGCCAAAGCCTTTGCTTCCTTGAGGTTCCTTGGCCCAGATGCAGGTAATCTTGAAGTTTTACTGATGCGAAGTGCTGCGCCACCAATGGGGTCTTCCAGCTGATTACCCCTCTGAGGGGTTTATAGTGGTGTGTCTGGTGTTGGCAACTGTGGTAAGTTTAACTCCCTTAAAATTGACTCCCTGGTGATCAACTCCCTTAAAATTGACTCCCTTGAACTTGACACTATAGTAAAGTGAGAATTCAGCTTTTGCCCTGATTGACAACTGGAAATTGACACTTTTTTAATTAACAGATCTTGATGTACTGAAAATTTTTAATATAAAAAATTAAGCTATACAGCTATGGTATACTAAAGTGACCCCAGAAATCTTAAAGATGCAATAAAAATAGTACCTTAATTAATAGAAATAAGGAGAAATAAGCAATTATTTCTCATTTTACTATGTAATTTACACTCTTCATTATAAAAATATTTTTTATTACCATAAAAATTAAAATTCCAATGAGACAAAAATAAGCAAAAACACAACAAATAAAGTTACGCAAAGTATAAAGAAATATTAATAATTATTTAATATAGTTTATATAAGCACAACTGTGAATATCATATGTTTTATTTTGTAAATAACAAAAATTAAGATATTTCACTTACTTCCAACTATAAATATTCATCTCAAACTTAACATGTATACATAGAACAAACACTGCTATCTAATTAAATTAAAAAAATTAAAAATTAAAACTAAGAACTAAATGATCAAAGCTAATAAGTAAAAATTAAAGTTAAAACGTTACTAGTTAAAAGTAAAAATTATATAACTGAGCAAGCAAGCAAGTTTATTCCTCATCATTCTTTCCCTGTTTCATCTTGGCCCCTTCCAGGAGGGCAGTGGCAATAAGCTAAAGCTGCTGCTTAAGCTCAGAGGCCTTGTATTTGTGCTTGGCAGCACCCTGGATGGCCTTTGTGAAGAGGGTACAGCGGGTTGTTGGCTTGGTGGGGGGGACACAGTTGGAGAGATCACGCAGCTTGGAGATGGTTTTCTCCTGCTCATGCTGCAAGAGGGAAAAGAACTTATTGAATTTTGGGTGGAGCCCAAAGTTGGCCTTGAGGTGTTTGTGGTAAGCCTCTAGCGCTGATGTGGTCTTGAGCTCACCATTCACTGCTGCCCGGTACACATTCCAGCTGGCCTTGGCACGGGCCTTGCCTTGCCTCTGCGTGACAACCTTCCCAATCCACTGGGGCTCAAAGTAATCAAAGAAAGGCTTGAACTCTGGGTGGTTCACTATGTAGGGATCCTTTGAGAGCACCTTGAACCCCATTGCAGTGTGCTCTGGCTTTAAAAAAGCCTGGCACTAAATTGTGCCAGCACAAATCTGCAGGTGTCCAAAGTATCCCTCCGGCTCAACCTACTAAGCTCTGCATGGGCCTGCACGTTACAAGCAACTGCTTGGCGGAAGTGGAAGTGGCACCCCTGCACCTCCCTGCTAAACAGCTGCTCAAATGCATTGAACTGAGCAGGCTCAAAGTCCATAATGCATATGCCAGGCCCAAGAGCTCTCAGCCTTGCCTTTTCCTCTGAGTCCAGGGTGGCCTGGTCCTTGTCAGAGGCAGGTGGGTTGGCGCAGGTGTGGGGGGAGTCTTCCTGGATTCATCATCATTGGCAGGGGGAGGGAGGGAAAGTGCTTGGCAGATGATGGAGAACGTGCGGGTATATATGGCCTCAGTGGCCCCAGGAAGAAGGAAGAACATGAGTGGAATCACCCAGATGTCAATCTGGGCATGAACCATCCAGAGCTGCTTGAACATCCGGGAGCAAGTGGCAAAGGTACTATCAACTAGCCAGATTGACGCCCTTTTCAACTCCATCAGGTTCTGCTGAGTTGAGTAGCAGATTATACGGTCCTTGGCTGCAGGCCCGTCATCATGAAGCAGGAAGCACTCCCCACTAGGAAGCTGCTTAAGCTCATGAGTGAGCATGAGCTCAGAGAGGACGTCAGAAGTCTTGGGGGGAGGGGGATTGGCAGCAATTCTCTTATCACTGATGTACTTAACAAGTTGCTCCTGAGTGGGCACCAACTTAAGATTGTTGGGCTTCAGGTGCTGGAGGGCCTTGATGGCCAGATCTGATGCGCAAAGATGGGAGGATGTGGGTATTACTTGCACAAGGTACCACTTTAACATCCAAGTGATCAGGTGATTAGGGGGCTCACAAGTGTGCTCCCCCTTCTCCAAAGTAACCCGCTCCCAGCCCTTGGTGTTCAACCGGGCCCCGCAAGTCTTATCCTTGCAGACAAAGTGCTTGCTTTTGGTCTGCCGCTTTTGGTTGTTGCAATTAAAGATATAATTGTTGGCAACGTAACCAGGGCTGCCCTTTACAGACATGATCAGAAAGTACTTGGGGAAGCGCTTGGGAACTTTAAACTCTCCGTCCACATTTCAAATGTTGTGGATGGCCAGTGGATCCCAAGCCACATGACCAGAAGCTTTAAACTTCTTGGAGTAATCCTCCGGCTCATCTTTGGGGTCAGATGAAGAAGGAGGGGAAGAGCCATTGGGAGGGGGAGGGGGAGGATTCTTTGAGGCCTGCTTGGATGCCTCCTTTTTCTTACCAGAAGAAGAGGTGGGCTCCTTGGCAGCCTTTGCCTTCTTGGTCCGGCGCTCCTTGGTAGGCTCAGAGTCGGCCTCTGAGTGATAAAATGAGTGGTTGGTAAGATCACCATCTGATTTATTGGGGGAGGATTTTGGGGGAAGGTGAAGGGGATATAGAAGATGAGGGTGGAGGAGTGGGAGGAGATGGAGTGGGAGAAGATGGGGTTGGAGGAGATGGGGTTGAGGACTTTGCCTTTGCAGGCTTCTTGGCACGCTTGGGGGTGGAGGCAGTTTCTTTGGAGCCTTTGGAGGCTTAGCGCTTAGGCTGCTGGCTGTTCTTGCTTGATTTATTCTAAAGAAAAGTTTAGCATTGTAAATAAAATGATTGAGAAGATATTGCAAACACAAAGAGGTAAAGCAAAGAAAAAGTTGAATGAAAAGTATGCAAATAAAGTTTTATTTATAAAAAAACATAAAAAATTAAATAGAAGCAAAATAGAAACTCAAAGTGTAGATATAAAGGTTAAAACATAGAAAATAAGTGAATTTATGATAAAGCATCAAAGATGTTAGGTTCAGCATAACATCTTAGTGTTAAATCAATGTAAAAGTTTAATTGAAAATCAAAAAAATATATGAAAATTATATGGAGAGCAGCAGAAAAAGTAGTAGATTATAATAGCAAAAAAATATCATGTGGAATTTTTTTTATTGAGAGTTGAAAATTCAAAACATAGTAAAGTGTCAAGTTCGGCACTGTCAAACAGCCAGAAAAAGCTGAATTCTCACTGTCGAGTATGCCAGAGTTGAGCAGAAACATCAAATTTACTATGTTTTTTACATATAAAACTTGCTTAAATTTAAACTGGGTTCAAAGTTAACCCAAAAGCAAGGCAGTTTTGTATGCTCAAAAATAAAAAAATACAACATAAGTTAAAAAAGTAAATAAGTAGGAAGGTGTTTATTAGTGATTAGGACATGCTGTGAGGAGCTGGGAGTGAATTATTTACCATAGTGTTGGTTAAAACATTAAGAAGCTCTCTGTACTAATCCCCAAGTTAAAGTGTCGAGTGGATGAGTGTCAAGTGGCGCTCATAGTGTGTCACATATTAATTTAGCCTTAATTCTGAGCCTTTGATTAGTTAAATCCGAAACTAATTGGATGGTGAGTGGATAGAGTCAAACAAAGAAAGTGTCAAGTTTTGGTTTTTTATAAATTACATATGAAATCTCTTAATAAATTGGGCTTAATTTATGTGGCACCACTTAATCCAAAAACCCGGGAATGACATAATGTAAAACAGGTGGGGCATTTGATTAATGACTATACCACTAAATCCAGTATAGTGGTGCTTGGGAGCCTAATCAACAACTATGAACACTAATAATAAAAATATAATAGTAAATAATAAAATTTATATAAGCGCATATGTATTTTATTAATAAAATTAAGATTTGGCTTAAAAAGTGTCGAACTGGTCACTTTTGGGTTTAGAGTGTCGAACACAGGTTTTTTCATTTCTATTAGTAAATTTACTTATAAATTGCCCCTTAAATCAGTATTTTAGCTAACCAGTTTATTAAACAGAGTTGAGTTTGAGTAAATTTATTTTTGGTTTTTGGTTTCAACCCCCTAAATTACTAGTAAAAATTAGCTTAAAATTGGTTAAGCCAAAAATACTAATAGATTCACATATGCGGCACTCGACTCCCTGGTACTCGACAAAGTGTCAAGTACCAGGGAGTTGAGTTTAAGGGAGTTGAACTTACCACAGTTGCCTGGTGTTGAGGGCGTGCTTTCCCATTGAGGGTGGCCTAGGTCGCCTAGCCATGGGGAGCTGGCCCTGTCAGTGCCCATTATGCGCTGGGAGCGGCTCTCTCCCAAGGCGCGGCGTATGTGGCTCCGAAACGTTGTTGTCCTCTACCAGGTGGTGGCCACCCACACTTTTGGTGACTATGTGGAGGCTACCACCCACAATGTCCCTGAGGAGCCTGAGGAGGATGCTCATCAATAAACATTCATAGGACTCAGTCCTCTTTCTATCTATTGCACTTTTTATATTTTATTTTTATATTCTATATATTTTTATATCTCTTTGTATTTTTCCTATCATGAATCATATGAAGTGCCTATATTACTTATGTTATTTTGTATGGCAAGTTCAGATAGTGTTTAATTAGGCCCTTCCTTTGGGTGCAGAATGGGCAAAGGAACTTTGCATGTACGCAGTTGAATTTGTGTCCACTATCCTTATCCTTGATGGTGTAGGCGTTGGGTGAGGTCTTCTCTATGATCTTGAAAGGACCTACCCATAGTTTGTCTAGTTTGTGGGATCTACCCGCTCCTCTAGTGTTGCAGTATGCAACCCCCTCCCCCTACCTCAAAAGAGGGCAATGGGGCCCTACTAGAGGAGTCTCTTTCAAATCTGGCTTGGGTCTTGATAGCTGTGTTGCTAAAAGCAGATGCCTGCAATTTGATGAGGGTGTTGGCCAGTTGTCCTAGGTACTGATTGTAGGAAAGCTGCTCAGGATTGCCTGTGGCCAAGTATAGGACAGGCGGAATGGCAGGATGTTGACCATTCATCAGCTGAAAAGGGGATGCACTTGTGGTGGAATGCAAAAAAATGTTGTACGCAAACACTGCTGCTCCTAAGTATGTTTCCCAAGAGGATGTACATGTTGAAGCCAATTTCCGGAGGATCTGGGTTAGGGTATCATTGACACGTTCCACCATCCCATTGGTTTCAGGGTGGTAGGGAGTGGAGAGTACTCTGCAGACTCCCATGAGATTGTTCACCCTCAATATTACAGAGGCCGTGAAATTGGTCCCGTTATCTGAGAGTAGGAACTGGGGGCAGCCATGGCAAAGTATAATGGCATCCAAGACAAAATTTTCAGTGAAAGGAGTGTCTACTTTCCTTAGAGGCCGGGCTTCTACCCACTTAGTTAGGTGATCAATATCCACTATAACGTAACAAAAGCCAGGGCTGCTACGTGGGAGTGGTCCCACTACGTCCATTGATACAGTATGCCAGGCAAAATGGGGTTGCACCATTCAGTAGGTTGTGCTTTTGCGTAGTGGCTTATTTCCTTGGCACTCAATGCAACAGTCAATTGTCTCCTGAATGTTGAAATTCATTGCCTCCCAGAAGTAGGTGCAAGACAGGATCTCTTTGGTCTTCCAAAAGGCGCCATGACCCATTGTCTTATCAGTGGCTGTAACAATGCTAGTCCTTTTGGAGGGAGGAGGGAATATGTGTTCCTTACCATCCACTAGCTTGTACAGTATGACATTGTGTAGTGTTGTATCCTTCCAAAGGTCCTGTAGAATATGCTGTACTTTCTCAGGTTTGTC
Organism: Entomophthora muscae; assembly: GCA_014839935.2. NCBI lineage: Eukaryota > Fungi > Entomophthoromycota > Entomophthoromycetes > Entomophthorales > Entomophthoraceae > Entomophthora > Entomophthora muscae. The sequence continues at coordinate 346,807 of QTSX02000050.1, read as the reverse complement.
GCTAAACTTCCCAGTCATCATCTTCTGGTACAGCTGATCCGCTAATGAGCTCCCCAGGGCCATGGTGGGTAAGCAGGAAAGGCAGTCTGCGTTCTGGTGCTTGCTACCAGGGCAGTGAAGGATCTTGTAGTCCAGGGCCTGTAGTTTCAATGCCCATTGAGCCAGTTGGCCTTCTGGTTCCTTGAGGCTCTGGAGCCAGGCTAGGGACGTGTGGTCTGTGACCACTGTGAACCGTACGCCATGGATGTAGACCCAAAACTGTTTGCATGCGTAGATGACTGCCAGGCACTCACGCTCTGTCACCGTATAGTTGCGTTTGTGGACGTTTAGTGTCCTACTGGCATAGGCTACAGAGTGTTTGAGTCCCTTGTTGTCAAGTTGGGATAGTACAGCCCCAACTGCGGTAAGCAAGGCGTCAGTATGGATCACAAATGGTCTGTCAAAGTCTGGGTACATCAGAACAGGGTCGCTTGACAAGGCCAAGTGTAGCTTGTCAAAGGCTCCTTGGCATTATTTACTCCATACAAAGTCAACTCCCAATTTCAGCAGGTGGAAGAGAGGTTCTCCAATGGCTGCAAAGCGGGGGATGAACCGTCAATAATAACCAACCATACCCAAGAATACCTGTATGTCACGCTTTGACTCAGGGCGCTTCATCTTAGATATGGCTTTGGTTTTTGCGGGCTGGGGCCGTAGACCATGACTGTCTATAACAAAGCCCAGGTATTCCAGCTGATCTTTGAAGAACTGGCATTTGTGCAGCTTTATCTTAAGATTGGCAGCTGCTAGCCTCTTGAAGACCTCTTCCAAATGAGCTAGATGTTCTGTGAAAGTCCTGAAGGGTTTTGCCAGGAGAGAACTTTATTGCGCCAAATTCAGACTTCCTGGTGAAGAGAATATCTCACCACCAAACTCTTCCAGCACTGCCTGCCTAGCCTCTTGATACGTCCAGTCAGTTGCGAGTAGGCGTGGCATTACTAGATTGACGCTGGTTGCGTCTAGTGTGGTGATGAGTGTAGTTGCCTTTTGGTGGTTGCTGGCACCTCTCATGGTCATCTCAAACAGTCTCAGGAAGGAATGCATGTTCCCTTGTTTGTTGAATTTAGGAAGGTTCAAGGGTTTGAACTGTTTGTTCACAGCTGTAGGTTTAGTGGGCTGGCAAGGGGAGGCAGTAGACTGTCTATCCACTGTATAGCTACGCCTAGCCCTAGGTGTTGCCTTTGGCGTGAAGTGTTCTCTTGAAGGAAGGGTTGTGAATACCTCAGGAATCCCCCTGTTTGGTGATTCCCCTTCCTCTTCAGAAGTGTTGGCAGCGTCTTTGTAGTGGTCTGTACGCATTGAAGATGAAGTCCGACGGCTGCTTGAGATGCAGTTGCAGCCTTTTGTTGCCAGTAGCTGCATCTGGGCTGCATCCTAGCCAGGCAATTGTGGACATTGTCGTTTACCATCTGCTGGCTTTTCTGATGGAGCTCAGACTCTACGGTTGTGGTTGTTTTAGAAAGGCGTGAAATGGCATCTCTCAGTGTCATCTGTTCCTTTTGTAGTGCCATGAAAGTCTCATGTGCTCTGGCAAACTCCTCTTTGTATCCTTGGATTGTGCTCTTCAATGTCGCTATTCTGGTCTCAAGTGTACAAACCTTTGCACTGTATGGGCAAGATAGCGGCTTTGGTGTAGATGATTGGGACGCCTTTGCTTGGTTGTCAACTCTAGCTTCCAGTCTCTGGAAGTTGTCCAGAACTTACTTTTCAAATTGGTGAAGTCATGAGCCCAACTTCTCTACTTCTTTGTCTAGGGCAATAATGTTTTGATCCAAAGTGGTTATGTTGTCTGCCATTCTTACGCTGAATTTGACCCAACTCGGCACAGAACTTGTGGACGTCCTGCAGCCATGCTAGAGAGGCTTCACGTGCATCCATTGCTTCATAGACCATGACTTTGAACTTTGTGTTCAATATATCAATCAGTTCATCAATCCGAGCATGTGCATTCCCCCCATGGACTGATTAGCAAGGACCACAGCACGCATCTCCAAAAGGAGGTGTTGGCTGTGGCCCATTGCTCAGCCCAGTTGCGGCAACAGGAGAGGAGGGCGTCACCAAGGGATGCAAGTTTGAGGTTCTGGCGGGCAGCAACAAGTTGGAGTTGTTTTACAGAAGGCTGGACAAAGCCAGCAAGGTACTCTACGGCGTGATCACCACTAGCAAGGCGTTCCTGGAGAGCTTGGAACAAAGCGTTACAATAGAGCCAGTAGAGTTGCCAGCAAGATTCCTGGTCCTGGTAGTGGAAGAAAATGCTCAGATTCTGGTCATGGTGATCAGAGGGACAGAGGAAGAATCCACAAAGTAAGGTCTCAGCCAGCTCAACAATCTGCGTGCAATTGTATGAGCCAACCAAGGCAGGACCCTCAGGAACAGAGGGCAACAGGGCCACAACCAAAGGGACAGTTGCGGGGGGTGAACAACCACAGGGTTGCTCACAGAAAAAACAAGAGCACACTCACTGTCTAACAGATTCCATCTCGTACCCATGCTTGTCAATAAAGCTAGGCGGAGGCAGTGCCAGGGACAATCCTTGGCGGGCGGGGCAGTTTCCTGTGGCATTGGCAGAGGCTTGATTTTGAGTGAGCACCAATGTTGAGCAACTTGTGATATTGCTGATATGTTCAAAGCTACAGATAGATGTTAGCCTTGCCAATGTACTCTACCTAATCCTATGCAAGAGCACTACAGACTACAATAGAATAAAACTTTGAATATAATTACGTTTATTGATACTGGAGTACAATCTAGCCAGCGGCTGCAATCTATCCAGGTGTAACTATGAACTTGGTGTCATCCTTTCAGGTGTCTATATCAATATATACTGCAACAACCCTTGTTCTTGTCTTTTCAGACAGTTCTCAGTGGCTACCTTTGCAATAGGTCCATCTTTGCTAGCTACGCCTATCCTGATTGGCTGTCCTTGGCACGTGATATGCTAATGGCCAAAGCGGGCGTCCATGACACTTCAGCTACAGCCTACGCTCTTCTTGAGCTAGCCTACTGTCATTTATCAATTGGCTGTATCTTACACGCCTATTATTGCGCTGGGAAACTACACTGTATTTAGTTGATGCTTAGAAATTGTCCCTGTTAAGCCCTCCTACATTGGAAGTTAGAATTCCAGTATTTCATTTGCAGGGCTTAATCAGTGATCATTTTCTGGTTAGCAAACCTTCTGCTTATTAATGCAACAAGTTGAATTAGGGATTATACGCCGTATAACGGCAGACTCAATCCATTAGTGACTCAGAGGATTATCCGCCGTGTAATACTGACCCAAACTGATGAGGAAACCAATTATACACAGTGTAATACTGATCCAAACTCGGTATTTCTTAGCCACTTGTATATCACTTGTTTGATATGAACATATACCTCCATCAGGATGTGTGGGGCTGAGTTGATACAATATTCAGTTGGGTAGAATAGGTGATATACAATTGATGATTTAGTGATTACACACTGTGTAATCAGTGATATTCACTATATTGGCTAACGTTTATATGGCATATAACAGTTACATCAATTATAGAAAAGCAAGCAATATACAGTGTATAATCACATCACATTGGGACAATCTGTGATAATACAGCGTATAATTGTTACATCTATTATAATAAACTAACAACTACATGGCGTATAATAACTACACTTGATTAAGTGATAACCAAATGATACTACAGCGTATACTTGTTACATCTATTATAATAAACTAGCAATTACACAGCGTATAGCTGCCATATCTATTAATATAATGATGACCAGTGATAATACAGCGTGTAACTGATTAAGATCTGCGTGCAATGATTAACCTGATCATTTGTGGTCAATCAGCCTAATCTCACATCCCTAATCAAGAGAAACTGCTGCCAATAATTAGAATGACTCTCTTTATTGGATGTGTAGCAAATCTTGGTGGGTTTTCCTCAATGTCAGGAATATTACTGACATCAATTTTGGGTATGTATTTTTCTTTTACTTCTACTTAATTGTAGCCTGATTTTAGGTTAATCTTTTAGAAAAAATTTCTCCTGTGAGCCGTGCAAATAGGTTCTCAATTAACAGAAGGAGATCTTTAGTTTTCATTGTGCTTGCATTGAAGGCTCTATAGTCAGTTATGAGCCAAAGTGTGCCCTTTTTCTTTTTTCCAAAGAAAATAGCTGCCTCTCATAAGGATTCTGAGATATGTATAAAGTTTTTACAAGATTGTCTTTAATGTGAGCTTTTAAGGTTTAGGATTTTATACAAGATATTTTTCAAAGAGGTGCTGGTTTGAGCATGAATTTTTTATAAGTCAATGTCAGGCTTGATGTCTCTTTCAGAGGGTATTTGTGTTAGCTTTTCCTTGAAGAAAATGAGAAAATTGTTTAGGAGTTTTGTTATCTCTGGATAATTTAGTTCTGATGTGTATACATTATGTGATTCAGGGTATTTTATTATATTTAGAATACTGTCCTTGGTTATATGTTCTGAGTTGTATTGATTTATTACTTGTAAAAATATTGTATCTCTTACAATAAGATTGTTGGGTTCTTTGAGAACGTTAAAATTGACTTAATGGCATTTGATTGTCATTGTTTTTGTTTTCCAACATTAACTAGGGTTCACACAAGAGAGCTGGTTCCTTTCTTTCAGAGCTGAAAGCTGGATTATTGATTAGAGCAATGTGGCCAAGAATTTCAGCCTTAAGACCATCTTCAAGTAACTCAGGCTTATCCAGACAGGAAAGGATAAGACAAGTAAACAAGATAGAAGGTGAACAAAGAAATTTGAATAAACCAAACTTATTTGAGGATCCAAGAAGGAGAATGTTGGAATATGAAAGTAGAGATAGAATAGGTGAATTTATACATTCAGTGTTTGAAGTTGAGAGAAAGCAGGGGTAATTAAGCGTAAATTGTGCCATAAGGCAACTATCACATTTATAAATTGTGCAATTTATATCTCAGTTCAAATTCTCTTGTTTTAGGCTTTCAGGAATGTGCGCAAGCATTAAGATTGGTTCACTAGATTTTGATATACAAAATAAAGAAGTGAAGATCTTTGTGCATTTGAAAAACAGGACTTACATTAATTGGGAGACTTGGCATTGTATATTTAAATTAAAATTGATATAAAAGCTACTTTAAAGAAGCTTCAAACTCAATTCAACAGTTTAAACATATCAATTAAGCCTAAAAAAGCAATTTCTGTCAGGAGGATTCTAACACTTTCACTACAACTTTGTAGCTTAAGTTGGTCATTAAAATCCCTTTGATGGATTTTGTATGCCTTAGAGGTCAATTTTGAAGAGAGTTGTTTTGCCTTTGAGTAGAACTCTTGTTTTATCTGCAATTATGGCATCTTTCAAAGTTGGATTTGTCAACTGATATGTGGTATTTGGATAAAGATGGTTTGTTTAACATGGTGTGCTGAGCACCAGAGTAAAATAAGATTAAATATGTGTTTGGTTATAGTTTCATGAGTAGACTAAAAGTTTGGGATGTTCCTTTATTTTTAGGCTCATAAAAATAGTGGTTTGTGGGATGCAGGAAATGTGTAAAGCAAATTTTGTTCTGTGAACCCTTTTTGGGTTGAGGGGAGACAGGGGCACTTAGTTCTGTTCCCTTTCCTCTTTTTCCTGACCCTTGACTTTAAGGCCTTCAAGGTCAGATGATGTGGGTTAGATTTGTACCAAGTTGCTATTTCAACATTATTCACTTTGACAGTGTCCTTCTTCTTGGGATGTGAGCAATTAGCACTTTGGCTTTGATTATCATTGTTTCTGTTATTGTCATTGTTATTAGTATTACTTGTTCTTTGGGGCTTGTTACAATTTGCATTTTCTCTGCTGTTAGAGTTGAAGGAGCAGTTGCTATTATGTGCAGTATATTCTATGTTGAAATATTTTTCTGTGTGTTTAGCTTCTGCAATGAGTGCAGGAATAGAGATGTTTGTTTCAGGGAAAAGGAGAGCTACTACTGAGGGTTTAATTCTGTTAATGAATTAGGTATGTGTGCACATTATATGCTTGTGTTAGTTTTTGAAATTTTCTATGAATTTTCTCAATTTTATTGGCATAAGTTTTACCATGGTCTTCTGAGTAAGGTCACTGAGCTGCATAGCAATATATTGAAGGAAGTCTGTTACAAAGAAGTTATTAGTGATATCAGATTTGAACTTCTCCCATTTTTCAAGCTGGCTGTCAGTTCAAGAGCCAACTCAGGTGGTAAACTAGTTAGCTACAGCCTCATAGAGGCATTTCCTGGCTTTCTATACCAATTTCTTTGTGTGAGATGCAGCTAGCATGTAGTTTGGCTGCTGAGTAGTCAAGATGGTTGATGACTTTCTCTTTGAATTTTTCAAAGAATTTGTCAATAATAATGTATTTGATGTTTGGATTTTGCCTGTGGCAGGCTGTTGGTTTTTTGTTGAGGTTAAAGGAAACAGCTGTACTGGATAATTTTGGCACAGGTCTTGGGCTAACCAGACCATAAAATATATTAAATCTATTTGTAATATCTTTGTTAATGTTGTGGGCTCAAAATTATGTCTTCCAGGTGAACTTGAATGTGGCCTGGTTTGATACTTAGGAAAAGATTAGTGGGTTTTGATCAGCCATCTAATGTTTCATTGGTGTGATTAAAAACGGTAGTTGCTACCAGTGATGAGTAGACAACTATTGGGGAAGCTTTGAAGAGTGATTTTGAGAGAAACAATTTTATTTGATAATGAATTAGGATATAATACCCAGAACTAGTGTGATGCAGAACTAACTGATATCAGTGGTTGGTATCAGATTACATGACTCAGATCAGGGATGAAAAATTGATGGTCAAGATGGTTGGAAATTGATTTGATACTAAAACAGGCAAATGGTTGGGGGAATTTATACCAAATCAGAAAATGTATGAATTTTAAACTAGGTTGATGTAAAGACCCAACAATTGGGGGAGTATTCTAGCAAAATAAGGGACCAAGTTGGCAACTTGGAAGCCTGTGAGCGCTGTCACAATTGGATAGACTGTCATTATCAATCAAAAGACCTTGGTGTGTACGTTATAACGTCCAAAATTACTGGCAAAATACGTAAGTACATAGTATACACAGGTGTATAAAGCTACGGATTGGGTGGAGCGGGGCAATACCAGCGTGGGCCAGGAGTACCGCTTGGAGGAGTTGAGCTGCGCCAGCTCCATGTAGAAGTACTTGCCAGATGGATTGTTGAATGGCCCATGCTGTTGATTATATTGGTGGCCCCCAATCCCTAGACAGGCTGTGAGAACAGCTGAGAAGATTAGATGATTCATCTTCTGATTCTGGGGAAGGGCAGACAAAGCTTAGTGTCTTGTTTTTAACCTCTTTTAGGTAAAGTTTGGATTGATTTATGTGTTACTATTGAGGGGTAATTTCACTCAATGATAGCACAAACTATCATCAAGTGATTTGGCTTTATTATATACTATTATCCTTGTGGGGGCATGAATAGAGTAAAACACTGGACAGGGAACCCCAAACACTTGGTGTTGTCTGGAATTCCCTTTTGGGAGGGGAATCAGAAGTGGTGTGCAGGCAATGAATTATTACTTCTGGGCTTACATTGGTTTGGTGTATCATTGGATGCTTTCATGCATCCAAATTTGACTTCTGCAGTTAATGCAGAAATGGTTGTGTTGGGCAGTTTGTCAGCCCCTCCCAAATTTGGAAGATTCCAAATTTGGGCAGCAGTTTCCCTCCTTTTGGGTTTGGGGAAATTGCCTTTTTGGGTTTCCCCATTTAGTGATTTCCCCATTTGGCTGGGGTAGGTGGCCCCACTGTGAGGGGTTTGCTGTCCCCTGCTGGCTGGCTGGGGGATTGGCTGGTGGGGGCTGGGGGGCTGGCTGGCGGGGGCGGCCACGTCTGGGCTGGCAGCAGGCGCGCGCAGTCCGCGGCCGGGGTATAAAACCCATCTTATTCAAAATCACATTTTTTTAATTTTGAATCTTTGGCCCAGCGTTTTGCGGCAGTTTCCCCAATCAGGGGAATTGCTGCAGTTTTTTATTTTGGTCTTTGAGCTCAATTGTGGACAAAAGTTTATCCTGACCCAAGGTGTTGTTGTCAGGAATATTCCTGACATAAACCAGATTTTAACTGAAGAAAAACCCTGGAAACAAGTGAAAGAATGCCCAAATAAGGGGGAAAATTTGATAATGAATTTCCCCCATTATCAGGGGAAAAGAAAAATCAATTTTTGAAAGAAACATAACTTCATAAACCTCAGAATATTTTATCATCTGAGCAGGCGCCCGCGGCCACCGCGTAGACGCCTGCCAGCGCGCCTGTTGCCTGCCACCTGCGCACCCAGGCAGGCGCCAGCAGGCCTGCTTGCTTGCCTCCCACCACCCAGTCAGCCTCCTGCTTGCCTCCCAACCGCCAACCTGGGCCCTGCTGGCTGCCTGCTTGCCCACCCAGCTGCCAGCACACCCACCCTGCTCTCAGCGGGCTCACTGCCAGCTCCCAGGGCCCACTCCCCAGCCAACCAAAACCCACCATGATACCCAGTCAATCAGAAAAGTCTCCTGAAGCAGGGGAAACTTTTAAAAATAATTCTTGGGCCCCAGAAAAAGGGCAAATTCAGATTTTACAACCCAGGCCAAATTCTAAAAATATAGAGGAAAAGCCAAAAATAACCCCCAAAGATAAAAATACCTTGACCTCCAGCCACTGGAACCAGGTGGATAGCAACAATCAGCTAGGCCTAGACTCCAACCAAACTAGCATCCCTAAACCAAAAATAGAAGTGTTTAAAGCCAAGAGTTGTCATCACCACCTGACCACCCATCCAGAGGAAATTATTGGCCCCAAGCAGAACTTTCTAAAACCCCAACAGATTGCCCAGGAACAAGGGTTTGGCCATCCCTTCAAACACCAATTCCCAAGTCCCATGACCAAACTTTTGGGGACTCCAGTCCCCTGTTTTTACTCCCATTTGCAAAAATTTGCAAGTGGGGGCACATTATAAATAAAGGATCCCCTCTCAGTAATAGCTTGTGCTATTATTGAGACTAATACCCTCAATAAAGTGAAATTTCCAACTCCACCTACAGTTAAGCTTATAGATCAAGCCCCTGCCAACCCTCCAACCCAGTGAAGATGAATCACCTCATCTTCACAGCTGTGCTCACAGCTTGCCTTGGGATTGGAGGCTACCAACAGAGTTCAGAGTTCTTTGCCCCTCCACAGAAGGACTAGGTTATGACCCATACCACGACCCTGGCCAACTTAACTCTTCAAACACTGGACCCTGGCCGCCTCTGATATCTCCCCATTTGACACTCTCCACAGCCATGTATACGTCTGCTTACTACATCCTCACCTACTTTGCCAGGAGCTTCAGGCGTTTCAACATACACACCAAAGTATTTTGCTGGCTAATGACGGTGTATCTCATAATCACTGCCTTGACGGGTTTCCAGTTCTCCAATTTGCTATCATACATACTCCAAGTGATGCCCACCATTCTAGGGTATTACAGTTGTCAGAAATATTTCTGACAGTTAATGATAGCTAAACTAGTTAAACATATAAACCTTTGGCACAAAAATAATTTTGACAGCCTCAATGAGCAAGGCAGAATCCAAGATAGTGTCAGTGAATAGGCAAATTGGTATAAAGAGCCCCAAATTTCACCCAAATCTTTGATGTGGGTAACAAAAACATCAACCTGTACCTGACTCCCAACTTATATGGGTTTGACTTGATTGATAATCACCAAGAGTCTAGCTCATCTTAAGCCCTCTTTCTCACCCTGCACAGGGCATTGTCCAACAAAACAATCAAATTAATGGATCTAGTTTGGAAAAAATGCTCTTAAATAGCCAATCTGCTCCTGCATCAGCCAATCAGGCAGTGGTTCCTGTGGCCCAGCAGCATAATTGTTAATTTAATAATTTTATAATATGTGGGAACAAATTGGGATGGTTAAGAAGCAGAAAAAGGCAACCAAGTCCCATATTAACAAAGCATATTCTATTATGCTTGATCTATTGCTGAAGGACTTTAATGTTTTTGTGATCCAAGCTCAGAACTACCTTTTAAACCATAACATATGGGTATTGGTCTGCATGATACAGCACTGAATATATAGTAAAATGGCGTCAGTCTTGGTGTTGACTAATTTTAATATGGAAAAATAGAATGCCAGTAAAGGATTTCAGGTATGATCCTACCATTTTATCCACAATCAAATGATGTTTGAAAGTCTATCTGATGATGCCATATTCATATCATGCTACAAATTTTCTATTGTGTTTGATAATTTTAGGGAATAATGAAAAGTCAATAATATCAATGTAAGAAAAAAGTTAAAAAATATGACTTTTATTAGCGGATTCCTGGCTATTTCATCCAAGGGATATGTCTATTATTGAAAGAACCTGGTAACACCAATGATTACAGGTATAGCCAGATTCCCATTGTATCTTGACTCCTAGGACAACTTAAATTCCTCATATTGGATCTTCTTGAGCCACAAGATGAAAAAATGCAAAAGCCATCAAAAACAATTGAAGAATAAGAGCATCTGACCCCCAATTTATTCAGCTGGCCACACATCCTTCTATCTAGGTGATGACATGATATTTAATATTGAAGGCATTGTCTAGGAGCAGTGCACACAGTCCTTTAATGATCTATGTCTTGGTGTCCAAGACTACACTTCTCTCTTTAGACAGCAGATGATGACAGGATTTTTTTGCCCAGATTGCTTTCCATGTAAATAAGGAAAGCCAATAACACAAGCACAAGGGCTTGTCATCTTGATTCATAGCTTTATAGCAGCCAATAAAACCAATGACAGATGAGGAATATAATGGGCAATATATGTTGGCCTTCCAATGAAATCCACTAGTATTTTCCCCGCCACCACCAACCCTTCCATGTCATTTCCTCCCATTCAATCCCAGGTACAGGCCTACCAAGCCAGTACCATTCATAAACCTATATTTTTAGAGTTATTATGCCATATAGAAATTATTCTTCATCTCCCAAATAAACTCTCCACCACCAAGCATTTTTGTCTATTTTATTATCCATGATTTTAATTATTTATTTGTCTCTTTGTTTTTTGTTTCCTATATTTCTAGATTATTTCTATATAATAATTTATGTTTACTATGCTGTTTATCTAGATCCAGAAAAAAAATTTCTAACCTTTTAAACCAGCTCCTTGTAACAAGATAACAATATATTAAATGTTAAGATTTTATTTTATCAGTTTATTATATGTGTATTGTTTTTAGAGAAGCTGTCTGTGACCTAAATTCAAAACCTTAATAATAAAATTTAGCCAATTATGTCTGTGTGTAAAAGAAAATTTTGTTTGATAAAGAAACATTCAAAGATATTTCAATCCATGGGCAATAATTAATCTTATTAGTTGATTTTTTACCATTGTGCCATAGTAGCAATGGCACAATGGTAAAAAAACCAACTATTAAGATTAATTATTGCCCATGGATTGAAATATCTTTGAATGTTTCTTTATGAAACAAAATTTTCTTTTACACACAGACATAATTGGCTAAATTTTATTATTAAGGTTTTGAATTTAGGTCACAGACAGCTTCTCCAAAAACAATATACATATAATCAACTGATAAAAAATAATCTTAACATTTAATATATTGTTATCTTGTTACAAGTAGCTGGTTTAAAAAGTTAGAAAAATATTTTCTGGATCTAGATAAATAGCATAGTAAACATAAATTGTTATATAGAAATAATCTAGAAATATAGGAAACAAAAAACAAAGAGACAAATAAATAATTAAAATCATGGATAATAAAATAGACAAAAATGCTTGGTGGTGGAGAGTTTATTTGGGAGATAAAGAATAATTTCTTTATGGCATAATAACTCTAGAAATAAGGATTATAAATGGTACTGGTTTGGGAGGCCTGTACCTGGGATTGAATGGGAGGGAATGGCATAGAAGGGTTGGTGGTGGCGGGGAAAATACTAGTGGATTTCATTGGAAGGCTAACAGATATAGCCCATTATATTCCTCATCTGTCATTGGTTTTATTGGCTGCTATAAAGCTATGACTCAGGATGAAAATCACTTGTGCTTGTGTAATTGGCTTCCCTTATTTACATGGAAAGCAATCTGGGCAAAAAAAATCCAGTCACTATCTGCTGTTCAAAGAGGGAAGTGTAGTCTTGGACACCAAGACATAGATCATTAAAGAACTGTGTGCACTGCTCCTGGACAATGTCCCCAATATTAAATATCATGTCATCACCTAGATAGATTTATGTGTGTCCAGCTGAATAAATTGGGGTCAGATGTTGTTATTCTTCAATTGTCTTGATGGCTTTTGAATTTTTTTCATCTTGTGGCTCAAGAAGATCCAATATGAGGAATTTAAGTTGTCCTAGGAGTCAAGATACAATGGGAATCTGGCTATACTTGTAACCATTGGTGTTACCAGGTTCTTTCAATAATAGACAGATCCCTTGGATGAAATAGCCAGGAATCCGCCAATAAAAGTCATATTTTTTAACTTTTTTTCTTACATTGATATTATTGACTTTTCATTATTCCCTAAAATTATCAAACACAATAGACAATTTGTAGCATGATATGAATATGACATCATCAGATAGACTTTCAAACATCATTTGATTGTGGATAAAATGGTAGGATCATACCTGAAATCCTTTACTGGCATTCTGTTAGTCCATATTAAAATCAGTCAATACCAAGACTGACGCCATTTTACTATGTATCAGAGCTGTATCATGCAGACCAATAACCATATGTTATGGTTTAAAAAGTAGTTCTGAGCTTGGATCACAAAAATATTAAAGTCCTTTAGCAGTAGATCAAGCATAATAGAATTTTTTTAATATGGGATTTGGTTGTCTTTTTCTGCTTCTTAACCATCCCAATTTGTTCCCCCATATTATAAAATTATTAAATTATTCTATCAAAGTGATTCAGAAAATTTTAATTGGTTGGAAATTTGGTCTTGGGTTAGGCATTTCTGATAGGAACCCATAATTTCCTGGAAAATTAGTGCAGCAATAAATTAACAATTCTGCTGCTGGGCCACAGGAACCACTGCCTGATTGGCTGATGCAGGAGCAGGTTGGCTATTCAAGGGCATTTTCTCCAAACTAGATCCATTAATTTGATTGCTTTGTTGGACAATGCCCTGTGCAGGGTGCAAAAGGGGGTTTAAGTTGAGCTAGACTCTTGGTGATTATCAATCAATTCAAACCCATATGAGTTGGGGGCCAGGTACAGGTTGACTTTTTTGTTACCCACATCAAAGATTTGGGTGTAAGTGGGGGCCTCTGCATACCAAGTCACACCTCTGCTGATACTATCTTGGCTGCTGTCTTGCTTGCTTGCTGAGGCCATCAAAATTATTGTTGTTGATAAAACCCATTGTAAAATAAACCAAGCAAAAAGATCACCAAAAGAAGAAGTTTAAAATTTTATGATCTGGATTTCATTGTAATCATAAGTTCAGACTTTGATTGTTCCTAAACCCATAAAACACAAATAAAAAAGCCTTGAAATTTGATAAAATGTCTCTGTTTTCAAATTGTATAGGAATTGATTGGCCACTAAAATATTCTTTTTCTTTTTATAGGATGCAAACAATATATATCTTGTTTGTCTCTATTTTTTGTGTTTGTAAAATCTTGCCTCTTGGTTGCTTTATTTTTGTTTTGTTTTAGCCCTTTTGTTGGTGCCTTATCTTAATTCTCATAGGTTATTAATATATTCCAGAACTTCCTCAATCTATTCCACTTGTTGTACCAAGTCATTTTTGGTGTTTTAAATGTGTTATTTGGTATTTGATATAATTTTGTATATTTTGTTAGTAATATTGCGCTTTTTGATTAGCCTTTTGCCAGTTCAAAAAAATTTCAAATTATTTGTAGTCTGGGACTTGCTTGGCTTAGATTTTTATTAAATCTGAGTCAATATTTTTAAATCTGAGTTATTTTTGCTTAGTGTCATATCTGTAAAAGCTACTATATATAGATGTTAAAACTTAAAAAAATAGTCATTTTGTAATTTTTTATATTTGATGTTTAATTGTCATTATTATACATAGTTCACTTCATATAAATTCTGGATTGACAAAGCAAAAATAAAAATTAAAAATAAAAATATAAAAAATATGATACAAACATTTCAACCAATTAATTGGTTGGTTGTTAAGGCACAGAGAAATATATTGTTCAGAATGCATATAAAAATTTCCCATTGTATCTGCTGGAAGGTTATGATCATCAACCTGCAGCAAATCAAACAAGGCCTCAGGCCCAGTTGAGGTGCTTTGCTTGACAACTTACTTGAGCCACCCAAAAATCTCCTCAATTGGGCCCAGTAATGGGGAATAAGCAGGAAGAAATAAAGGGTGCTGTTTCTAATTGATGTTGGCCAATTTCTGTGCCTGTCTCAATCATTGGGAATTCCTTAAGAATATCAGCCACATTATAAACCCCAATATTATCCATCATAATGATGTTGGTGAACTCCAAGCTAGTGAGCCTGAGGTGTTCCTGAACCAATTGGAGAACCTTAATGAAGGTCCTACTATTGTGGGAGCCCTTGATTATCTAGTATAGTTCAATGCTAAGGTGACCTAGAAGGGCTACCATTGAGTAGGCCATAGCACAAGCAGATACACACAGGGATATCCCATCCTTAGTACCTTTGAGCACATAGCTGTAAGCATTGCACATGGAGGATGGAAAGGAAAATTAATTAGTATGGTATAAATTTACTGTGCCCTTGTCCTTTAGCACAGTGTAAGCTTTGGTGTATTTATGACGGGTATTGATATTCATTGAGATTTTCTATCTTAATGAGGATACCCTGAGTTTTTCCATAAAAGACTTTATTTTCTGAACACACAATAGTAAAATGAAATTGAGGCTTCAATTCCAAAAAGGTTTGGCCATGGCCTGTATATTTGCCAGTTCAAGATAGCAGGTTTGATTGATTCACTTTTGGATGACCCATAGGTGTTCCTTAAACAATATGATTGGTTTGTGCTTGGATTTCTCCAAAAAGAGAACATCATCTGTTTTCAGGTAGGTAGTGTGGAGCCTGTGTACAAAATTTTCCAAATTACTGATAATTGCTGCAGCCTTCCTGTAGTCCTTTATCTCATTGATAATCCTGAAAAAGGTCTTGTGGGGCGTCAGGGATGGCATGGTACTTAGGCTTTTTGTTGTTGTGAAGCAACTTCACGGGCTCAGCCACAACACAGGGCATAGGCACTTGACTGAAAAACACAGCAACCTTTTTCAGCACCTTCTGCCATTTTGTTGTTTGGAAATACTGTGGCCTGCTATCATTGTCTTGCCCTTTGTTATCACTGATGTAGGGCTCATAGCTAGTGTCAAGAACAGGCTTTACCTTCTCCATAATGGTAGCCGGCACAGCATCACAGCGGTATACAGGGTTGTATACAAGGGATACCCTCTTGGTGGTAACAACATTTACTGTTTTGGTGGTGACCTTGGTGTATTTTTGGGTCAGCTTGGGGACCCTAGTGTTGATGCTCTGTGCTCTTGCCCCTCAAGCTACTTGAACTGGTTGTGTTAGTGCAACTTCACTATGACTCTCTACTCTCCCATCTCCTTCCTAAGTAGGCACTTATGTTGCACTAACTCTGTTCTTTGACCTGTGGGGGCAACTGCAACCACAGCGCACAGCGGCTGCATTGTTACTCTGTTGCTTGGTTGTATTCATTTTGATATAAAATAAAAACAAAAACAAAAATCTGATTAAATCAACTTTACTATATAATTTATTTAATGCAGAGGAAATTTGTTTATATATAGTAGCATGAAAGCTTGCAGTTGCTATAATCCAGTTCAAATTATGTTATAAAATTTCTATATTGATTATTTTTGGTTGTAAATGTGCACTTTTAACTGTATGTATTGACAAATGTGACTTTTTTGATAATTTTCATTCAAAAACAGACACTCAGAATATTAATTTCCACTTTATGTATTTATTTTATATCTTATTTTAGATGAACTGGTAAAAGTATTATAGATTCATTGATTTTTTGGTATTTTCATTATCTGTTTCAGTTGCTATGAAGGTTTGTTGTTAGATCAAGTTTTTCATTTTGGTGACTGAGTTTGTTTTGTTTTAAAAAATCATAGTAAACATAGCAGCTTTGTTTTGTGACTGAATACAATTTTTAGTGATTGGGAGTGTTATTGTTGAATCATAATAAACTTGTTCTCAGTTTACATAATTTGTTGTGTGTTTGGACATTTTTGCCAATTAGTGCACATTTTCTGTGGAATTAGCTCCTATTTCTAGCAAAAAAAAAGTTCAAATTTGTTATGTGAATAAACCGATTCATCCTGAACTAAACCATTTATTTATCTCAACAGATTGTAAAACTACTGTATTATCTTTCAAAACCAACAACTTTTTCTAGTACAAACCAAGAATAGCTATGATGAGCCAAAGATAGGGTAATAACACTAATGGCTTTTGGGCTGCTATTACTCCCCCATACAAATCATCATAATTATTTTTAGTTTTATTTCAACTGAGAGCAGCACAATATTTAAAGTTATGGTACAGACTAAACAGATAACAAATCATAAGCTATCACATACTAGATCTTCTAGATTTATATATATATTTATCAAAGCTCTCAGCTTCTGATAAGGAGAAAATCAGCAATCAAGTCAATAGCCAATAAAGTTACATAAAAAACTTCAAGAATCCTGCCTCCACCTTTAGCATATCAGCTACTCATAACATAAAAGAAACCTAGAGGGTAAAAATAGATGATATAATATTTAATATTTTTAATAATCAGATATTTGTTGTGATGTCTTTTCAATTTGCTTAACCCAACTAGATTCAGCTGTAAAAGGTTGATAAAAATGTTTGACTATTATCTACTCGTATTAAAAGCTTAATTATAAGGCATTTCAAAAAGTTTACTATTCATTTAGTGATTTCTTATTTTTTCTTTTAAAAAGAATTAAATAGTCTGCTAATTTGACATTTTCAAAAGGGTTGAGATAAGATTAAGCCAAAAAATATAAAAAATATAGGCAGATATGATCTATCACCTTGGCATAATCACAAAATAATGACCCAAATGCTTGACTTGCAAGTCATAAGCAAAATCGCTCACACAATTTCACGATGTAAGTTTGTCATGTAATATTAGTTTAAATCCTTGGCTCGTCCAAGGCTCCACTTCGAACCTGATTTGCTGTGCTACTTTATTTTACTTTAGATTTCATGGGGATATTCTAATTAGATGTGCGAAATATTAACCTGAGATGGATCATAACAGGTATTCAGTAAAGCATGACGTATAAAAAAGCTTAGTTTGTAACTTTTTTAAGATGTTTATTTTGAACCACAAATTCAAATAGGAGTATTTTGTAAACAAACCCATATGCGTTGGTTTGTAGTTATAATGAGGGGCGTCATCTATAAATCTAATTATACTTGTTTCTTAGTAATTGCAGCCACAGCTAGAATATCTCATAGATTTCATTAAAACTTTATCATATATTGTTTCCTAGAAAAACGAAGGAAAGTTTTAATTTGGAGATCCGAAATGAGCAAAACGAGTAAGGAGCTTTCAATAGAAGCTATAAAAGAGAAAATTACCAAACTATCTTTGACTGGGGCTCTTAAAGCTAACTCACTCAAAGATCAACCAGAAGGAATAAAATCTGATGGACGAAGTGTAGATCATTCGAGGTAAATAGGATGTTAAGTTTCCTTTAAATGTACACGCTTTTGAAAATTATTAAAGTTGTATGTTTTAGAGTGATGATGACTAAAGTGATTCTACCAAATCATTCTGACACAAGGGGTTATGTATTTGGCGGACAAATTTTAAGCTGGATTGATGTTGTGGCCTCTATCGCAGCACGAAGGCATAGCGAAACATCTTGTGTACATTATAAGTTAAATAATGAAAATAACCGTATTATTTTAGGTCACCAGGAGTGTCGATGCTGTTCATTTTCTTCGACCAATTCATGTGGGTGATATCGTAGTACTTAAGGCAAATGTCAATCGGAGCTGGAAGACTTCTATGGAGGTAAGCTATAGCACTTTCATGGAAAATCCTGTTGTTTTTAACTTTAAATTTCTTTAAGGTGGGTGTACGGGTTGAAAGGGAAATACCCTTTACAGGGAAACGTGAATTTTGTAAGCCTTATTCAACACTACGATATTGAATAAGTTCAGGCTGCCATGCATATTTGACTTTCATAGCATTGAGAGTAAATAAGGATTCAACCTGTCCCACAGTTGTTCCAAAAGTTATTCCTGCCTCGCCTGCCGAGATTAGACGCTTTGAAGCTGCCGAAGGCCGCCGCCAGAGCAGATTTAGTCAGGCTCAACAGCCAGATTCTATGCAGCAGCTCCGAGAAAAAATACAGGCAAAATTTTACTTTTTGTATTTAATTTAAATTAGAAGTTGAATGCATTCGACCCAGTTTATGAATCATTGGAGCTTTACGGTACTGATGAAAAAGCTATGCTATCTTCATATGGCGAAATGATTGAACTTGTTCTTCCTCAACATGCAAACACTTTGCAGATTACTTTTGGCGGGCAGATTATGGAGTGGATGGAATACTGTGCGGTGATCTGCGCTTTACGTCTGAGCCGCTCATATATCCTTACGGCTGGGTAATAAACCAATATATGTCTAACCAAAGAAGCGTTGATAGCTTGCAGTTCCATCGTCCAACTTACGTAGGAAATGTTATAACCATACGTGGTGTCGTAACGAAGACTTATAAATCCAGTATGGAAGTATATATAACTGTATCTGCAGAGGATATCAAGACCGGCAAAATTGAGTTCACAAATGATGGCTTCTTTACCGTCGGTAACACATGTCATACTTTCAACACTCACAATTTAGCTGCTGTAACAGATGACGATCAACCTGCACATGTCAGCTCAGTTGCACCTTCAGATGAAGCAGAATCATCTGCGCAATTCGGATCTGAGGTCCGTCGAAATGACCGGTTGGTAGAGCGTAGACGGCTACAAAGCTTTTCGAAATGCTCTATGTCTAGCATCAATCTACCTCGATTTACTCCTCCCGAGCTAACACCGAAAAGTAGCACCTCAATCCCCAAGAGAAGTTGATCAATGTTTAACTTATTAGGTCTTAAGTATCAAGATCATATTTTATTCTCTAACTTGATCTTTTCTGATGATATGTTAAGACCGAGGGCCTAATTATAAGAATGTATGTAAACATTATATAAAAGAATTATAAAAACTATGATATGTCACCTGTGATTTTGTGAAAGCTTAATTTGGCATCTTGGAGCAACTTTTTCAGTTAGTTTTGAACTAAAAATAGAGCTCCAAGAGTTTCATCACATCAAATACAAATACTAACTTAAGCCTCACTTTTTTGAATTACTGTAATAAAATCACACACGCTAACTAAAAAGTACTATTTAAAGAATGCTCAACTTGTGTCGCAATAAATTCGGAAAAAAAGTTCCTTAAAAGCGAGGCAGGAAGATGTCAGTCAACTAACTTTCATCAACAAATTTTCAGTCAATTTTGATCCAACTATAATTTTCTCCATAATTAACTTTCTTAGATTTAATTTTTTTAAAATAAAAATAAATGTAGCTACTTTTGTAAATATTATTTTTAAAAATCTTTGAATTTTATTTTGTTTTCTTGCTAGTGAAATTTAATTTAATTGGCTTTTAAAGTGTATATTTTAAAATTAGGCCTACCAAATGCAAAAAATAAAAAATATTGATTAGATTCGATTAATAAATAGAGGGGTTTTTAAACTTTTATTACTGTAAATCTAGAAAAGCTACATATGGGTCATTATTTTAAAGATTAATCTGTTTCCTATTAACTGTGCTACTTTGCACTTTAAAATTTTGTTTAAATTTTTGGTGGGATACACTATCTAGAAAGACGCAATCTAGAAAATGTTATCTAGAAAACACCATCTAGAAAGACGCCATCTAGAAAATGTGCCCTAAAACGCCATCTAGAAAGACGCCATTTAGAAAACGCCATCTAGAAACCCTATGTCAAATTTCTTGCAGAACTGTGTCAAATAACTTAAAAATTAATAAAACCCCAAAAAAATCCAAAGTAGTAAGAAAAACATATGGCTAGACTCAAAATAATCCAAAGATTTCAAATCTGCAATAATAATGTGGTATCATCTAGTACCAACTTTAGTGTGCAAATCTCCAAAGTCAACACACTCCAAAAATGTGATATTTCCATATTGAAATTTGCTCCTATGTTTGTATCAATTTACTAAAAATTAAGTAAAAATTAAATGTTTGGAAGTAAAGTATTTAATGGGAGAGTAACTTGATCAGGCTTCAGTCCCAAAAGTATTTACAATGCCTTTAAGATGGGTAAGGCAGCCTTCTCCAGTGTAATAGGTCAAAAAGTTCTTGGTAACACTTGCAAACTTGACCTGCTGATCTGCATGCTTGGATAAAAAAGCTTTGCTTTGATGGCCTGAGGGTAAAGCTGGTCCTCATGGATATACCAGATCTTCAGCTTTTTGATAATCATAATGAATCTGGGCTTCTTTATCTTAACCAGGCAAGAAAATTGATTGTACCAACCTTCAAGTGATGAGGTGGTCTTAGTTACACTGTCCTTAACCTTATTATTACAGTTCCAGTTAATGGAGACACTACCATTGCATATATAAAATCATTAATGAAGAATTTTAAAGCTGAAAACCAAATATTACAGATCATTTTATGATAAGGAATAAAATCAGTATATCAAAAGTGGTTTTTAATGGCTGTGTTACAGGGAGATAGTACTATCAAATGTGAGTTAATTTGAGTTGATATATTATATGTGGTCATAAATTAATATCATGCTTTATTCCCAATTAATAAGAGAAAGGCTTGGATTTATCACATAAAAGTATAATTTATTATTTGATTCCAGATGCCGTCTTTCTAGATGCCATATTTCTAGATGCCGTATTTCTAGATGATGTATTTTAGGGTATTTATTAAGTGCTTTTATATTCAAAAAATCTTATTTGGATAACACTCTTTTTATTTCAATTTGTGATAGCATTTTCTAGATGCTGTTTTTCTAGATGGCATATTAGAAACCAATATGTAAAAAATAACTATTTAATAATTTTTTTAAATTTTTTTAAATTTTGCTGATGTAAATTCTGACCCTATTGCAAATTTTTTTCTAGATGGCGTTTTCTAGATGGCATATTGCACCAAATTTTCTTATCAATAAATTTAAATAATTATAATAATTTTAACAAAATAAATCTTATTTAATCCTTATAATATAAAACCTTATATTAAATTAAGCATTTTCTACTTACAGCTAAATTAAACTGTATTAAAAGCCAGTAACAATCTTAAATCATATACCATTACTTCTTGAAAGCTGATTAGTACAAAATGACATCATTCTAAAAAGATCAACATAAAAATACAATAAAGACTGATATGATGCTTTTTGTTGAAAATTAAATTGCTGCCTAAAATCTTAGCTTTTTGCATATTTAATAAATAAATATTAAATAATTTTAGAGCAATTTATAAAAAAATCTAGTAAAAAGTTAAAAAACTATAACTAAAATTAAAAATAAACTTTTATTGAAATTCTAGTGATTTTATTTAGCATAAGTAATTTATTCTTAAGTTAAATTTTATAGAAAAAATATAATAAGAACTTATAAGAGAGTAAAAGTTTTTCTTTTCAAATTCTTAAGTATTTAATCTTAATAAAATAGCTTTATACAACTATTTAATGAAATTATATTTTTATACTGTATGCTAGAGATAATATATATATAATTCAAACATAAAAAAGAATGTATCAAAATCTTGCTTTATTTAATTAAATTTAATAAAGGTTAAAATTTATTTAAACTAAATTGAAAATGATCTTAGTCATTATCAGAAAATTGCGGACCATAGTATTTTATCATTTGCCAGCTGATATCCTAAGTCTTCTAACATTAGGAAAGTACAGAGAACCTGTGACTTTGGCGTAACCTTTGGCCTGGAATATTTTGTTGCCATCAGAAGTAGCAAGTCTGACAGGGCCCAAGGCCTGAAGGATTTGGGACGGTTCTTCCTACTTCTGGATATTGGTTTATAGTTGTCTCTATATTTTACTATAGTTAATTATACTGTATGATAACAGTATCATCTTTTGCTCTCCACTAATAAAACTCAAGAGAGGATCACATTAAAGAAATAGGACTTGGATCAATCATCAAGTTAATAAGGAATCATCAGTCTTTTATTCTAATGGACTGGCTTTAAGGCGGCCTGCCTGCCCGCGTTTTATCCGAGTTAGCTCACAGCGCTAAAGGAGACTGAAGTAGCATTAGGGCAACACGGCAGGAGGCCCAGCCTTTTTGGGGTGGTTTTATTGGAAGGCTAAATTGACATCTTCCACAGATTGGTATTCTCTCTGTCTACCTGGGCCACTTCCAGGGCTAGCTAGCCAGTGGTTGGCTACTAGTTCACGGAGATGATTGTTTCACTTAATCAGAGCTACTCTAATACAATAGACTCAAAGCCTTTTATCTTAGAGTGGTTGGCCTGGCAGCCCAGTTCATGTTGGATTCTTCTAGATGTAATGCAGATGACGGTTCATATGACGGCCCTCTTGTTCTAAGATTCATTTAAAGTTTTAGAATAGTAATTATTATGGGAAGCATGTTTGAGGTGGATTAATTAATGAGCAGTAATTGTGTCGCAGATCCTGAATGAATTAGACATAAAATTGTCCATCTAGGGATTAAGCAATGGAACAATCACACAATTGCGCTATTGCATCCCAATTCTAATAGTGATAGAGACGTTTAAAACACGCCAAAAACAGGTGTTCAATTTGCCTTTCGATTGCGCACAAGGCATGTGCTTCACTTCCGGGATTATAAATAGAACAACTAAGTTATTTATATCTACCTCCTTAAGGAAAGCCGTGAGGAAGCAGTTGTTCTCTTGCGCGGGACTTTTAGCTGTGCCACTTCACTCCCCTCCATTTGGAAAGTCCTTCTTTCTGTGCCTCCCTGTCTCTGGTGGCAATTCCCCTGCCTTAAACTATATAAGTGCAATGCTATCTAAATAAATACCAGTTTTGTCTATACACCTTTTATTCTTCTGTCTTTCATAGGCTGTCACTATACCATCAACAGGTATAGTATTAAGAATTAGGTCACTGACTAACTATTTGTAGAAACTAGCAACCCTTTGCTGCAACTTTTACGACATTGGCGCTCATGTCTTACACCACCAATAGCCCCCACCCCGCGGTCCTTTCAATGAGGAGGGAGGTATGCCCCTGGTCCAGTCTCCTGCCACTGCTTCCCCTTACCACCAGGCACCGGCCTTCACTGCTGCCAATGCCCATGCTGGGGAAAGAGCAGGCGCTCCCTATGGCCTGCCCAACCTGAGTCAATTCATGCCAGAACACAAACACCCCCAAGCTATTGTTTTTGGCCAACCACTGCTCCTACAAGCCCCTGCCCCCTTGGAGATGGACACCAACTATTCACCTTCTGAAGATGCCATCTGTAATGCCATACACACCATGGATGCTGGTGCTGCTGGCAATGGTTCTTGCTCTGAACACCTGGCCATTCAGCAGCCTTCTGCTGAAAACGCCTTGGGTCACTTCCAGAATCTCTCCCAGGTCAACCCTGACCAGCTCCGCTGTGAACTCCGTACTGTCAAGCATATCAAGGACTACCTACAACAATTCACCCATCCTGCCATATGCCACAACCAAATGCACCTGGGCCGCATCCAAAGCCTAGTGCATGACCAGGGAATACTGGTATCTAACCAACAGACGTTCCTCCAGGTCCTTTACTCTGAGCTGGGTAATACTTTCACCACTGTCAATCAGCACCTTGCCAAAGTCACCAACACCCAGAACACCATGCTCCACTGGGTCAATGCCATCAAAGCAGGTATAGCTAAGCTAGTGCTAGTACATGTGGTATAGACCCTCACCCATCAGGGTGTAGACACCAATTGGATTAGTGTGGTTACTACTCACATGCTGGAGACTGGCCCCATGGTTCAAAGCCTGACTCATGAGGTGGAAGTCCTAGCCCGCTGCCTTGCCACCATCCCCTTGTTCACTCCCACATCTGCTGCCACCAACAACTCCCCTTCCAGCGCCCTTCTTGGTCAAGACATCCTTGAGCTCTTTGATCACTACAAGAAGATGCAGACAGAATTGGTCCAGCAGAGTACCAGTCTTGCCTTCCTGTTTGATGGCTACCACACTGTGTCAGAACTTCAGGATTGTCTCAAACTTTGCCAATTGCATGACAGAGCCAGCAGCCAGACCCAAGTCAGGAAGGACAAGGAAGTAATAGCCTTGCTCCAAGCTGAGCTTGTCACCCACAAAAAGCGCATCACCTCTCTGGAAGATGACTTGGATATCACCTGCCAGGAGAACAAGGTCTACCAAGATGAGCTGGACAAACAACGGCTTCTCCTGGACGCTTTCCAGAGCCAATTGGATAGGATGGAAAGTAAGATTATGGCCGTCAACTTACAGGCTATGTCCATCAACCCCAAGAGTCACCACAGTCCACTGAGGTCCTCTAGTCCTGAGTTCTATCATAGCTACGGAAGCAATGAGGACCACACTTGGTTGGCTCCTAATGATGTACAAGTATTAGAGCCAGTACTGGAGTCTGAGGATGACGTCCTGGCCACCCCTGAAGCTTCTGGGGCTGCTCAAGACAGAGAAAGTGAACGGGAAGCCCAGCAAGAGGAGAATTGTTGCCGCGCCTCTGAGGCTAGGTTTGCTGCCTCCACTCTCAGCTGTTCCCGTCTCACCTGCTCTCCAGTGAGGATCACACCTGCTCCTCTCCAACATAGCTCCAACAACTTCAAGCCCGTCAATCTACCCAAGTTTGACCGCAAGAGCAATGTGGCCATGTTCTTATGTCTGTATCAGAACTCCACGTATGGTGCAGACAATGCCATGAGGGACTCCACAATCATCAACTGTCTGGATGCTGAGACTCAAACCATTATCTTGCCACGTCTCCCTGAGAATGGCTGGACTTTTGACAACGTCTCCAGAGCCTTGACAGAAGAATTTGGTAGCCAAGAAGCACTCCTTGGTTACAAGATGGACTTTGCCGACACCAAGTTAAAGGTGGGGGAAACTCTAGAAGACTTCACTTCTAGGTTCTACCTTGAAGCTCAAACTCTGTTGTCCATGAGTGTGGTGCAGTTTATTGATGTGCAGTCAGCACTCCTTAACACTGTACATGTCAACCGGGAACTATCTCTGGCTCTTAAGTCAGGAATTTACAACACTCTCACAATACCAGATATGATCTGCCTCCTACGCACCTACAAGGAGGAGTTTGAAGTCCCTCTCCCTGAAGGCTGCCCTTGCCAGCAATCTGAGCATAGACCCCGTGTGGCTGTTGAGATGCCCAAGCCTTCTGACAAGGTTTGGCCTGCTCCAGTCAACAATGGCCCCTGTACTTGCTTCAAATGTGATATGGCTGGCCACTTCTCTTGGGAATGTAGGAATCCACGCCAAAAGATCCATCATGTAGGCATGGAAGACACTGAGGAGGACTATTCCAAGGACGCTGATATTGAGGAGGACAATGAGGAACAGTCAAAAAACTACTAAGCAGCCAGGACAAGGAGAAATCCTTGGCTGCCTTTGTAATTTCAACACTCTCATCTCCCCCATATCACTGCCCCCCAACAAACCAGATCAGAGACCTGCTGCCTTGCCATCCTCTGGGACCAACCCTAAGGATGAACCCTCTCTGATTGACTTCAACTCCCAACCAATACATGAGGATGTGGAGTCTGACAGAGTTCAAGAGGATCTCCTCCATTGAGTCCTCACTATTAACACGCAAACTCATTGGACTACACTTCGCCCTGAGGTGGTTATCCCCTGTATAGCTCAGAGAACAGTGTCCTTACCCTATGCTGAACAACTGGCTCAACCAGGCGTTGAGGTCACTCATGAGAAGGACAGTGCTGAAAGACTGGTCAAACTGCTCCGCACAGTAAACATCTCAGCACCACTAGAATCCCTCAAGGAAGTAAGCCCAGCTGTGGAAGATGCCATGGCTACCTTCCTGGAGAAGTTCAAAGGAATAAGCGTACACCAGATCTCAAAGATTGTGGAGATCAGGGAGGACCGCCAGGATTGCACCTAT
This sequence comes from Entomophthora muscae, assembly GCA_014839935.2. Taxonomy (NCBI): domain Eukaryota; kingdom Fungi; phylum Entomophthoromycota; class Entomophthoromycetes; order Entomophthorales; family Entomophthoraceae; genus Entomophthora; species Entomophthora muscae. Next base: position 320,540 of record QTSX02000050.1, on the reverse strand, counting down.
ATCAACCTGGTAGTGAATAAGACTCATGTCCGGGCCATACTGGATACTGGTGCCCCTGGGAACATTATCTCCTCATGGCTGGTTAAGAAGCTTAAGCTGGCACCAGACTTGGCCTACCATGAAGAGTTTGATACTGCTGGGCCACTGACTACTAGAGCAAAAGGAGCCTACTCTTCTCTTCCCCTTTGCTTTGGAAAGCTAATGATTACTGCTCCTACGATAGTTCTGGAAAACAACAGCTATGACATTCTTATTGGGACTAGCTTCATGGTTCAGTATGGCACTGTGACTAACCATGGAGACCATAAATTTGGAATCTTGGGCCACTTCATACCCATGTTCTATCATGGCAATTGCCTGTCTGACCTGCCCTTACGCTGTCTGCACTACATCAATCTGGAGTACGCTGACGGAGAGCTTCCAGTTGCTTATACACTGTGTAGTAAGAAGGTCAAGGTGCTACCTCTCTCAATTGGGGAAGCCAAGGGTATCCCAGTATACGCCTCCTGTAATATGACTATCCCACCTGGCGCTCAGGTGATCCACAATACGGGCCTCTTGCTGGCTCTACCAGCTGGCACTCATGGAGAAATCTTTGGCATCCTTAATGCCTCCAGACTAGAACCATGGGTTGCACCAGGCATCCTCATGCCAAGTGAGAAGAAGGTACTCATACTCTTGGCCAACATGAGTCGTGAAGCTATGGTTATCTCCAAACACAAACTTCTGGCCTATATACGGCTGGAAGAGCATGACAACCTGCAAGAGACCGCCCCCTTTTTGGACTTCTCTGAGTTGGGTCTACCCTGTGAGCAACCACTGGTGCTATTGGTCATAAGCTGTGACTCTCTATCCGGCCTCTCCAAAGAACAGAAGGATCAAGCTATGGATCTCTTTGCCCAGTATAAGGATGTGTTTTCCAAGGATGATTATGACCTGGGCAAGGCTGCAGATGTTGCTCACCATATTGACACCCAAGGCAGTCCACCTATCTGCTCCAGACCTATATGGCGCAGTCAAGCCAATCATGCCGTGGCTAACAAGGAGCTTCAGAAGCTATTGGGATCCGGCTTACTGATCCCCAGTAAAAGCCCTTGGGCTTCCCCTCTCCTGATTGTCAAAAAGAAGGATGGCAGCAACCATGTGGTGATTGAATACCGTTGACTGAATGCTGTTACCAAAAAGGATTCATATCCCCTCCCTCGTATTGACAATACCTTGGACCAACTGGGTGGCGCCAAGTTCTTCAGCGCCATAGATCTTATCAGTGGGTACTGGCAGATTGACCTACCCCCTGCTGATCAAGAAAAATGTACAATCATCACTGACCAAGGGCTATTCCAACCCACAAGGATGCCTCAAGGTCTGTCCAATGCCCCAGCTACCTTCCAACGGGCTATGGATGCAGTGATGGGCAACCTCAAACTCACCAGTGTCTTAGTCTACCTGGATGACATTAATGTGTTCTCCCAAACCTTTAATTATCACCTACAACACTTGGAGGAAGTCTTCCAGAAGTTACTTGCAGCTAATCTCAAGCTCAAGCCACGCAAGTGCAACTTCTTCAAGGAGCACCTTGAGTTCTTGGGGTTCATCATTAGCCAAGATGGACTCCGCCCTGTACCTCTAAAGGTGGAAGCCATTGAGAAAATGCAGATCCCGGTCAATAAGCGGGACGTGCAGGTCTTCCTGGGGATGATTGGGTACTACCACCACTTCATTCCCAACTTTGCATCCCTGGGTGACCCCCTTTTTCAACTCCTCTGAGCTAATAAGGAATTCTTCTGGAGCCCAGCGTGCCAATCTGATTTCAATGCTCTCAAGGGAACATTGACTGCAGCCCCTGTGCTGGCCTACCCCAACTTTGCCAAGCCATTTGTGGTTCATACAGATTCTAGTCTGACAGCAATTGGGGGTGTTCTCTCCCAACTGGACTCCAACAGACTTGAACACTCTGTTGGATACTGCTCATGTACGCTTAATGTTCACAAGAGGAACTACACTGTCACCAAACAAGAGTGTCTGACTGTGATATACTCCTACCAACAATTCAGAGTCTATATACACAGAGTACATTTCACAGTTGTAACAGACCATGCCTCCTTGCAATGGCTAAAGACTCTCAAGGACCCTGAAGGACGTCTGGTGCGTTGGGCCATTAAACTTCAGGCTTATAACTAAGAGATCATTCATCAAGCCGGGGCAGCCCACCAGAATGCTGACTGTCTCTCCCACCTTCCCACTGTTGCCTTAGTATCCCCCATGGCTGATATTCTCTATGAAAAGCTTATGGAGGATCCTTCTTTGTGGGGGGAGGAGCCAGTAGAGATACAGAGAGCTCTCAAGAAGATAACTGTTGATACCAAGGTCTCTAAGGGACAACTCCTGAAGCTTCGTGGAGACTCTTGGTTACCCTACATACGCCCATCCCTACGCATGGACTCAGTGATGGCCGCTCACAAGACTACTGGCCATGGTGGCATACAGAAGATGTTAGCTCTGCTACAGCAACACTGCTTCTGGGAAGGAATGCATACTGATGTAGTGGATACACTAGCCAACTATCATGACTGCAACATTGAGAGGCCTAAGGTTGCCAAGTTTCAACACAGACTGGTACACCCTGGGTTTGCCTTCCACACTGTAGCCATTGACGTAGTGGGCCCCTGCCAGCTACCAACAAATGCAACAAGTTCATCATTGTGGCGGTTGACCATCTGACTAAATGGGTAGAGGCCAAGACAATTCCCAACTAATCTGCACTGGTGACAGCCACGTTCATCCTGGAGAATATCATATACAAACATGGTTACCCCCAGATCCTGCTGACAGTCAATGGTACCAACTTCACCAGTTACATCATCCCCTGCCTCAACCAGCTGATGGGAATTTGCGGGACCCTATCCACTCCTTATCACCCACAGACAAATGGCATGGTAGAGCGCACTAATGGGAGCCTGGTCCAGATACTCCGGAAGCTCATTCACCAACATGAGACTGAATGGGATACCTTCCTGCCTGCGGCCACCTTTGCATACAACATTGGGTACCATTGGGCCACTAGCAAGCCGCCCTTCCAGCTGCTCTACGGCCGGCAACCAGGACTTCCCCTTTAATATATTCCTTGGTAAAGCCCAGCCTGGCTGTGTCCCCAGAGGTGTACCTCAACAAGCTGGTTCAAACTCTTATTTTCTTGCAATCAGAGGCCTACACCGTAAACTTAAACCATAAGTTACAGGACCTAGAACGAGCTGCATCCAAACGCCCCGCCTTACCCACTTACCTGGTAGGAGACTCAGTCTACTTCTTCAGCAATAGAGGGTACAGCCGCAAATCCAAACTTGCCTCCCTTTGGCAAGGCCCAGTTCAAGTTATCTAGAAGATTGGCCCTGACTCCTACACCCTTAAGGAGCTTCATTATGGGCAATTGATCACTAGAGTACACGCTCAGTATATGTGTGCTGCTCCTAGTGACCAAGAGTAAGCCCCAATGAGGACAATAACCCAAAAAAATAAAAGCCTAATTAAAAAATTCCATGGGTTGTTGTCCTTTTTGCAATAGTGTTGCACCAAAGTATGAGGAATAAGAATGAAAGAAAAAGGTGTTTATTGGAGACTGACAAGACTCTTCCAGTACCATACCAACTTTTCTACCACCTGAATGACAGCCAAGAAATACAACTGGTTGTCTACAGATCCACAAAGCCAATGACCAAGGATTGGGCAACAAACCCCCACCAAGAAAGACACACAATTGACCCCAATGTCCACAGGAAAGGCGACCCCCAAGAAGATACAGTCCCACAGAAGACTCTCACAAAGGGCATACTCTACCGGGACCTGACCACCCACCCCGTAGAATACAGACAAGGCCCACTCAAGGAAGACCCCCATGTTCTCCTCCTGCTTGGTATCACAGCGGTTGGTTCCTAAAAGAACAAGGTTGCCAGCCATCATCATTGGCACCAGATGGGAAGTCTCCTCCACTGTGTACGACTTCAACACTTCCTGGAAGGCTCGCCAAAGACGTTGCTCAAAGTTGTCAGAGGTTTTCCAACTGACTGGCTGAGCCTCGGTAACCCCAGGTGTTGCCCAAGCACAAAGGACTGACTTCACTATGTTGGATACCGTCCCCTGTTGCAAGACTGAAAGACCCTGACCCTCAAATTGGAATTCCTTCAGCTGAGCCTCCAAGTATTCTTCTGCCGCCCACATGAAGAACTGCCAATGGATACTGTTACCCTTTTGCAACCCAGTTCCTGTCACCTCCCTGAGCTCACTCAAAGCTAGGAACAATGCAGCAAACAATGGGTCTGTTCCCCCTAAGACCAGCTGAGGCTCCAGTAGCTGATCTAAGTGAACCCCCAAGTCCAGATAGCTGCTGTCCACATCATGCAGGTCTACTTGCTTCTCTGCTGCCTTCACTACCTCCACTGGCCTGGTATGCTTGCGCCTCTTTGGAATTACCACTTGCACCTTCTTCAAGACTCTTCTAGAGGGACTGTTCACCATAGCCGTCACCTTGAGACGCCAGCCATTTTTAAACCTGTTGTCTAATCCAGTGGAGGGAAATGTCGCAGATCCTGAATGGATTAGACGTAAAATTGTCCATCTAGGGATTAAGCAATGGAACAATTGCATGATTGCGCTATTGCATCCCAATTCTAATAGTGATAGAGACGTTTAAAACGCGCCAAAAACAGGTGTTTGAAGCGCCTTTTGAATGTGCTTAAGACACAGGCTTTACTTTCAAGGTTAATAATAGAACAACAAAGTTATTTATATCTACCTCCTTAAGGAAAACCACAAGGAAGTGGATGTTCTCTTGCGTGGGACTTTTAGCTGTGCCACTCCACTCCCCTCCATTTGGAAAGTCCTTCTTTCTGTGCCTCCCTGCCTCTGGTGGCAATTCCACTGCCTTACACTATATAAGTGCAATGCTATCTAAATAAATACCAGTTTTGTCTATACATCTTTTATTCTTCTGTTCTTCATAGGCTGTCACTATACCATCAACAGTTATAGTATTAAGAATTAAGTCACTGACTAACTATTTGTAGAAACTAGCAACCCTTTGCTGCAAATTTTATGACAAATTGCATATACTATTAATTAATTGTAATGCACGAGTATGTTGATATCAGGACATGATTTGATCACTGATTCCACAACCCGCGGCCCGTATTATTTTGTTGAAACCCTTCCTAAGAGCAATTAACTGCTGGCCTGTGTTATTTTGTTGAAACTGTTAATTAGTCAATATCCAGAAATCCTGAAAGTCATTATATCTATAAAAATAAGATACAGCTTTAATTATACAAGCAAATATTTATATGTGATTAAAAATAACATTTTTATTTTGATAGATTTAATATATATAAAGTTTATTTTTTAAGAACTGTTAAAAGCTATAATAAACTTAAGTTTATTTAAAAAAGGTTTTTGAGTTGGTTACTAAAAGTAAGCTAAATAATGATATATACTTTAAATTTAGTTTACTGATAAAAATATCATACTTTAAGAGTTAATCAGCATATTTTATTTCAAATAATAATTTTATAAGCTTACATTCAAAGCCACTTTAAGATGCTAAAATGTTATTAAAATATAAAGTTGCAGCACAATTATGAAAGCTGAGATTAAGAGCTTTCTAATGATACTAGTTTAAGCGAGATTGAAGTACTATTTGCTAATATATCAACAGTTAACCAGAATATAAAAAGGGGTAAATAAACAATAATATCAGACTTCTGGGGTGATATTGATAAATTAAGGAGATCAGTTGGGGGTCAGTTGGGAATTTATGCCTGTAGTGCAAAAGCTGAGCTAACATGGTATTTAAACAGCTCAACTTTACAGGAATTTTCTTTAAATCTATACTTTTACTCTTCTCTGATAATTGCACATCTATTTCCAAGCAAGAACTGCCCAAACCAAGCCAGGGAACCCAACCACTATCATTATGAAACCTATCAAGTTTGCACCTCAGATGACACCCTTCTTCTCACTGGGGGCTTCTACTAAGAGAGAAAGAATCTATATGCTTAAACAAGCATTCCTTTTACTGCTGACAATGATCTTAACAGCTTTGTTGAGCATTTATTATTAAAAACAGAGTTTGGAAAAAGGTTTTTCTTACCTGTCATACAAAATTCCAAGACAGATGATTTCCTTAATAACCTAAATGAATTGATGTTAGAATCTCCTGCCAAGCACCTTCCTTCCCTAAGAGCATTAGTTACATCAAGATACAGTTTGAAAGAGCTTTGGGATTGTGGATTTAAAATGATAAAAAATGAGTATTCATATTCTAAAAAAATAAAAAATGCTAAAAGAGTATCATTAAAATCAAAAAATAAAAAAGGAAAAAATGATTCAGTAAAGAAAGAAAACATAAAAAATAATTTAAAACATATATTAAAAAATTCATTTCCAACCACCCAATTCACTAAAAAATCCCCTGGATTGATTTATGAAGAATTACAAAAAGAATTGAGTGAATACTCAACTAAAACAAAATACTCATTATTGAAAACAAAAAAGAAATTTATGAAGATATGAAAATAAAAAACAATATTTCTATTTCACTTTCCACTTTCTATAAGCTTATTCCTAATAATATAATTAAAAGCAAAAATAAAACTGATATGTGTAAAATTTGCAACTTAAAAAAATCATTAGAAATGAAGAAAAAGGATTTGAGTATAAAGAAGTTGCCATTGCCTAAATCTATTAAAGAAAATTTGGAATCTATTGACCTATATGAAAAGTTTTATAAGCATAAAAATAAAAAATATATTATTGATATAAATAATCTTGATAATAATTATGTGTTATAGTAATAGACTATAAAGAAAACTTTAAAATAGGTGGGGGTCCTATAGAGACAAATAATTGTTTTTATGAGAAAATACCTATTTCTTTATTGGGATTTGCAATTGTTTTTAAAGAAAATGAGAAAATTAAATATGAGTATCATGACTTTTTATCTGAAATTTTATCTCATGACTCTTTGTTTTCAGTTCAGTGTTTGATAAGTCTGCTTAAAAATAATAAATTTAAGAATATTAAGAATATTAAAGTTTGGACTGATAATGGTAATCATTTCAGATCTTATGAATTCTTATATTATCTTTTTAAAGAGGTACCTAAAATTATAAAAGGAACAATTAAGTTTAATAGATTTGTTGAGTGTCATGGCAAAAGTATTGTTGATGGTCATTTTGGTGTATTATCTAAAATATTTAAACAAAAGGAAAATGAGATTTATATAAAAAATATAAATGATCTCAAAATGGTTTTTGAGAGAGAGAGGAAAAATGAAAGGGTTTATATGAGTCACTTGTAAATAATTTAGATGTTTCCCAAAAAACTTTTTTTAAATCTATGATAGAAAATCTAGGCCTAAAAAACGCTGGCTTGAAGTCAAAGCATTTTATGTTAATCTTTCATATTTAATGAAAGATGGTGAGCTGTATGTTTCACCTTTGACATTTGAGAATGTTAAGGAGTACTCCAAAATAAATTACTGTGAAAAGTTCTGCACAGATGACAGAGAAACAAAAGAGAGCTGATACTACTAAAGGATTGGTAGGACATGTTCATGAAGTTGGACGCATAACAAAAACTTATATTTCACATAGGGTAAATAGTCTTTTAAATACAACAACTTTTTTTCTAAAAATAACTAATAAATTAATTATATGAGCCAAAGATAGGGTAATAGCAATTATAGCTTTGGGGATGATATTACTCTCCCATGCAACTCATATATTTGATTATTGGCTTATTAAAATAGAAAAAAGGGGTTTAGCAAAAAATACAATTAATAAAAATAAGATTTTTATTATTATTTGTATATTTCACACTCTTAAACTTTTCTTCAGTAAACTAAGCATTATATTAATGTTCAAAAAACATAAGTTTATGACTTAAATGATACCAAAGAAGTTAAAATGCTTTGAGATGCTTAAGCTGGCGCCTTGGCTTAATCTAACAAATAATGACTCATATGGAGAAACTTATAGTTGGATCAAAATTGACTGAAAATCTGTTGATGAAAGTTAGGTGACTGACATTTTCCTACCCCTTAAAAGAATATACAGTGGTTTTCAAAGCTCTAGTGCCAAGCAAAAAAACTCATCTGTAAGTAAGAACAACTGGAATTTAAGCAAAAACAACTCAGATGTAAAAAAAATCAGAATCAATTGATTTGGGTTCACTTCTATTTCATTTTCTTCTGAGTTGCTTTTGCTTAAATCTCAGTTTTTTTTGCATACAGATGAGTTTTTTGCTTGGCGCTAGAGTTTTGAAAGCTACTGTAAAATTTATGATTATTAAATTATATTACTGTGATGCCAAATAAAACAAACATGATGTCCTTTGTCAGGATTTTGGGATCTTGACTAATTAATGGTTTCAACCAATTAATGTGGGCCAGCTGCCAATCTCTCTTAGGAATGATTCCAACAAAACAATGTGGGCAACCGGGCCGCAAGATCAAAGGATCAATGAAAAAAATCATATCCTAGCATTAACAAATTCCCTGTTCCTGATTCATGAACAGAACATGCATATATTGTGCAATTAATTAGTCCACCATGGACTGGGCCACCAGTCCAAACACTCTAAGATAAAAGGCTCTGAGCCTGTTGTATTAGAGTAACTCTGATGGAAGAACAATCAACTCCACCAACTAGTAGCCAATCAGGCTAGCTAGCCCTGGAGTGTAGCCCAGGTAAACAGCTACTCCACTCAGGTTGAGGGATAGTTGTACAGCTTCAGAAATTTTACTGAGCTGTGGAAGTTGTCAGCAAGCTTCCTTCACAAACCACATACACCCAAGGTTGGACTCCCTGCTGTGACACTCTAAAGCTACTTCAGTCTCTTCTTAGTGTTGTGAGTTAACTTGTAAAAATGCAGACAGCCAGGCCAACCTCAATACCAGTTTTTTAATAAAAGAGTTGATATTCTAAATCATTTTGATGCAAATATACTTCTGAGAAGTATAATAAACAAAATAAAGGGGGAAATTATGAAGAGAATGATACTTTATTAATACAGTAGTTTTAAAAGCTATGGCAACAAGCAAAAACAATTCAGATTTAACAAAATAAACTCAGATTTAAACAAAATTAAAAATAAACAAATTTATATTGATTTACAATAGATTTGGATTCATTTCAATTTTGTTTAAATCTTAGGTATTTTTGGTTGTTGTCATAGCTTTTAAAACTACTGTATGAGTTTAGAGAATTATTATAGTATCATGGGAAGCCAAATACTATTTATTTACGTCATGGTAGTCATGTGAAATATCCAATTAATGCTTCATTTAGGATTTAAAAGGTTTGATCCCCATATTAGATGGGTGGCTGATAAGAGTGCTGCTGACTTAATGATTAGTCAGGGAATTAGTCACAGAATTACTTCCCCAAGAGGGAGTAATCATAGAAGTTTCAACATCTTCCCCTGGGGTGCTAAAAGGTGGAGCCTTAGAAATTTTCTTGAGAGTATTGGGGATTTGGGCTTGGTATTAATCCAGTTTTGTGTGGGGCAGGTAGTTATGGATTGTGTTGAGCAGTTCTTGCCTTGCATAGGCAGAGCTGATAATGATACATATGTTAAAACCAGTGCAGGTATAAATTCATTTGATGAGATAGGTATTGCTGGCTTTAACTTCAATGAAAACCCCTTGTCCTCTTAGTCCTGGTTCCAACTTGTGCAAATAATGGTTGACATCCAAATTCTTGTCTCTGACTTGGAATTGATCCTGTTGAAGTGAAACTGTTTCTCTCTCTACTTTTCCCTTTTCTTTGGTCTCTTGGTCCTTTCTGGTATGTTGTACGTCATGGTCATTATTGGCTGGTACTTGCTTAGTTAAAGGTAATTGGGGTCCTAACTTAGTAATGACAATGACAAGATTGTGTTTATAGACAATTTTATATGTGTTTTTGCCTGTATTGTGATTGAATTGAGTTTGATATACCAATAACGCTTTAGGGAGCATGTCAACCCAGAGTTGTGAGTCATTGGTAGATAATTCACTGAGTGTCTCTACAAGAGCGCTGTTTAATCTCTACACTCTCCCATTAGCTTGTGAGTGATCAGGGCTGGCAACTGTATGCTTTATTTCATTTTTAGCAAGGTAGACATTGATTTCAATGTCAGTGAGTTCCATTCCTCCATCTTTAATTAGGAGTTCAGACTTTACAAACTTAGTTATAATTTCTTCTCCAATAAGTTGTCTCACATCATTTATGTCAGGATTGGCAATTTACCATATCTGGAAAACCAGGTCTGGGAATGAGATTTAAACCCTGAACCTGAACGCTTGTGGGCTGTCAGCCTCGGACTTAGGGGCCGCCTGCCTGCATTTTTCTGGGATTGAGCCCCCTCAAGCTGAAGCCCAGGCTAAGTCTCAAAGCAAGGATACTGACATGGACTTGAGAGTGGTGCCACCCAAGGAGGGACATTTTAACTTGCCTAATGAAGGCGAGGAAAGTCCCTTGTAAACTTCATAAACTTGAAGTCCTCACGGGTAACCAATCAAGTTCAGCTACTAGAGGAAAACACAGGCTTAAGGCCTGCTCCCATGACCCAATCTTGAGAACATAATACTTGAGCGACATTTCATGAGCTCTCCACCAATGAGAAGTCCCCCAGTAGTAGTGTCATTTTCCTGCTCCCAAACCTGGGCATCCTGGCCTCCCAACCAAAAATTTCCCAACCTGTTGAGGATCCATTTATGGAAAATGTGAATTTTGGTGGTGGGATGCTATATAAGCCTATAGAACCTGCGCTGATACTGTAATATCATTTTTAAATAAAGGTTATTCCATATTGGCTTACACAGCTACTGCCTTATTTTGCCTTTACCATCTATCAAATTAGTATCAGATCACCTGGCTCTCCTGCCCCTTCACCCACAGATTCTTGTCCTCCAGATTTTTTCTTTGGCCCCGTTTATTTCACAGAGTACCCTCTAAAACCTGAATATAAGGATTACACCCTGGAAAAGATCCTCAAACTTGATCCTTTGGCCTGCATAAAATCTGCAGTTAGATACAACCAACAAGGTCCCTGGATCCTATCAGAACCCAAGTTGTTCAGAGGAAAATTCAACTATCTCCCTGCTTACAACCTACCCATGGAACCACCCATGACCCCAAAACCTATGCCCGCTTCCTCACCTGACCTCCCACCTGACCACACAAGAAAGCTTTTTGGGATTGTGTACATTAACCTCACTGGGGTAATTAACACAATAATCCTGGCTGCTGGCCTGTGGTCCTGGGTGGAGAAGTCCATGTTCTACCTTATAAAGTTAGCCCCAATCTTGTGGTGGGCCCTGCCCACTAAACCTGCAGCCTGTGTATTCACTGAAAACAACAGGCCAGCCACCCAAGGTTGGATCCCTGAAAAATTCCTTTGTGTTCCTTTGTAGCTTGCACCAAAGGCCATCTAGTTGCATATTTGATGGCTTTAATAATGTATTTTTGATTTTGTTATCTTCAGTTATGTGCCTTACAATATACAATGTCCATATCTTGAATAGTTGGGTTATTAAAACTGGTATTAAAAATTTGGGAGGTGCCTTAGAGAGGGCATACTTCTCACATACTTCACATTAATTGAATAATTTCTTGATTTTGTCCATAATTTTGAGCCACCAGTAGAAAGTATTAAGATATTAATGTAGATTTCTACTATGAGTGTGGACAAAACCTCTGTGGTAGCAAAAGATTTTGTCAATATTTTGTGATGATAGAGCATAAGACACAGTGACATCACTTGGTATAGTAGTTTTCACAGCTATAGCTCTAAATGAGTTCAGTCCATCTGTAAACAAAATGAACTCAGATAAAAAACAAATATCAGTGTAACCATACAATCTTATAACAGGAATTTGGTGTCATAATGGGCAAATTGACCCAAAAACTAACAAACAACTCAGACTACAAGTGAAAATAATTGAGAAACAATAAAAATATATGAGATCCCAAACAAATGTTTTCAGTTGTCCTTTGATGTATATATGAGTTAATATTTTTCTTGTTATGCCTAAGCGCCAGATTGAATATTTTATAGCTTAAGTACAGTAGTTTTAAAAGCTATGACAACAAGCAAAATGAAATCAGATTTAAACAAAATCCAACTAGCAGGTTAAAATATACACTCTATTAACAGGGATTTTTGGCGTTAATAGGCAAAATGGGTCAACACAGCAAAGAAGGACTCACGCGCAAAACAAAACCATTCAAAACGCAATCCGAAATACATGGTGTCAGGATTTCTGGATATTGACTAATTAAAAGTTTCAACAAAATAACGCGGGCCAGCAGTTAATTGCTCTTAGGAAGGGTTTCAACAAAATAATGCGGGCTGCGGGTTGTGGGATCAGTGATCAAATCATATCCTGGCATCAACATACTTGTGCATTACAATTAATTAATGGTATATGAAATTACTGCTCATTAATTAATCCACCTTGAACCACCACCTCAAACATGCTTCCTAAAATAATTACTATTCTAAAACTTAAATGAATCCTAGAACAAGAGGGCCGTCATATGAACTGTCATCTGCATTACATCTAGAAGAGCCCAACATGGACTGGGCTGTCAGGCCAACCACTCTAAGACAAAAGGCTTTGAGCCTATTGTATTAGAGTAGCTCTGATTAAGTAAAACAATCATCTCTGTGAACTAGTAGCCAGTCACTGGCTAGCTAGCCCTGGAAGTGGCCCAGGTAGACAGAAAGGATACCAATCTGTGAAAGATGTCAATTTAGCCTTCTGTTAAAACCACTCCAAAAAGGCCAGGCCTCCTGCCGTGTTGCTCTAATGCTACTTCAGTCTCCTTTAGCGTTGTGAGCTAATTTGGATAAAACGCGGGCAGGCGGGCCGCCTTAAAGCCAGTCCATTAAAATAAAAGACTGATGATTTCTTAACGGCTTGATGATTGATCCAAGTCTTATTTCCTCAATGTGATCCTCTCTTAAGTTCTATTAGTGGAGAGCAAAAGACAAATATTGTTGTCATACAGTATAATTATCTATAGTAAAATATAGAGACAACCTAAATGAACCTATATCCAGAAGTAGGAAGAATTGTCCCAAATTCTCCGGGCCTTGGGCGCTGTCAGACTTGCTACTTCTGATGACAACAAAATATTCCAGGCCAAGGGTTACACCAAAGTCAAAGGTTCTCTGTACTTTCCTAATGTTAGAAGACTTAGGAGATTATCTGGCAGATGATAAAATACCATGGTCAGCAATTTTCTGACACATGGATTCACAAACAAAATGGTGTGAGTTGGCTTTTGGTGTACATATGTTTACTATTTGAATTGGTGACAAAATACACCCACACATGGTGCGTCAAAACTCAATCCAAAAACAAAACACAATAGGAACTCAAAAAACAAACAAAAACACTCATGCAGTTTGTGCAATGGATTGTAATCAAGAATGATACCAAGGCATCTAAAATAAGACACGAGATCTGAAACATAAATTTTAAAAAAATTGTGTTGGGTGCTTATATTTGGCATAAAATCTGGGAAAAAGGGTGGAAATTATTTTGGGTATTCAAAAATGGGCGTTGTAAACCAGAAATAACTAATTAAGAAATAAAAAATCTATAATTGGGATATTGGGTGGGAAAAACTCTAATTAAACATCCATATTCAGATAAAAGCAAAAATTAAAATTAGGGAGTAACTTAATTAAAATTTATTTAGTATTTTATTAAATTTTAAAATGGAAGGAACACAACATCAGAGTAAAATGCACTTGTTGTGCGCCGCAGTTGTGGTTGCCCCGCGGGTCAAAGAATAGACTCAGTACAACACAAGTGCCTACGCGGGAGGTAGGCGGAAGAGGAGAGTTCCATAGTGACGCTGCACTGACACAGCCGGTTCAAGGAGAACAAGCTTCTAGGGTGCGGAGCATAAACCCTTGAGTCCCAAAGCTGACCCAGAAGCCAACCAAGGTCACCGCTACCAAAATGGTTAGAAACAAGGAGGTAGAACTTACTTTGTATGTGTTTGACGCTGTGTACCAGCAAGAGTTGGTCCCGTCAGCCATGCTGGAGAAGGTGAAGCCTGTACTTGATACTAGCTATGAGCCATACATAAGCAATGGCAATCAGGAGGACAACAAGGAGCCCAAGTTCTTTCAAACTGATGAGGGACAACTGGTGCGCAAGAAAGTTGCAGCCTTCTACAACAAGGTGTCTATGCCCTGTGCCTTGCCCAATGCTGATGAGTCAATCCCCACCGCTAAAAAGCCTTCTCAGAAGCGCATCCCCAACATCAAACGCATCATCCTGCTTAATCTAATGCATGAATCAGGCAATTACAAGGCGGCTGCAGCCATTGTTGGGGGTGGATCCCAAGTACGCCTCAAAGACCTTCAACAAGTTCCTCAACACGGGTTGAGTCCTTGCTGCGGAGAAATCCTTGTGCGTGTCAACCATGCTCACAAAGGAGCACAAATGGGCAATCTGCCAGTGGATAACCCGAGATTGCCATCTTGAACTGGCAAATATACAGGCCATGGTCAAGTCCGCTTTTGGGGTTGAGGCCTCAATTTCCTTCTATTATCATTTGGTCAAGGGAATGTGATTCTCCTGGAAAAAACTTGGGGTATCCCCATACAATCGGAACAGCCCAGCCAATATTGAGACCTGGAGAAAATACGCAGAGGCGTATACTGCCCTAAAAGCCAAAGGGACAGTCAAAATTTTTCTACATCAACAAATCAGCATTTGCCTCGTCAATGCGCAATGAGTATGGGTATGTCCCCAGAGGCTCCAATGATGGGATGGCTTGGCGTCCTGCAGTCCGTGCCACAGCCTATTCAATGGTGGCTCTCCTTGGTCCAAAGGGGGTTGAGCTCTACCAAATGATATTGGGATCTCACAATAGCCGGACCTTCCTATAATTCCTCCAATTGGTCCAGGAGCACCTGAGGCGCACAAGCCCGGGCTTCACCAACGTAATTGTGCTGAACAACGTTGGTCTCCACAAGGTGGTGGATATTCTTGAAGAATTTCCATCAATTGACACGAGCATTGCAGTGGGCCCCCAGCAATTGGCCACAACAAATATGCGCCTTCTCTTCCTCCCCGCCTATTCACCTTTCCTAAATCCCATTGAGGAAGTCTTTGGGTGGCTCAAGCAAGTCGTCAAGCAAGGAACCCCAACTGGGACAGAGAACCTTTTTGATTTGCTGCAGGCAGGGATCCATACCCTCCCAGCTGAGACTGTGGCCAAATTCTATGGCCACGCTGATTTGTTTATCCCCATGTGCCTTGCAAATCAGCCAATCAATTGAAGGCTTAGCTTATCCCATTTTTTAATTTATCCTCTAATTTACTAATCAAGATTCATTAACTAACATTTTATATTTAGATGTTTCCAAGCCCGCAATCACATTCAGCAGCACCATCAATGAAGGTTAGTAATTTATTTATTTATAATCATTTTTATTATTGTATCCAAGGGTATCCCAAACACTTGATAATGGATTACGCAAACACATCAATATCATTTTTTGCAAATAAATATAAAAAGAAAACTAAAAAACTGTAAATCATACAAATTTGAACTAGATTTTATTGACATATATTATATGCTTTTATTAAAACCTTCCCTGGAATTTATTTTGTAAGTAATGTTTGCTAAAATATTATTTTATAAAATTACTAATTATAATAAAAATAATCTAAAGGGTAAATATATTTATTGGAATAGAGGATATATTAGGAGCGCCTATAATGGGTTCAGCGGTATGTACCCACCCACAATGGAGGTGGCGCACAACCTCCACTGCCACACCGTGGACAGTGGATACACCCTGGTTAAAATACTCCCACATGCTGGTGAAAGGCAGAATGGTTAGGTGGGAGTGAAGCAGAAGCTTCTCAGGCGGGGCCGCAAACCCGTAGATTCCAGCCAGGACCAGGGCGTCCTGGATAACATGTCCACTGAGTCATATCTGGGGGGGACCTTCTTCCTGTTGAGTGCAAGCCGGGCCTCATCAATCCCCAGAAGAACCCCGTCCAGGTCCTCCACACTGGCACTCATTCCAAAGTAAAACAGGAACCCCAGGTAAACCACCAAGTGAAGCCTTTGCCCAGCAAAGGCTTCCGTAAACTTGCATAATTTATTGTATACTGCGCTTATTTTTTTCTCATGTTTAGTTTTGCCAAAGGTAAGATCCATAGCTTCTGGGACCCCCGTCTTGTTGGCACTCCAGGCCAGCCCAAAGTCTGCCAGGAGGATTTTAGTCTTCTTCCCGGCTGTTGCATCCGCAACAGCCAGTTTTTCTACCGTGTGCCCAAAGTTCTCCAGCAAATAGGACAGGGTGTGCTCCACCGGGAAGAAGAAGCAAGCAGCCACATGAGCCCAGCCCATCTCTGGTATATTTTTGAATGGGAGTGTTGCAAGGACGTCCCAAACAAGCTCAATGGAGTTTACACAGTAAACTCCACTGAGGTTAACTGGGTCCAGGCAGACCAGTTGAGCATCCTTGTAGGCAGTAACTGCCCACTTGGATGCCCCCTCTTCATGCGTCAGCCCAGCCAATGCCTCCCTGGACATTGGGAATGCACCGTGAATCCTATCTTTGAGCTCCCGCAAGACAGGGGGCAACAGGAAAAGCTGCTTTGCCATGTGAGTGGCAAAATTTGAGTAGAAGGTGGGGGGAACAAAAGGAACCAGGACCCGGTGGAGTTTGCCATCAACATCTTATAAAAAAAGGTAAGTATTTATAAATTTTTATTAAATTTATTTTCTTAGGTTACCTTCTTGGGTTTCTTCTTTGCCGGCGGCTTTGGCAGGCTTTGCCATCCTTGGCGCAAGCAGTTGTGCGGGCGTCTCAGTGTCCTCCTTGCGGGCCCTCTTGGCGGGTTTGAGATGTGCATACATCTCAGGGTTGTCCATCCAGACAGACAGCGCAGAGAGGGCAAAGGACTTGAATTGCAAGCCTTCAACCACTGTCTTCTGAACGTTGAGTAGGCGCTCTATTGTCTTCTCAGGTGTATCTGGTATTTTGGTCATGAGTGACTTGGCGGACACCTTTTTGATTTTGTCCCCTTCAAGGACGGCAGACTTCACTTTTTCCTTGACCTTGCGGTCAATTTCTTTGATTTTGGCAATTGCCAAGTCAAGGTCTTTTAGGAGTTTTTCCAATTTGCTCATTGATTTTTTACTAACTTTTTCATATGTTTTTATAGCTCTTGCCCCAATAAATTCTGTATTATTTTGATACTGTTGCCTCTTTGTTTATTCCTTTTTGTTTTCCCATTTAATACATTATCCCATCTTTTTACCCATTTTGTATATGTTTTACATACATCTCAATATGTGCCGTTTGCTTTGTGTGGCATTGTTTCCTTGGTTACCATATTATTTTTGGCGCTTGACACAGCCCCCTGTGAAAATATTAACAACAACTTGGTGATCAACTGAATTTGAATTAGAAAATTATAGTGTTAATTGTATTTAGATAAAGCTGTTACTGATCCAAATTCAAAACCTTAATGATAAACTTTAAGCCAATCAGGAGCCAAGTGATAAAGTGATTGTTGTGACATAAAGGGACATTCAATAATTCTTTGGTGCATGTGCACTAATTAATATGATTGGCTGGATGTTTTGCCATTGTACACCATTGCCGCTGTGGCAAGTTGTTGATGGACTAGTGTTAACTCAGCGGCTGATTGGGCACTAGTCCATCAACAACTTGCCACAGCGGTAATGGCGTACAATTGCAAAACATCCAGCCAATCATATTAATTAGCGCACATGCACCAAAGAATTATTGAATGTCCCTTTATGTCACAACAATCACTTTATCACTTGGCTCCTGATTGGCTTAAAGTTTATCATTAAGGGTTTGAATTCAGATCAGTAACAAATTTATCTAAAAACAGTTAACACTATAATTTTCTAATTCAAATTTAGCTGATCACCAAATTGTTGTTAATGTTTTCACAAGGGGCTATGGTTTGGTGCTAAAAATAACTGTGTTCAGGATCTAGATATACAACATAGTAAATATATGATTTTATAGAAATAAGCTGAACATAAAGAATGAAACCAACTATAAACAAAGAGAACATGAATAATTGAAATTCAAAATAAAGATAATATAAATATAAAATGTTTGGTGACAGGGGGTTTATTGAGGCAGGGGAGAGTGATGCCTAGGAGGCAGAATAACACAGGAAGGAAGACGTAGAGGCAGTGCTGGCCTGGGGGGTCTGGTATTGGGTGGGTTGGGCTTGCTGGTTAGGGGTGTTAGTGATGGGGGTAGAGGCAGGAGGATTTCGCGTGATGGCTGCCATATACCGCTTGTTGTACTCCTCATCAATCATTGGCTGGATGGGCTGGTAAGTGGAAGTGGCCTGAGGTGGAAGGCGCTTATCCTTACATGATTGGCTGCCCATGTTCACATGGAAAACCATTTGCGCAAACAAGTCAGCCACCATTTGGCAACCAAAGAGAAAATTGTGATCAAGGACCCCAAGATAGAGGTCGTTGAAAGCCTGAGGGTGGTGCTCCCGTAGTGTATCTCCGATGTTAAAGAAGACAAAATCTCCCAGATGGATATCAGCATGGCCGTCTGGGTACACAGATGCTTGGTGCCCGCGTCCCTGGATGGCCTCAAGGGCAGTGGAGCTTCCCTCCATCTGGTGGCTCAAGAAAACCCAGTATTTGGAATTTGAGCCATCCCAGGAGTCGAGCAATCCACCAAGGATGTGGCCGTAAGAGTACCCATTGACAAAATCAGGTTTTGTCTGATAATAGACAAAACCCTTGGCTGAAACAGCCAGAAATGCACCAATGAACGTCCCCTTTTTGACCTTCTTCCTTCCGTTCTTGGTGGTGGCTTTTCCCATCTCATCAAAATCATCAAAAGCTATGGATAGCTTATAGTAAGAGACAAACATGACATCATCTGACAGACTAGTCAGGCATTGGACCAGGGTGGATTCAATGGTGGGATCATACAGGGAATCCTCAGCGCCATCCCATTGGTCGCCAGCAAAATTGGTAAGAACCTGTATGGAAGCCACCTTCCCATACATCCAGAGCTGCACCATGCGCTCAGAGACCCATATGTTATGGTGCGCAAGCTGCTTCTGGACCTGGGTCAAGGGAAGCTTGGGGTCCTGCTGGAGGAGGTCAAGCATTATTGGGTAGGCCTCGGTTATCTGGGACTCCGTGGCCTTCTTTGGCTTCTTGGCCATCCCAATCAGATTCCCCTTATTCATTAGGTTGTTGAACTCCCGCATTATGGTGGCTCAGGTAAATTGCAACTGGGCAGCAATCTGATCCCAGGACAGACCCTGGAGGTTGAGTGCCACAATTTCCTGAAGAATTTGGGCAGTGATGATTCGTCGCTTGGGGCGCTGGGCCAGGGGAGCTGAAGCCTGATTGGCTGAGGGGGTAGCAGGTTGGCTGGTGGCAGAAAAATGTTCCAAATCAGGGTTGCCATCCTGATTGGTTAGTTGACGTGCAGCTTGTGCGGGGGTGGATGTGGGAGCAGGGGCAGAGCTAGACGCTAAGTGACTCTCAAACAAGTCAAAGCCATAGGGGTTGGTGGTAAGGTACAGGTCAGCTTCCTCATTACCTGCCTCAAAGGCTTGGGTGTAAACAGGTGCCTCTACATTCTGAGCCTTGCCTCCATTGAAGCTGGCTTGGCTGCTGACGCCGTTGAAGATGTTGTTATTAAAAACCATTGTAAAAAACCTAGGATAAAATAACTAAAAGTAGAAATTTTAAAATTTAATAATTTATTTTTATTGTAATCTCAAGCCCATATTTGGAAGGTTCTCAAAATCATTTCATACAAATCTGGAGCCATAAAAATGGATAAAATGCCTCTGGTCCTAAATTGGATAGCTGTTGATTTGCTGTTAACATGTTATTTTTCTATTTTAGGCTGCTCATACTACACATATTGTGTGAGTTCATTTTGTTTTGTGCTTGTGTAATCTTGCTTCTAGATTGCTCAAGTTTTGTTTCACTTTAGTCCTTCTGTTGGTGCCTCATGTGAATCCTGATTGGATTATAATATACTCCAGAACAGCATCCATCCATTTCACTTGTTGCGTCAGTTCATTTTGTTTGTGGTTTGAGCTACACCGCTTGATGTTTGATATAATTTTGTATGATGGGTTAGCAAAATTTTGTTTTTGGTTTGAAAGTTCATTTATTAACCAAAAATATTTAAATTAATTGAATCCTGAATCTTGCGCGACTTGGATTTTGTTTAAATCTGAAATCATTTCATTTAAATCTGAAGAATTTTTGCTTGTTGCCATAGCTTTTAAAACTACTGTATTTTTGTTTCTCTGGTATCATCATATGATTTCAAATGATAAGTAATCTCATAATATTCTGAGAAACTTTCAAATAAAAAAGCAAAGTATATAAATTCCCATATTTCCTCAAATATGACAGATTAATGCACAGATTTTTAACTTCAAGCTCTCTTTTTATAGGCCTAACTATTCTTACATAAGTATAAAAGAATGACTTTTGAGAAATATGTGAGCCTGATAGCACTGCTTTATATAATTCTTTTCTTTTTTCTTCTTGATCAAAAATATTTTTATCATTACTTATATTAATATATAAAGCTGAATTTTTCTCTTTTAATATTTCTGATATCACACCAAAGTGACCATCAAAAATGCTTTTTTATGACATTCTACAAATATATTGTATCTAATAGACCCTTTAATGTATTTAAGTGCCTCTTTCAATAGATAATATAAGGATTCATAGGATCTAAAATGTTTTACATTATCATTTCTTAATTTGATACAGTAGTTTTCAAACCTGTTGAGATAAACGTATATTATTTGGTTTAGAACACATGAACTCAGTCTAAAAACAAAATCAAAGTGGATCCAAATCTATTGTAATTTAATATAAGTTCCTTGATTTTTGATTTTGTTTTTAGACTGAGTTCATGTGTTCTAAACTGAATAATATACATTTATCTCAACAGGTTTGAAAACTACTGTATATATTTTTAATTTGTTTTATTTAAGAAGTCTTATTAGACATTTACCTGAAAACAAAGTGTCATGAGACAATATTTGAGATAAAAAATCATGGTATTCATATTTAACTTTATTATTTTATTTAAAAACTAATGAAAACCCTAATAAAGAAATAGGTTTTTTTGGAATAAAAACAGTTATTGGTTTTAATTGGACCACCGCCATCTTTTAAATTCTCTTTATAATCTATGACTATAACACAAGATTCCTAATCTAATTCATTAAGATCTTTCATATATTCTCTATTTTGATAAACATAAAAGTCTTGGTTCTGATTGATAGATTTTAAGTCATCATTTATGGATTCTGGAAGTGGTAAAGCTTTGCTTTCACATTCTTCTTTTCTTTTTTCTAAATTTATTTTTAAATTAAAAATATTAAAACATCAGTTTGCTTTTTACTATTTATAATATTTTTAGTATTAGTTATAAAAAGTTGAAATTAATATTTTAATCTACTTTTTTATTTTCATACTTTCATATTTTTTTGTTTTTAAGAGAGAATATCTTATTGCAGTTGAGTATTCACTCATTTCTTTTTTGATATCTTTATAAATTTTTTCTGGTCCTTTTTTGTAAACTGGCTTGCTTCAAATGAATTTTCCGTGATTTTTAATTTTTCTTTTTTTAATGGATAGTTATTATTTTTTGGCTTTTTTGTTTAAACTTACATTTATATTCTATTTAATTTTCTTTGGCGTCCAAACTCACTTTTTGCTATATTAAACCCCATATTATTAAGCTCTTTTAAAGAGCAACATGAAGTAACCAGAGATTGCAAGACTGGGAGATGTTTTTGGGGAGATAAATTTTCAAAACAGCAGGGTTGACTCCTGGCAAAGTTCCACACAAGATTTATGTGCCACTCAAACTGAATTCCCTAGCACTCAAAGTCAAATACAGAAGCCAGATAAAATTATCAAACAAAGAAACCAGAACCAGTGGCAATCTTGACCAGGTAGTAAATTGATTTAGCGCTTCACTCATTAACAAGATCAGACCACCCCCTTGCCCAATCTAATTGATTGATTGTCACAATCTTGTTTCTTCTAAAATTATTCACTCCAACTATGTAGTCCCCATATCCTAATGAAGGTATTATCTATTTATCAAACATTTCCCCCTTGTAACTCTGCTAATACAGCACAGTTATGAAAATCATATAAAAGTTTATCGTATAACTTTTACTTAATTTTTCTAAACCAAATCCTCTTTTAAAACTGCCGGTCATTAACACCAGGGTCTTCTCCATCATTCCAGTTACATTAGTGGCCCTCCCTTAAGTTTAAGTTTGTCCAAACTTTTAAAAATCACCCTGCTACCAGTTGTTTCTCCTAGCCACTACTAATCTCATGGGTCCCTTCCTGAAAGAAATTCTTCAGGGAATTCAATTATGTTGGTCTCATGGATTGAATCTGTAGCACTGAATATTCTCCCAGCTCTATTGCTTGTGCAGTTCACCACCCCAGAATTGTGAGACAATTTGTCCTCCCAGGTTCTTACTGTGACTTCCAATCCTATCTTTTGATGAGTGGGTTGAGAAATCCTCCCTATCATCTCCAAGGCTTTCTAATCTGATGAGGTTACCTAGTGCATGCACTTACTTCTGAGGATTTTCACTCTATTAATTCCTCTGCCATGGCCTCTGTACCTCCAGCTACTGCTGCAATGTCCATGACTCCTCAGTCTCCAGCGCCACCAAAGAAAACTGAACACTCCCATGGGATCACACCCCTGGTAGTCATACCCCTTGGCTTCTGTTTGTAATGGCCCTATGGGTCTGAACGCATTCTCCTCTCTGGTCTCTCTTCCAAGAATCTATCCAAGTTATCCAATGGATAGAATACCAGTGGTTTCCTCCAACACGAGAGCCAAACTTAGTTAGTTTAGCCCCCCTCTCACAAAATCCCAAAAAACCTGAAGGGTTTAGCAAGATTTTGGGGGGATTACCTGGTTTGCTGAAGGAGGATGGATCTATCCACAGCTAAAGGGAGAGTAACTTTAAAGCTACATCAATCTGGTTTTTTAATATCTGACTATCCTTGGGCTTGCTAAACAAGTGATCTCACACATGGGTTTCGTGAGACCTTGGGCAACTGATGCAGTTACTTGGTGAGGCTAGCTTTAGCCATGTACTTGGCCTTTCAGGTATAACTTGTTCTAGATCCCAGAGGATCTCTAGACACTGAACTGGGCCTTGGTAGGTGTGGGCAAGCTGTAGGCTAATAAAGTTGACGCCCATAATAGAGGAGTTGACCCATGACTTTGTAGAAATAGAAATACCTCCCCCCAAAATCTTATCTGGATAGCAGATCTTTCAGATTAAACTGTATGGAGCTCCTTTCATATCAGCACTGGTAAGTTAGTGGCACTTATTTGAGTAGGTTGAAGGAAAAGTATATGAGGCTTATCAACTCTTTAGGAACCTTATGTATGAGAAGTGGTTTAATGGATCAGGGTTGAACCTGTGGCCTGGCAAGTATCCATCAGAAGGTGGGTTAATGAGCAAGGTTGCCCTAGGCAAATTTTTTGCTTGGTTTATACCTGATGTTCTAGTCAATAGTATGATGGATTGAATTAGCACCCTCTAATAATAAATAAATCAAACAAAATGATTTGGGTTATTTTAGATTTAATACCATTAAATTATATTAGAGTGTTGCAATATTCACCTGAATAGAGAAATTACCAATTTTGGATTATGATCACCACTCAACTATCAAGAAAAACCCTTATTTCTGATCCTATGTGACTCTTCCTAATACAAACCCAAATCATTACCAGGAGCAATACCTCATTCCTAATTCACACCCCTCTTACTCAACAGCTTAAAGTGATATCTCAATAAAACACAGTGTTCTCTTCAAACTCTTGCCTCTCTTAAACCTCCTCAGGAAAAGATAGTTAAACCATGCTACTGCATTATATATTAATGGGTCTTATTAATATAATATCAAATTAAATAACTTCAAAGAGTATGATGTCACCCTTTAAAGGTTTAATCTCAAAGTGACAAGTGTTCCTGGAGCATCCTGTAACATCTACCCTTGTTTGAAAATATCATAGGACCTGACTTTGGAACATGGTTTCTATTCAAGACTGTTCAAAAACATGGGTTAAGAACCAAAAGGAGTACATGAAGTTCCCAGCAGCACAGATATTTTTTAAGAGAACACCAGCAGCACAGATATATTTGAATTATCTAGGGCTGAGAAGATGGATACCAATCTGATGCTCCCAACTGTGGCAATAACCAATGGTTCTGGGGTTCTGTGCCAGAACTCTTTCCCTATCCGGAACCAAATTTCCAAACACAGTCCTAACTTAGGCTGGTGCAAAATATGGTTTAAGAACCTAGAACATTTCATAATGCTCCAAGTGAGACTGTATGGGGTTGAAAATCCAAGATTGAAAATCCAAGGCTGAGAAAATGAGGGCCATTTGATGCTCCTAACCAGGGGATAGTTATTGTTCAGGGGTTGATGCTTTATGTCAGAACTCTTCTCTAGTGTTTGGCATCTCCTTTTGATCCCAGATCACCATGAGACTTTTGGGAGGTTTGAATCCATTGAGGTCAACTAATAAGCGTTTAGACGAAACCAGGGATGGATCGGCTCAGTCTCGGCTAGCTTCCGGCTCAAAGCCGCTACAGTAAAAGCGAACTCACTTAATATTTAAACATTTTAAATAAATATTTAAAGATAGTGGCCCAGAGCCAGAAACTGGCCGCGGCTGCCTAGGGCTTGGCCGAAGCAGCCCTAGATGAAACGTCAAGAACCCCATCTGCTTGATGTAGGTGCACTCCTTATCGAATATCTAGCGATCCAAGTAAGTCTTGATCCAAGATATGAAGGGATTTGAAAGCACTGTTCAGTATTAACTCGCATACAATGTGGGACTTGGAAGCAGTGGGGCAGGTTGATTGGGGATGTCTCTAGGTAAGCCAATTCAAAGTACCTTGACTAGCAAGCAGGGCTCCAGACCTTTCACGAAAGGCTCCATAGGCTTGGAGGTTAGGCTTGATTTTAAATATTATTAATGCTGTGAGAATTCTGGGGGCCTGATAGGTTCCTGCGTGCCATTGACGTCTCCCATAAATTCTAAACCAAATGAGGTACCTTTAGGAAGCTATGGTGGGCTTGGTTTGCTTTAATGGCTTATTGGTGGGATATGGAAGAGAGTCAAGTGGATTGCGTTGATCGAAAGGCTTGTGTAGTTCGTCTAAAAAATCGCAAGTGTTTCTAGTGGTCAGGCGTGGGATTTACGCTTGCCTAGTGTCGCTAAATCGGAGTCAGATTAGGGCTGCTTCGGCCAGTTTCTGGCTCTGTGCCACACTTTCAAATATTTATTTCAAGTGTTTAAATATAGAATAACTCCAACTTATGTGTAGCGGCCTAGAGCCGGAAGCTAGCCGGGCTGAGCCAAAGCATCCCTAAGTCAGATGATGTAGAGTTGAGGGGCCCTGCGTCGCGGGCTCCAGACTTTTCACCGCACTTTTCAAAGGCATGTTTGGTATGATATTTATCTTTGATTGGCCAAAGACGGGAGCCCTACATGCGTCCCACTGATTGGGCAGTAGCCTAGACTGTCCCAGATCAGGAGCCGCTATAGGTATGGGCACTAAGGTGGCAGGAAAATCAATGACCAATAAATAAGCCTAAAGCCAACCACGTTTTCAAGCAGATCCAGTGGATTGATTCATTTTGATGAGCACGTGATTCCCACTGCATAGAATAAATTATATTCAGAGTTAACTTTTTTAAATGGTTGGAATGAGCAGACGCCCATGGTTTAATTACCAATTCTTTTTTATTTTTTGAGAAATCAATTTATGCAGTTTAATATTCTAAAGGGTACCAAGGGGTACTTTGAGTACCTTGATATATAAAGCTTAGTCACCCTAGGAGCTTAATTTAGGAAGGTGAATTGACAAGAAAATTCTAGATATATGTATGTCCGACTCACACTTACTTTGGACCGAACTGCCGAAGTCCACCACTTCCAAGGCGGGATAGATTCTAGAGGCGATTTTTAATTAACTTACAGCCTTTACATGTGATTGAACCAAACCTGCAACCATATTATCTGAGATTAATTGCATACACGACCTTCTATTCGGCAAGCTATAGCTTCAACTGAAGTGAGATGGATGTAACCAAGATTCGGCTGTATACGCAGTAAAATCCTGGGAACTTATTGACCAAGCAGAAGAGGGTATGCATGCAATGTATTTTAGTGCTGCAGTAAGGCTCTTGTAAACCAGATCGCCATTTAAACAGGTCGTTATTTTAGAATTTATAAGCACCGTATGCTCTTTCGGGACCCTGCTGTACTTCCAGTTATTAGTATTTAAGTTCACAGATTAGAAGTGAGGGGGCAACACAAAATGAAGCTTTTAATTGTTGCTGCCGCCCTGACCTTAGTCCAAGCCTTGCCTGCAAATAAAGTTCAAACCTCTTTGGAGTTAGAGCCTTTGCAGAAGCCCACCCTGCAGCGTCGCAGTGATGATGACGATATCAGCTTTGATCCATTCACTCTCATCCGCAGAGATGATGACACTGCAAAGAGTGTTTTGCGCAGAGATGATGACACTGCAAAGAGTGTTTTGCGCAGAGATGATGACACTGCAAAGAGTGTTTTGCGCAGAGATGATGACACTGCAAAGAGTGTTTTGCGCAGAGATGATGACACTGCAAAGAGTGTTTTGCGCAGAGATGATGACACTGCAAAGAGTGTTTTGCGCAGAGATGATGACACTGCAAAGAGTATTTTGCGCAGAGGTGAAGAAGCTTCAATTAGTGATTCACACCAGAATAATTAAGGCTTCTGTGCACTTATACACAAGGATGATGGGCACAAAAAAGACAAAGTTTCTGAAAGTATTTCTGCTGTACTGGCCTCAAATATACATACCTTTAACTTACTGGTATGCCTCATCTAATTGTGAGCTTCAATTAGCCCATGCATAGGATAATAAATCATACTTTACTTTAACTTATCATTTACTAAAAATTCTATCCCCTGCAAATCAAAATTTTCCTATTTACTTTAATTTAAAATTTTATGGGCACAATTAGTACCTTTTGTTTTTAAATAAAACAATTACTAGTATACACCAAATAATACCACATCTCAGGATTTGACTCGTCCACAGCATCCTCTGATAAAAGTAGGGATTGGGCAGCTCCAGGTCACCCTTTTCACAAAACTATTTTAAAATAACTAAATGTTAGAGGACTATACTTTGCTGCAGTGGCCTAGAGCTGGGCCAGATTAGCCCACCTGATAAACGATATAACAAAGTCAACTTTGAAATGTTTATATCTTAGAAGCAACACAGTTGTTCAAGATTTGTAAATACCCTCATAAAAGCAGCTGGTAGGAACCAGATGCAAACTGTCAAAACCACAGGCTCGACCCTCCTGCAAGGTTCCAACCAAGCGGGTTTGTGACCTGCAATCCGATTATCCGGTTACTCAAAGCCAGACTAGGAAGTCAACTCAAATTACCAGATCCAACAACATGAACAGATGATGATCCTTTATGGTGAATACCTCGTTTTGGCGCTTGACTCATTATCAGGATCAAGCCACCCCCTCCTTCCATCCAGCCGTGTGATCACCAATCATGTTCCTGTTATCCTTGATTCACATGAACTATATAATCATTAACTCACAATAAAGATTATTATCTATCTTCTAAATATTTTCCCTGTGTAACTCTGCTAAAACAGCACAGTTACGACATTGGTAGCACAGGTAGGTTCTCTATCCTACCGCATCTTGTAAAATTCCGCCTGTTGCCTGTACTTGCCGCGGCCAACAAATCCTTGACAGAATCATGTCTGGCCTCCCGCCTGACTGGACTCCTTACACCCCTAGTACTGCCATACCCAATGGCTTTGTCCTGTACCAGAACATGGTAATCCCACTACCCGCCTTTAATGCCATGTCTGCACAAGGTTTCTTTCAGGCTCCCTCCTTGATGCCGCAACCAGCTGACAAAACCACTATGCCCACCTACATAGCTCAAAGACTACGGAGCGCCGCCTTAGAACCTTTCACTGGAGCCAACAATGAAAATGCCAGCACATGGATATGGTCCGCTCAAAGCAAGCTGGCTCAGATGGAATGTCCACAGCGGTTTTGGATCACAGAAATTTCCATTTGCCTGACCCATGACGCTGGCACCTGGTGCAACAAGTGGCATGAAGATCACACCAACAAGAACTGGGATACCTTTAAGCAAGACTTCCTGGCAAGATTTGTACTTAAAGATACCACACTCATGATCATACACCAAGTGAAGAACCTGACCCAGACAGGCACTGTGAAGGAACTCACCCGCACCTACAAGGAACTATGTCTTTGTGCACCATCTGACATGGCCTTTGACACCCCAGCCACACACCGCATGTACTATGACGCTCTTAAGTTGCATGTGATGAGGCATGTGAACCTGGATCAGGTGACCAACCTGCAAAGCCTGTACCGTGAAGCAGAGAAGGCGGAGCAAACATCCAACGCACTGCATAAGGCAAAAACTGGGAAACAAGAAAGACCCAAGGATTCCCATCCAGGCGGGCGCTCCTCTCGACCACCTCCTGGAGGCAACGGCAACAACAACAACCACAAACCCACAGGTTCCAATGGACAGGGAAATGGAAACAATGGCCATTCAAACCGGACCCATTTCTGTATCACCACCACACAAGGTAACCAAGATAAGGGAAAAGCCCGGGGAGAGCACTAAGCGAGCCAAGCTCTCCCCACGCAACTACTGACTTGCCCAATGATGAATACCGTCCTGAGGGCGTGGACCAATTTCTAATGATCCAGGTGCCCTCAGAAGACCTGGTACTGTACACCATTGTCAGACATCTCAATAAATTGATGTCCTATCCTTTCTGCTTTTGCAGTTACACAGGCTCAGCACTCCTAGATTTGGGCGCAGACCAAACCCTGGTCAATAGTAGCTTTGTGGATAAGTTCAAGCTGGCCACTAATCCTTTGCAGATTAAAAATGTGGTCCTGGCTGATGAACACCACATCACCGTGACAAAGGAAACTACCCCTTCTCTGTCATGCTTGAGAAACTCCACTCCGCCATTCAAGGTCCTGTCATCAACTTTCCCAAGTTTGACATTGTACTGGGGCTAGACTGGTTATGAAAGAACAATATTCTCATCTACTGGGCAACCTCAGTGTTGATCATCAAGTGTGAAGGTGTCAATCACCAGATCTACCCTAACTCTGTGGACCAACTGCTACGCAATCACATCTTTGTACATATCACAGAGACCCAGGATGAGAAGAAAGACTCAAAGGCAATTGACTGGGACTCCTTCCAGTAAAAGATCATACACTTTAAGGATCACCAGGATACCTCCACGCCGCAGGGCCGCAACATTGTGGCACACCATCCAGAAATCTTCAAGGAAGTGCTACCCACACTGCCCCCTGAAAAGCATATTCAGCATTCCATCCAACTCAAGGGGGCTGTACCCAAGGCGCATCCTATCTACAGACTGACCCCGAATGAAGACAACACCTTACGTGCCTACCTCAAGGAAGCATTGGAAAAAGGACTTACTGCCTCTCACAGTCTTCCTTTGGGGCTGCCGTATTATTTGTGGCTAAGAAGGACAGTACCTTACGTCTGGTCACAGACTACTGCGCCCCAAACAAAGTTACCATTAAGAATTGTTACCCACTGCCACTGATTGGCAACCTCTTCAATGCCTTAGGAGGAGCCACAGTCTTCTCTAAGATTGATCTGATGGCAGGCTACAATCAGATTTGTATTAAAGAGGAAGACACCCCCAAAAAAGCCTTCCACACTAAATACAGATCCTAAAAATGTGTGGTGCTCAACTTTGGCATGACCAATGCCCCGTCCACCTTTGTAACCTTCATGAACAAAGTATTTGCGCCCCACATAGGCAAGTACACCCTAGTATGTCTAGACAACATTATTGTCCACAGCCCCTTGGTGGAACAACACCACAAAGACCTAGAGGCAGTCTTTGCTACCTTGGCACAACACAAACTGTTGGCCAAACCCTCCAAGTGCCAGTTCTTTTGTGAGCAACTACCCTTCTTGGGACACATAGTCTCAAAGGACGGCATCAAACCCAACAGTCAAAAGATACAGGCCATCTGTAAGATGCCACCACCCAAGGATAAGTTGGAACTCTGCACCTTCTTGGAAATGGTGGCCTATGTATGATGCTTCATACCTGACTGTGGCGTTTTGACTGCCCCCTTATCCGCCATAACAGACGCCAAGTCCAAGTTTGTGTGGACCCCCCAATGTGACCTCTGTTTTAGACGCCTCAAGGGGAAGCTCACAACAGCTTCTATCCTACAATACCCCAAATGTGACAGGGAATACCAAATGGAAACTGACGCCTCAGATGCATCCATTGGGGGATTACTACAAATCAAAAACAATGATGGTGACTTCCTGCCCGTAGCTTATGAATCACAAAAATTGACTGATGGTGAGTGTTGATACCCTATCCACAACAAAGAACTACTGACCATTGTACACTGCCTAGTCAAATGGCGCTGCTACTTGGAACACCAGGAAGAATTCACAGCATTAACCAATCACAAGTCACTCATCTATTTCAAAACTCAAGCAAATCTGTTGTGCCGCCAAGCCTGGTGGATGGAGCTATTAGAGAGATTTAACATGCTCATCCAGTACAAACCTGGGGCTGAGATTGCCATGGCAGACGCCCTGTCCCGCCTGTATGTCCGTGCTTCAAGAGGAGAGAATGGGCTTGACCTAGACTGGCCCCTTTTAGTGCTACAAACAAAGGACAAAGGTTCCCCTGGGCACAACCGACATAACAAAAAAACAGTCATCAAAAATGAACACCTCTTTGCTAATGTATATAGGACCCTACACAGAAAGATGTCTGACGGCACAACCATTCCCTACATTCCTATGCATCAGCAAGTTGACACCATCCTACGCTATCACAGAGACCTTGGACATACCAAGAGCCAAAACCTATATGAGTTTCTTAAACATAAGGCCTGGTGGCCAACCTTATATTGCAATGTTCAAGAAGTTCTAGACCAATGTGAGGTATGCAAAAAGTTTGCCAAAAGCGGAACACCACCTAAGTCTGTACTTCCCATTCAAACCCAACTACCATTCAAGATATGGGCTCTGGACATCGTAGGCCCCATGCCAGGAAAGCACAACAACAAAAAATACATCATTACAGCCATCAATTTTGCAACAAGGTGGCCAGTAGCCCAAGCAGTGAAAACACATACCGGCAATGACGTTTGACAATTTATTGGCAAAGAAATAATCAGCAAGTTTGGAAAGCCAGAACTCCTGATAACCAATGGAGGCAAAGAATTGACCTCTGAAGACACCAATTTATACCTCACTAAAAATGGGGTCAAGCACACCGCGACAACACCATACCACCCACAGGCCAATAGACGCGTAGAGCGGCTTAATGGTAGCCTTGTGCAAGCCTTGGCCAAGCTCACCGCCGGGAAACCTGAAGACTGGTATAAGCAGCTACCAACTGGGCAACAGTGGCAAAATCAACTGTAGGGATGTAAAAGTGAGAATTCAAAAGTGAGAATCTAAAAGTGGCCATGTCAACACTTTTTAAATTTTCAAAATGGCTTTTTATAATAAAGTAATTACTTTTTCTTGACTTTTTTAGTTGAGAGAATGAATAAAAAGTATTTTATATGACCATAATAAAATTTAATTTCAGATGAGCTGTTTTAATTTAATTTTAAAATTTTAAAAGTGTCAACATGGTCACTTTTAGATTCTCACTTTTGAATTCTCACTTTTACATCCCTACAGTCAATTTTGCCACTGTTGCCACCAACTGCACTACTTGTGTGTCAAACCCGAGTGAACAGATCCACTGGAAAAAGCCCGTTTGAACTGGTATACAGCACACAGCCAAATATCATTCAAGCATTGACAGGACCTAAACCAGAAATTCCAAGTAAATTCCCTCCACACTCAGACCCTCAAGTAATAGAGGCTAACAGCAAGCAAACAGAAAAGGAAAATGAACATCTGCAAAAGACATTTTTCCCCATCCGCGATAGACATGAAGTTGGGGACAAAGTTTGGGTCATGAATGTTGACAAGAGCAAGCTACAACCCAAGAAAGTGGTACCAGCAATCATTCTAAAGGTAAATGACAATAACACTTACCTTGTGAAAGGGCTTGGAAAACGTAAGCAAGACAAGACCCTACACTATGATTGCCTACAACCCTGCAAAGCAAGACAGAAACAACAAGAAACTGCCCTGCCCACCACAGAACAGCAACTAGTTCAATACGGCGCCCAGGCTCCTGAAAACCTCCCTGACGACCTTCCCCCAGAGGAGCTGACCTTCAGTCAGGGGTGTGTGTCAAAACTGCAGGCTCAACCCACCAGCAAGGTTCCAACCAAGCGGGTTTGTGACCCGCAATACAATTATCCGGTTACTCAAAGCCAGACTAGGAAGTCAACTCGAATTACCAGATCCAACAACATGAACAGATGATGATCCTTTATGGTGAATACCTCGTTTTGGCGCTTGACTCATTATCAGGATCAAGCCACCCCCTCCTTCCATCCAGCCGTGTGATCACCAATCATGTTCCTGTTATCCTTGATTCACATGAACTATATAATCATTAACTCACAATAAAGATTATTATCTATCTTCTAAATATTTTCCCCCGTGTAACTCTGCTAAAACAACACAGTTATGACAAAACTCAAGCAGCTTTCAGCCATGGTGCAGATGACACCACCCCAATCAAAATAAACCTAAGCAGCTTGAAATCAAACTGCCTCCCTAAACAAAATTTACCTTAGACACTATAGTGATAAGGAGCGCCTTTTGAGGAAGCTTCAAATATGGAATTAAGAAAGAAGAAAAGTATATTTTATTGGATAATACTTTAGACTTATATAGACTTGACTATGGCAGGGATTTAGTTGGATCAAACCTAGGGGTTGGTCATGTGCTAGATGGGTTTGAGCCACTGGATACTTGGACAGTCATGTGATATTGCTTGGTTACCATTCTTGGTATGTCAAACGGTATATTGGAAGGGCACCAAATCAGGCAATGACTGGATGTTAAGTAAGTTGGCGGTAGCCAGAATGCCTGTACATCCAGACCCTCAACACCCCCTTAAGGGGTTACTCTGGTACATCAGGAGGGGGCTTTGTATTAACGGCTGCCGCCTGATGTTCCTGGAGCTGTTTACTAGTTGGAACCAGTCTGGTCAAGTGTTCTCCTTTACTGAGGCAGAGACAGGTTCTGTGGTATTTCTTGACAATTGGGGTTTTTGCACCTTGGAACTTTACCAGGTAGGTGTTGTGATCTGGTCTGTACTTGATGATTCTTCCTGATCCCTGGTGTACAAAGTATAGTTTCTTTCTGTTGCCAGCTAGAACCCAGACAGGGGAGTCAATAGGAAGTGGTTCCTCTGTGGAGGTTACCTTTTGTGTTTTGAGCCTCTTTATTTCTTCTATTTTAGTTTTGAGGCGGATGTGTTGTAGATTTAGTGCTTGTTCTACTGTGGGGGGTTTCCCCGGGGGGATCTTTATGTATGGCTGCTTGTTGCGGGTGATTATTTCTGGTTTGTACCCGTAGGTTAGCTAAACAGTGAATAGCCTGTTCCTTGATTGGTGCGGACTCAGGATACTAATAATGCATGTTTCATGTATAGTGGCCATGTGTCTTTGGCTTTGCCATCCATTATTTTCTCTAGGGTCCTGATAAGGCTGCCGTTGAGGTGTTCCACTCTGCCGTTGGCCTGTGGCCTGTACAGAGAGGTTGTGGAGTGTTTAATGTTTTTGGATTTTAAGTTGTCATTTACTACATGACCTGATAACTCTGTTGCTCCATCAGTTATGATGTAGTCTGGAGTGCCATAGTTGGCTATGGTTGCTTTGTTAATGAAACAGTTGATGGTTTCTGCTTTATGGTCCTTTGTTGCCCAGCAGATGGGCCAGTGTGTGGCAAAGTTGATAGCTACAATTAAGAAACATTGGTTTGTTTTTGTTTCTGGGAAGGGCCCCACTACATCCAGTCCTCAAACCTTGAATGGTTCAGGGTCTGGTACTGGGTTGACCGTTGGCTGAGGAGCCTTTGTACTGGTGTATTTCTTGCACACTGTGAACTTTTTCAAAACATCAACTATATTCTGTTTGAGGTTGGGCCACCATACTATCTCTTTTAGTGTGAGGTATAGTTTGTTAGCCTTTGTATGTACTAGTAGACGTTGATGTCTTAATATGGTGTCAACTCTTTGTGCAAGTGAGATGTACGGGGCATGTTTGTTGTTAATGATTTGGTATACCGTGCCATTTGATACATGGAAATACTTTTTGTTTCTTACTAATGTATTGTGGGTCAGTTGATGTGTTGAGGGGTCTTTCCCTTTGGTTTTATACTCAGTGTTGTACAGGTTTGGCCAGTCAGGGTCCAGGTGGTCAGGGTGATCCTCTCTAGGCTGGCATAGTCTAGATAGAGCATTAGCTGTGACCAGCTCTGCCCCCTTTTTGTATTAGATGTCCAAATTAAGCTGCTCCAGCAGGGACATCCATTTGGCTTGTTGCCGTTCAAGTGCGTTCTGATATTTGAAATATATTAGGGATTTATGGTCAGTTAGTACTCAGAAATTTAAATGTCCTTCTAAGTAACATCTCCATTTCTTGCATGCATGGTATATTGCTAGCAATTCTTTATCATGTATTGGGTATCTCTGCTCAGTGTTTGTTAGTTTTCTGCTTTTGTAACATACTGGCAGGAAGTCTTGCTGCCCTGGCTGGTGGATGTGCAGGACTGCTCCAATGGTGGTGTTGCAACTGAACCAATGAGGGTTCAGTACTTGGGATTGGGGAAGACAACAGTCCAATATGGAAGGACAGAATAATAAGAATAAGGTGTCGTTTATTTTAGAATATTGTGGTTAATATACCATATGGGGAAAGCCACAAGGCCACAAGGGGGTGGCATAGTGGGAAGTTCCATGTAAGGTTTGGAGCCGAGGAATAACTCATGCAGGGATCAGCAGGTCATGTTGCAACACTCCTAATTAGGATGAAGTACCCGCCATTCAACATTACCATCAGATTAATCCATAATGTTAGATATGTCAAGGGGCAACTCATTGAGCGCCCCTGTGTATTGTAAGATACGTTAGCAGGCGAGCCTAGAAGCTCAGTTGCAACAGTGGTGTCACTGGCATCTGACTTGAGCTTGTAGCACCCATTATTATTAGGGTATTTCAAGATTGGTGCTTCAATCAGAGCTTGTTTTAATAATTGTAAATTCTTGTCACATTCTGGTGTCCAGATGAATTTCTTTTTGGCATTACCCCTGGTTAGGTCATTGATTGGCGCAGTTGGTTTTCCACAGTCTTTGATGTATTTCCTTAGGTAAGCTACCATTACAAGAAAGCATCTAACTTGTTTAACTGAGGGGGGTGTTACATGTTATTTATGGCTTTTATTTTTTCTGGATCTGCTTTGATGCCACTGTCAGAGACAATGTGGCCCAAGAACAGGAGTTCCTTTTCCATAAATTTGCACTTAATTGATTTTGCATAAAGTTTGTGCTTTGCAAGTCAATTGAGTGTCTTGCAGACATGCATGAGGTGTTCCTCTTTTGTTTTTTAAAATATAATGATATTGTCAAGGTAGCATAATGTATTTGAGAGGCCATTCAGCGCTTGGTTTATCATGGTGACAAACGTTGCGGGAGCATTGGTCATCCCAAAGTTCATTACTCTACATTCGAAGGATCCAAATTGCGTACAGAAGGCAGTTTTTGGTATGTACTTTCCCTTTACTTCAACTTGGTTGTAACCTGAGGTGAGGTCAATTTTAGGGAAAAATTTGGGTCCTGAGAGTTTTGCAAGCAGATCCTCTATAATTAGAAGAGGATATTTATTCTTTACTGTGCTTGCATTTAGTGCTCTGTAGTCAGTTACTAGATGCAGAGTGCCTTCCTTTTTCTTTACAAAGAACACTGTTGCCCCCATGGGAATTCAGATGGGCGGATGAAGCCTTTAGCTAAGTTGTCCTCAATATGGGTTTTGAGGGTTTGGGTCTCCATGGGAGAGAGTCTGTAGAGGGGTTCAGGTTTGGGCATGGCTTTACATAAGTTGATGCCATGTTTGACCTCCCGTTTGGGGGCTAACTATGTGAGTTCTTCTTTGAATACATGGATCTATTCATTTAGGAGTGCCACAAGTTCTGGGCATTGGATCTTGGTTGTTTGCATGTTATTGAACTCAGTGTACCTCATTATGTGGAAAGTACTATCTTTGGTTAGATGTTCTGAGTCATCTTGGTTTATGACCTGGACAAATACTGTGTCTCTTAGAATGAGGTTGTTGGGTTCTTTGAGGATGTTAAAATTGACTCTGTTGCGTTTGATGGTCATGGTTTTTGTTTTCCAACATATGCTGGGGTTCACTCAGGTGAACCAGCCCATGCCTGATACAATGTCATAATTTATGTTGTTCATGAAAATTCCTTTGATGGACGTTTTTATGCCTTGGAGGTCAATTCTGAAGGGAGTTGTTTTGCCTTTGAGTAGAACCTTTGATTTATCTGCCATTCTGGCGTATTTGAAGTTGAATTTGATAACTGGTATTTTGTACTTGGTTACAAAAGGGTTTCTAACCATAGTGTGCTGTGCACCAGAGTCAAATAAAATTTTATGTGTATGTGATTTTTAAGTGCATGGATAGACAAAAAGTTGTGAGCAATCTTTAATTTTTACGTTCATAAAAACGGAGGATTGCAGGACACATATGATGCAAGCAGCAAAGTTTGTGCCTTGGTACAGTTTCTTGTCAAGTTGGGGAAAGACAGGGGCACTTAAGCCTGTTCTCCCTCCTCCTTTCCATGTTCCTCTGTTTTGAGACCTTTGAGGTCAGAATTTGTGGGGTCAGATTCATAGCGGGTTGCTACTTCAGCATTGTTAACTTCAGCGGTGTCATCTTTTTTGGGACGGGAGCGTTTTGAGCTTTGGCTGCAATTGCCATTGTTGCAATTGGAGTTGCCGTTGCTATGGTTGGTATTTTGGCGTTTAATGCCATTGGAGTTTTCTCTGCCATTGCTGTTTGAGGCGTGGTTGCCGTTGCAAACAGCATATTCCATGTTGGCGTGTTTTTCCGCGCGCTTGGCTTCTGCAATGAGCACAGGCATGGAGGTGTTAGCCTCTGGACGGATGAGGGCAGCAACAGAGGATTTCATTCTATTGATGAATGATGCTCTGGTATGTACGTTGTCAGCTTGAGCTGGGTTTTAGATTTTGCAACATATTTCCTCAAATTTGTTGGCATAAGCTGCAATAGTGGTCTTCTAAGGAAGATCACTGAGCTGTATTGCAATGTCTTGGAGGGATTTAGTGACACAGAAATTGTGGGTGATGTCTGCTTTGAACTCTTCCCAGTTGTCAAGCTGATTGTCAGTTTGTGAGCCAACCCAGGTGGCAAACCAGTTAGCTGCAGCCTTGTACAGGCGCTTGCTGGCTTCCTGGACCCATTTCTCATGGGGGATGCGGCTGGAGCAGAGTTTGGCGGCTGAGTGATCTAGCCAGTTGATGACGTTTTCTTTGTTTATATCAAAGAACTTGTCAATACCAATGTATTTGGTGTTGGTCACTTCACCTGTGATAAGTGGTATTGCGTTTGTTTGTGGTTGAAGAGAGCAACTGTATTGAATAATCTTGGTGCATGCTCTGGGTATGACCAGACCTTTGAATATGGTGCATCCACTAGGTGTATCTTCATCAATGTTGTGGGCGCGGAAGTACATTTTCCAGGTCTCCTGGGACGTGGCCTGGTTGAGTACGTGAGCAAAGGTGGGCGGGTTTTGTTCAGTCATTTTCTCTCTCATGGGTGTGGTCAAAAAACTGTAGCTGCTACCAGTGATAAGGAGTGCAATTTTGGGGGAGCTTCAAATATGGAATTAAGAAAGAAGAGAAGTATATTTTATTGGATAATACTTTAGACTTATATAGACTTGACTGTGGCAGGGATTTGGTTGGATTAAACCTAGGGGTTAGTCATGTGCAAGATGGGTTTGAGCCACTGGATACTTGGACAGTCATGTGATATTGCTTGGTTACCATTCTTGGTATGTCAAACGGTATATTGGAAGGGCACCAAATCAGGCAATGACTGGATGTTAAGTAAGTTGGCGGTAGCCATAATGCCTGTACATCCAGACCCTCAACAATAGCATCATCAGTATAAATATTCCAGCTTGGAATCCTAATCATTCATCCCATTAAAATATTTCTATGTAGAAGTTAGCAGCCTTTAGTAACCATACAAACCAAGATAGTCAAGATGCACCTTCCCCCCAGCAAATGGGGCAGAGATGATCATAAAAATGGTCCCAATCAGAGCTGTGACTAATCTAATTCCACTACAGTTCATTCTGTAAATTTGATAGCTCCATAAACTATTTTCTGCCCTCAAGCCATATCACAATTTAGGGAGATCTTTTCAGCAGCTTAAGGATTATGTTAAAACTGTGATTATCATTAATACATTTCTCTCCTTTTAATAAATCAAATTAAAGGCTCCAAGTCAATTCCTAAGCTAGCTGACCCTCAGTCCAATAGCCCAAAGGCCAGCTGCCTGCATAGCCTCATTTTTTGGGGGTCAAGTCTGAGGGCCTCTTGACTCAAGTATTTGAAAACAAATAAGTTTTTCTGAGTGCACCCGCTGAAGCCAATAATGCATCACACAAGGCTGGCACTAATCCTGAGGTGCTAGCCTGCCTATTTGAGAGAGCAGGAAACTTTACCCCTGCTACACCCAATAATTAGTGCCAGGCAAATCATTATGAAGCTTGCTCTGAAGCAACACCATCAGCCAAACTAAAAAAAGTCTCTAGAAAGAAGACTTACTGTAAATTCAGAACCTGAACATAAAAATGCAGAATTTTCAAATCCTTGGTCCAAATTTTGAATCACTTTTGCAGGATGGCCTTTTTTCTTGATTAAATTTATTTCTTTGTATTTTATTTGAATATTTCAAAATATGGGAACTCATAGACACTTTGCAAAGTTCAAGTTGGACTGCATATTTCCAATGGACAAAATAAATTAACTGGAATCAGATTTGAAGTGTTCAAATCCATCAACCATTTTCATTAAGTTTACTATGTTTTTTGAAATTGCGGGATAGTCAAATCCAAGAACAAAATTTCAAATCACTTTTGAATGCCATTGGTAAACTCAGATATTAATTGCGGGAACTGGAATCCAAATTTAATGTACATTAAGTACACTAGGAAACACCAACCCAAATAAAGAAGCTCCACTATGGATAAAATCAAATGAAAAATTCAATATCAACAACTATGTTTAGACATAAAAAGTGACTAAACTTTAAAATTATCCAAGCCCAGAAAGTATACAATATTATATACTTCAAATCACAAATATAGAAACTCTGCTACTATTCAAGGCTAAATCAAGAGATGTCGTAAATTGCGCTATTAACGCTATTTTGATTTGCCCTTCAAATATTGGTAGTTACAAAGATTTGACTGGTTTTGCCTTTGAGTTCAGAAATTCCTTGCCTTCTGCAAATGGGTTTGGTACAATATCCACCTTTTTCAGATTATTGTACCTGTCTGTGGTTGATCCTGGTATGACCTCATCCCAGTGTGACCCCCTCAGCCACTCTGTCTTTTTATTGAGTGATCACCGCCTCTTGTCAACTATTTAAAGTAGAATCATTACTCCTAATAAAGACAAGTTTATTCACATTTGCGTTGGCTTTTATCATCTTCAAGCTTTTCCTGTCCTTTCTTTCAAAAGGACTTTTACATCTCGTTTTCCAGGAAATTAAGGTACATGCCCTTAATTTTGCCCTGAAGGCTACCCAAGGCTAGCTTTGAACCTCAAATATTTTGTAATAAAGATTTCCCGCTGTGTCCTCCAGGATGTTGTCCCCTGGAGCCAAACACAACAAAATGGTGCTCACTACAGGGGCTGCAAGCCCCTTGGTTACCCCATTCCCACGCGCATTCTCTGGTCCCTCTCCCTTTGTTTCCAAAGTACCAGATCAACCTAAAGTTTCTAGTCCCCCTCTAGAAGAAGACATTACTGATGCTCCTGCAAATCCTATGGTATTGGTTCTGTCTCCCAGGCCCTTGTGGGTCCCCCTTCCTGCTTTCTCTCTCAACTATGAGCAAGCCTGTGCTGCCGCCCGCTCCCTTCTTCATTCTGGCACAGTAGCCATGCACTCTATCCCTGGCCTCTGTCCCAGGTACACCTCCAAAGACCTGTACTCCTTCCTTTTGGACTTTGGTCTCCCCCGCGTTGATGGAATCCATGGATACTATTAGCGTGTTGGTTAACCAGTTCATCCAACCTGCCCTAGTTCACCAACAACTTGCCTTGGTATCCCAGAATCAACTGTTAGATGCTGTAGCCTCCGCCGTCTCAAATAACCAAGCTCAAAATATGGCCTACCAAGAATGATCACACAGTCTCTTTGCTTGTATTTCTGACAACCAGCGCAACTTGTTGGCGTCACAGAAATATTTAACCACCTCCCTGAACCCCCTTTGTTCCTTGCTCCCTGGATACATAAAGGATTGACTATGCAGATTGGATGAACATCAGGCAGCCTGGTGTGAGCAAATTGAGGCTTTTCTGCTTAACCATCAGCAGGATTTTGAGACTCTGGTTAGTGAACTCAATCAATTCAGGGAGCATGTCAACTCGCAACTCAAATTGATAGGAGCTCATGTCAATACTTGGGGCCGCCACCTGCAGCATTAATATGGTCTAGATAAGGCTGCACTAGGCAACACTCTATACCAAGTGCAAAATTATGTGGATGACTGGGTGGCCTCTATTGAGGTGACTCCTCCTGCTCCTCCTGTTGGGACCCCTTCTGATTTTGAAACCAAAGTATGGGAGGCCATTGTCAAGCTCAAGGCTACCACTCAATGCCAAGCTTCTGTGCAGCCTGCCCCTCCAGTTGAACTTATGTCTGACCCTTGTATTGCCTCCCTCACTGATCAGGTGGCTACTCTATGAGGTGAAATCAAGTATTTAAGACAGGACCTCTCTAATTCTAAAAATTTGTCATCTGAATCTGAAGATGAAGAAGAAGGTGAAGTTGTTAATACTCCTGCTCATGACAATCATGGTTGTTGCCCTGGTCTAGAAGGTCAACCCTGGGTCCACTGTGCGCATGCTCTAGATCAACTTGCCAAAGTGACAAATGATGTAGCTGATAGGCAAGACACATTGGAAAGAGAGGTCCAAAACCTCTCCCGCTTTACAGAGACTCTAAATGGACAAGTTGCCCCCTTAGTTGCTCAGACCACCTCCCTGGCTACCCGTGTCAATGGGATTGCTGGCACCTTGGCAGTACAAAAAATCAAGATTGATGAATTTGGGACTGCTGCCACAACTGCCCAAGACATTAGTGGGCAAAACAGCTCTACCTTGGACACTTTAGAGGAAAGCCTTAGACTCCTCTGGGCTAGACAACCTGCTGCTGAATCCAAGTTTGAGGGCAACCCACACATTAACGTCCTCAATCCTGGTGAAAACAGCCAGTCCTTGTCTTTGTCCATCAACCCAAATTATAAGCCAACCTTCAAGCAGATATTTGATCCCAAAACCTCTACCATTACTGCTTTTCTGACCATTTACAAAACTGCAATGCGTAGGGCTACTGAAAAAATCAAGAAGGAACACATCCTTACCTGCCTCCATCCCACTTGCCAGGAAGTTGTGGTCCCCAAGCTCTCTTCTATTGTCACCTGGGAGGATATGAAGCGCCTCCTTATTGAAGAATTTGGAGGAGACCTCAGCTTGGAAGTCAATAAAGATGCATTTATGCATATTGCTTTCAAACCCAAGGAAACCCTGGCTGAGTTCATAGATTGTTTCTACATTGAAGACCAGCAATTAATTACTAGTCAACAGTTAACTCCCCGGGAAGCCTATACAGCTTGTTCAAACGCTTTGAAGGTGAACCGGCTTCTATGTCTACACTTTAAGGCACACAAGGATTCACTCACTTCCATGAAGAGTATTAAGACACTCTTACAAGACATGCATTTGACACATGGAGGTACAGTGGTGCGTGAGAATAAAGCCAATAATGCTGGGACCACCTCTTGTACGCCGCATATTATGACTCTGGGTACTAGTGGACAGGCTAAGAGACAAGGCTGTCATAACTGTGGCCAGATTGGACACCACTTGTACACTTGCACTAATCCCTGAGTGGAAGGTTGCAATACCAAGGAACAGGCGGGAAAAGAGAGGTCAGCTTAGAAACAGAGACGCTCTCTGCTGACCAATCTCCCCTGTCTCCCCCTGATCCTCTGTCTGATGAGGAAGCTCCCTCTTCCTCTGGACCAACTATCCTTCATCTGTTTCACAACCTCTCCAGTGATTCAGAGCCTGAAGATTATGATAGTGAAGACTCTGATAGTTATGGCTATTTTGTCCTGGCTGTTCTGGAAACTATCCCTGTACCCTACAAGCTTTGCTCTGGGAAGACTACCACCACTTCCTGGGTACCTAAAAGTGAAGCTAAATCCATGGTGGCTTGCCCTTACCTAGCTCAAGCCCACCAACCACCCGTCTTGGTTGACTCTTCTGAGGAAGCAGCCAAGTTAGCTGAAGCTCTTTTCCACAACATAACTGTATCTCTTCCACTACAGACTGTGTATAAGGAAATTCCTGTGTTACAGTGTATGCTGGCCAAATGGGAAAAGAAGCTAGAGGCTGCGCAAAATGTGTTGGCAGTCTTACCCCCCCTTTGGGAAAGATACAACCCGCGTGGAAGTATCAATCCAAAAGGTTAAGATCAAGGCCATCTTGGACACGGGTTCCCCTGTCACCGTGGTTTTGTCCAAGCTAATGAAGAAACTTAAGTTGGCCCCTGACCTCAACTACACGCAGTTGTATGGCACAGCTGGCATGGCCCAAACTTGAGCCATTGGTGCCTACTCTGCTCTACCCATGAGTTTTGGGAAACTCCTTATTGCTTCCCCTGCTGTGGTCCTAGAGAACAAAAGCTATGACCTCTTGGTTGGTACTCAGTTTCTCCAAGAATATAACGGAATTGTAAACTTAC
The DNA here is from genome assembly GCA_014839935.2 of Entomophthora muscae. Classification (NCBI taxonomy): domain Eukaryota; kingdom Fungi; phylum Entomophthoromycota; class Entomophthoromycetes; order Entomophthorales; family Entomophthoraceae; genus Entomophthora; species Entomophthora muscae. The sequence goes on along the minus strand of QTSX02000050.1, from coordinate 277,312 downwards.
GAGATGGATATCTTTTGCTCTTGGGATATGAAGTTCCTTTGATTTTTGAGGAACCTCCACGCCTTCCAGGGAAACATCTTAAAACTTGCGTGCTTAAGTACCCTACAGGTATCTTATCACTCAAGTATAGGACTCACTCCTCCAACATGTGTACCCCTCCTCCTTCCTGCCCTGTGAAAGAAGGGGTACCCCTGCTAGCACCAGCTGCTAGCACCATCCCCCCAGGCTCTCAAGTGGTGATTGACTCCCAGATTTCCTATGAGCTGCCTGAAAAGTCCTTCTTGGAGCTTTACTCACCTGAATCTTTAAGTTGTACCAAGCCTTGCCCGTGTCCTGGGATTTTAGACCAAACCCACTAAAGAGCCCATACAATTACTGCTTGCTAACCTGACGGCCCTGCCCATGCAAGTAACCAGAGGCCAGGTTGTGGGTCATGGTTGTGTACTTGGACCAGAACAAGTATCTTCCCTCTACCCCTTCAGAACTTTCAGTGATTTCAACCTACCTGAAGATGATCCTCAAGTTCTCTCCTTGTTCACTGCTCCTGATTTCCCCCAACTGTCTCCTGTTCAACAAAAAGATATTTTGGACCTGCTCAATCAATTCAGTGACATCTTTGCCTCTGGACCTACGGACTATGACCTAGCTAAAGGAGTTATCCATCAGATTGATACTGGGGATGTGCCCCCTTTTTGTGCTAAACCATACCGCTGTAGTAGGGGGGAAGATGCTCAAGTTTCTAAAGAACTCAAGCAACTTCTGGACGCTGGGTTACTGGCTCCTTCCCAAAGCCCTTGGGCTTCCCTGTTACTGATCCTCAAGAAGAAAGATGGGAAACACTGCATTGTAATGGACTATTGTCGCCTGAACTCTCTCACTAAGAAAGATTTGTACCCCTTGCCCAGAATTGATGATGCTCTCAGACAGCTGGGTGGTTCCAAGTTTTTCTCTGCCATGGATCTAGCTTTGGGGTACTGACAGGTTGACTTATCACCTGAAGATTGAGAAAAGGCTGCGCTTATTACTTTGGAGGGCCTCTTTGAACCCACTTGTATGCCCCAGGGATTATGCAATGCCCCTGCCACATTTCAGCGAGCTATGGACTCCATCTTACAAGACCTAAAACTCCCTTGTGTCCTTGTGTATCTTGATGATATCATCGTATTCAGTGCTACCTTTACTGACCATTTGGAGCATCTCAAGGATGTTTTCATCAAGATCTGTGAGGATGGCCTGAAACTCAAACCCTCCAAATGCTCCTTCTTCAAGGAACGTCTTGAGTTCCTAGGACATGAAGTCACTCAGACTGGAATCCTCCCTATGAATAACAAGGTGGAAGCATCAACAAGATGCTACCTCCCACAAATCTTCAAGAGGTACAAGTATTCTTTGATATGATGGGCTACTACCAACAATTCATCCCTGACTTTGCTGAACTGAGTGAACTCCTCGTCCAATTGCTTCACAACGTCCCCTTTGAATGAACTGACAGCCAACAACAAGCATTTAAAGCTCTGAAGGACAAGCTCAAGGAGGCTCCTATCTTAGTCTATCCTGATTATGATAAAGAGTTCATCTTGTATACTGACGCTAGTTAAGTAGCTGTAGGTGCTATCCTAGCCCAACTTGACAATGAAGGAGTAGATTAACCTGTAGCCTACTCATCAAGGGTCCTTAATAAGCATGAAAAGAACTACAGTGTCACCAAGAAGGAATGTTTGGCAGTACTGCATGCTGTGAAATAGTTTTGGCATTACATCTATGGAACCCACTTCACAGTAGTCACCAATCACTCCTCTCTCAAGTGGTTACAACAACTAAAGGAACCTGAAGGTCAGCTAGCGCGTTGGGCTCTACGTCTGCAAGGGTATGATTTCACTGTGGTACACCGTCCTGGGGCCCAACATCAGAACACTGATGGCCTGTCAAGGATGCCAATCCTGGCTATCCATCCTGCTGATGCAGATTGACTATACAAGCTTATAGGATATCCTGACTCATGGACCACTAAGCCTGAAGACATCTGCTTGGCCCTACAGACCCTATCCAAGGACACTATAATTTGTGATAGACAACTCTTCAAAAAGGTTAACAATGCCCACCTACCCTACATTTGCCCTAGTATGAGGATAGCCATCATCCTCCAAGCTCATATTGAAACTGGCCATGGAGGCATAGCCAAGACTCATGACTGGTTGTGCAAAAACTTCTACTGGATAAACATGCACCTCTTGATCCCTGATGTCCTTGCCTCCTGCCATTCCTGTCAACTTCAACGTCCTTGTCCCTCTCAACACCAGTTCTAACTCATCTCTCCAAAGCATGTATTCCATACGGTGAGTATTGATGCTGTTGAGTCCTTCCCCCGGTCTAGGGCGGGATGATGGTTTATTTTGGTTCCTATAGACCACTTTAGCAAATGGGTTGAAGCCAGAGCAATGAAAGATATAAAGACTAGGACCACAGCTACTTTCTTGCTGCAAGACATCTTCTATTGACATGGCTGCCCTCAAGTCCTGCTCTCAGACAATGACACCAATTTTAATGCTTGCCTCATCACCTCTATTGTTGAAGCTATGGGGACTCACCAGTTGTTCTCTGCGCCATATAATCCCTCCACCAATGGGACTGTCAAACAAGCAAACTCAACCCTGGTATCCATCATAAGAAAACTCATGCTCTCTGACGCTGCCAATTGGGACATGTTTCTTCCTGCTGCCCTCTTTGCCTAACGCCTTAGTAGAGACCAGGTGACTGATCAATCCCCTTTTGCCATGCTTTATGGACAAGAGGCCACTACCCCCTAAATCTTGGGACCTCCTTTGATTGATTTTGATACCTCTGCAAATCCTGAGACCCACATGAAAGACCTAACCAACTGTATCATTGACATCCAGGCAACCACCTACTCCACTGCTTATAAGGTTAAGGCTTTGGAGCTCTCTCCATCCAATGCTGTTAGAGCCCCCCTCCCCAAATACCAAGTAGGCAATCTAGTTCTCTACTACCAGAATTGTACAGGTGGTAGAGCCCACAATCTGGATTCCCTTTGGGTTGGGCACTGTGAGGTTACCTTCAAGAAGGGCGTCAAGTACACTGTGAAGCTACTACTGTCTGGCTGTTCCTTTTCCCGCGTCCACTCCAAATTCCTTTGCAAGTATCAACTCCCTCCATCCAACCTTGAGGGGGGAGATGTTGTAAATTGTGCTATTAATGCTATTTTAATTTGCCCTTCAAATATTGATAGTTGCAAAGATTTGACTGGTTTTGCCTTCAAGTTCAGAAATTCCTTGCCTTCTGCAAATGGGTCTGGTTTAATATCCACCCATTCCGGATTATTGTACCTGTCTGTGGTTGATCCTGGTATGACCTCATCCTAGTGTGACCCCCTCAGCCACTCTGTCTTTTTATTGAGTGATCACTGCCTCTTGTCAACTATTTAAAGTAGAATCATTACTCCTAATAAAGACAAGTTTATCCACATTTGCGTTGGCTTTTATCATCTTCAAGCTTTTCCTGTCCTTTCTGTCAAAAGGATTTTTACATCTTGTTTTCTAGGAAATTAAGGTACATGCCCTTAATTTTGCCCTGAAGGCTACCCAAGGCTAGCTTTGAACCTCAAATATTTTGTAATAAAGATTTCCCGCTGTGTCCTCCAGGATGTTGTCCCCTGGAGCCAAACACGACAAGAGAAAACAACTACTCACAACTAAACCAATAAATCCAAATAAATACATACTTAATCCAAAATATATATTTTTATTTTATTTTTATGGACCTTCAATCACATTCCCAACCAGCTCCTGCACCAGCCTGCGGAGCAGCCTGTCCACAAGGGCATCTCAGAGGGTCCACAAACAGACCCAGAACTCAACTCAAAGGGAGTCATGCCAACACACAGGCCTCTCAAGGCGTCATAGCCAGTCAACCACCTCCCGCATCCCAAGTCCTATTAACCAGCCTGAATACAAGACATAAGCCGCTCTCAAGGCCTGCCACAAAAGTCTCCTTCACCAGGGTCACTGGGAACACTGAGGTTACTTACACCTCCACTGTGTACCCAATTGCCACCCGGCCCCGCACTCTTGATCCAAGAGTTGCTACTTCCTGCCCCCATGTCTTTGACACCACCTACAAGCCATTGGCCACCACTGTTGAGCCATCTGCGCCTATTGTGTATTCAAACATTGATGGCACCACTGTGAGCAAGTGTGATCCCACCTTTTACACAAAGGACCCCATTCCCTGTGTTGATCCTGCCAGCCAGGATGCCGCGGTACCTGTCAAGGGCCAGCGTCAGTTGACAGATAATGTATGTGAAGCTCTTCTCAACTGCTTGAACAGGGGAATGGTGGTTTGGAATATTGCGTCCCAATTTGGTGTCATAGCCAGATACTTTGCTAACATCAACACCAAGTATGGCAACTCCGGGCAAATTGGCAAATCCCCCAAGGCTAAGCGGCAGCCAAAACTCTTGGAGCCTGTGCACATTGACATAATAAAACAGTGGGTTACCAAGGATTGCCACCTGGACTCACTTGCTGTCCAATCAATGCTCACCACAGAGTTTGGGCTTTCTGTTTCCAAAAACCAAGTTTAAAAAACAATAGTTGATTTGGGCTTCTCCTGGAAAGTACTGGGAGTTTTGCCATACAACAGAAACAATGAGAAGACCATTGAGGATTGACTCATTTATGCTGAGACATATCTGGCACTAAAGGAAACTGTGATTGTCCAGTTCTACTACATCAATGAATTGTTGTTTTCCTCCTCACTCAGGTCTAGGCATGGGTGGGTCAAGAAGGGGTCCAAGGACGGTGTAGCCCATTGTGCAGCTGTCCGTTCCCAGACCTATTCCATGGTTGCGCTTCTTGGTCCTCGCGGGTTGGACCAATACCAAATGATCAAGGGTTCCCATAACAGCGGGACTTTTCTTGATTTTCTCCAAGTTGTCAAGGAGTACCTTTGGATAAATTACAGCGGCACAACCAACGTTGTTGTGCTTGATAATGTTGGGCTCCACAAAGTGGATCTGGTTGTGTCCAAGTTCCCCCCTATTGACAAGAATAGCCACTCCTCCAGCCACCGCCTTGCTGATTGTCCAATGAGACTTCTCTTCCTCCCGCCATATTCCCCATTCCTGAATCCAATTGAGGAGGTGTTTGGTTGGATCAAGAAAAAGGTGAAACAAGGCCTTCTGCAGGACACCGAGGATCTCTTCAACATTCTCGAGATCAGCTAATTTGCAATGCCACCCAATGTGGTGGCAGCTTTTTACGAGCACTTAGAATCCTTCCTCACCAAATCCCTTGCCTCTGAGCCAATCAGATAAATGGGCGCTCTAGATATCAATTGTTTTTAGTTTTATTTATTTTGTTTTTATTAGGACGCTAAAATTGTTATTTATATAGAATGACATGACATTGAATTGTATTATAGACATATAAGAATTTTAAAAAAAATATAATTAAAATTAATTATTCTAGATATAGAGATATGTATTTTTTATTATAATCCACTAAATAGTGTATTGACTGTAGATTTAACAAATAAAAAATTAAAAAAAGATAGAAATAGAATAATTTTATTTAAACAATTGTGAATCCTTGTTGGTATATTGCTGTGACAGATCCAGGTCCAACTAGTCCATCCCGCCATTATCCTGCCCTTGACTCTTATTGCAATTAGATTCCTTTGACAAAGCTTTGAAGAGCTTTGTCTCCAGAGAGGCAATTTTATTGGACAACACTTTGTTATCATCCCACCAATGGGCCATGATCTCAACACTCTTTTCCTCCCTTGACCTTAAAGCCTCAATTTCACAATTTGCCTTTGCTTTCACTTGTTGTAAGATTTCATCCCATCCTACTAATAAGTTCCAAGCATCCTACACATAGATTTGGTTTCCTTTGGCAGGAGTACCTTATTTTGCAAAGTAATTGGAGTATAACTCTTCAAACCCAGCTTTTATTTCCACCAAGGACTCCTCAAGCACAGTCTTGGCGACCTCCAGGTTGGTCCAAGCTTCCTCCAATGTACTTGTAGGAACCTACTTTCTTGCTGCAGCGGTTTCCAAACAAAGGACCCCAAACTTGGCTCTTTCAAAATTTAACAAACAAGACATAACAATTGAAAAGTTAGTTGAGGGGGAAGCGTCAAAATTAATAATATATCTTTATTAAAGTTTAACTGTTTTTGCTTATATACCATTTGGGGCATATTTGACTGAAAACCCCTCTGGTTCCTTACTCAACCTATGATTCATCTCATGTGGTCTATGAAATTTGAGTCATCCAAACCTAGATCTTTACCTAAAAGATCACCAATATTTCTCAACCTATGAGAAGCAACCTACAATGGGAAGAAGTCACTTGACTCCATTCATCCTAATGTACCAATTTGGCATGGAGTTTGACCAGCTCCCAGCGCCAAAACCCTGTGGATTGCACATCCCAAACTCAGCTACCAGTGTTCCAACTGGGAAACAGCTGATCAAACCTGAATTCCTAGGAATCACTGTCTTTATTTGGTTATCTTTTCATTTAATGGTTTTTTGCCTTAAAACCCATTAAAATGATTTGAAACTCAAACCAGGCGCCACCGCGGCGCCCAGCAATTTCCCCAGGCGGCGCCCTAGCACCTGATAAAATTTGATTGCAGCGCCTTGGCGCTTCTCAAATCCATTAGGCGGCGCGGCGGCACTTCTAACCCAATAAATTTGCCAACACGGCGCTTTTAACCCTAATTCCGGGGGTTTTCTATAGTTAACCTTAACCAAACTTCTTGGCAAAGTCAAGGCCATTTTAATATAATTAAATCCTTATTAATTATATCCCATATTTATTAATTAATCTTCCTGATTAACTAACCCATTTTGAGACGCCTAGTCTCCAAGATTGATTTGGCCAATCTTGCCTCAATTCTTTTAGTTAGCCCAACCTAACTAAACATCCATATTCTGTTTTTTTATTAAACATAGATATCCAGTTTCTAGGAACCTTTCCCTCAAGACTTCCAATCCAACCTATCTAAATGCAAAAAATCAGAAAAACAGAGATAACCTTTATATTTTGGGGCATTTATTTGGTTAAATACTCAATAGTGACTGTTGTACGGTCACATTGGCTTTATTAAGCCACAAATTGGACCTTACAGGTCATTATCTGATCCTTATTAAATCAGTGCCACTATGCCACAGGACACAGAAGCCAATGATTTTAATTTTTCTTACTAATTAGTACTTAGGACGTGGGTCAAGCATATCAAATATATTTATCAAATCATATTACAAGGGAAAGGTAATATAAGTTCTAAACAATCACTTTTTTAGAATATAAGTGGAGCGGGCCACACAATGCAGATAAATTTAATTCTTGTTGTTTGTATATGTAATAAATGAACCCGTACTTGACAAGCCAGCAAATAAAGATATTTTTAACTTATTTTTATTATTTGACGTGGTTGCAACTCTAACTAATGTTTTGTGATATATTTAGATATATTAACATTATAATTTACCTACTAATTTTTTTTAAAAAAATAAAAAATTAAAAGTAAAAAATTATTATAAATATTAAAATTTATCTATTAAAGTTTAAATATTCAAAATGTAACTATTTTTATTTAATTGTGATATATTCAACATTGAAATATTATATATTATAAAATCTAAGTATTAAAATATCATTATTAAACTAAAATTTAAATATTTAATTTTAAATATTACAGAATTAATATTCAAATTTAAATATTACAAATTAAATATTAAAATTAAAATTTTAATATTAAATTGTCAATATTTAAATTTGAATATTTAAAAAATAAAAAAGAATAATTTTCAAGGGAATAAAATTCATTAGAGATATGCAACTTGCAAATGGAATACAATTATTTGGGGGATTATACCCCAAAATCAAATTTTTGGCTAAAGCATCTAACTGGATTCACAATCTCTTCTGTACGTGGTGGACAACCCTGGATGTGATTGCTAGAGGGGTGGCACCCTGTACCCCGGTGGTTGTTGAACATTTGATAAAAGGAAGCTGGGTGAGAGAATCGATTAATAGTTTTTTTCAGGGGGCACATAGTACCTGTACAATGTTGCCAATGCAAAGGAGTCATACAGCACGTGCTTGACTGTCCTATACCCCCACAGTGTCTTCTGGTGTTCTAGTGCTAATCAGCATATATCAATTTGAATAGGTACATCCTCTAACTTTTTGACATTGGTGTTTAATATGCAGTGAATGAGGATTCCCAGGTATACCGCAACATGAATTCTTTTTGAGGTATATTTTCTGAGAAAATGCACAATTTTTTGAAATTTTGAACTAACCTATTGATATAGGATGTTTGATTGAATTTGAAGAGGGTTCTGGGAGGCGCCCAACTTGTATCAGCCCCCCATGCCTCGGCAAACAATATTAATAAAGGTTTAAATGTGTTCACAAGGACTGTGTCCACGGACTTTGTTTGACAATACCTTGAATACTTCATTAAAAATTTCAGTTTTTAAATATTCATTTTCTATTTGAAAGTCAGTTTTTATTAAGTTTTTTATATTTGTTGATGTTTGCAAATGGGAATTGTTGAATGCTTTCATAGATATATTCATCAAAGTTTAAATTGACATCCCCGTATATTTAGTTCATTTCTTTGAAGTTGATATTTGATCCTAATTTATATGCTTCCCTAATTCACGGCAAGCACCCACGGGTGGTAAATATTCCCTATCTTTAGCTTCAATACTTGAAAAATCATTCATATTATGTTGAATTATTTTATTTATTTGGTTTTTATTTATTTGTTTTACAGGGGCTACCAGTGACTGGTAACCCCTGTAAAACCAACTCGGCGTAAAAGCCACCACTTCTGCAACCTTTTCCCCATTCCTGGTGATGACTAAAATAAATATAAGTAAAACAAAAAAAGACTTACTAATTGTTTCCCCTGTGGCCCCTCAGCCACAGGCGCTCCTTTGGTAAACTTCATGAGTGTTGACTGCTCTTCATTTGATTTCCTGGGTCTTATCTTCTTTATCTTTCTTGCAACTTGTGTTTCTTCTTGGTTTTCATTTGATAAATTTCTGTATTTCTTGAAGCGCTCCTGCTTCTTGACTGAGTTTTGTTTTTGTCTGTTTCCATTTGGTTGGTTTTCTCTTCATTTGTGTCTATTTCCTTTGAAATTTCATTTACTTCAATTATTTTGATTATTTGAGTATTCTTTCTATTGGTTTTTGCAAATTTCCATAAGCTGTAACTTTCACTTTTGAAATCTAACCACTTGAGTATTTCCTTTTGAAGATTTAAATATATTTCCTTGTGTTCTTTGTTGACCATTGTTCCCAGGCTATTTTTGCGGTTTTTTTTTGCTAGACCAAGGCCCTTTCCTCATTTTCCAGTTGATTTACCACAATTTCCCTTATGGAAGGTTCAAGCTCAACCACCTTTTGGAGAGCTGACTCTAATTTGTTGATTATGATGTAGATATTTGACATTTTGTTTGAATTACATAAAAAACTGGTTTTTGTAGTACTATTATCAACACATGAATATTTTTCATAACTATTAATAAATTAAAGACCATATATGTAAATTTATATTATTATATTGCAATTAGACGTCAACTCTTGATATTTAGATATTGTTTGTATAACTTGATGCAATTTATTTTATAAAATTCATTGTAAACTTGGCCTTTTTTTTGTAATTTATTGAAATGTACTGTGTTTATATTAGAGAGCCATTAATGTTTAGTACAAATATTATACATAATGCATTTTAAAGCCTGTATATTTACTTATTGGTAATAATTCTTTAAATTTTTAAGTCAGATTTTGTGAGTAATAATTTTACTGTAAATTCAGAACCTGAATGTAAAAATGCGGGATTGTCAAATCCTTGGTCCAAATGTCAAATCACTTTTGCAGGCAACTCAGCTGAGTGAGAATTAAAATATTTAATAAAATCAATCATTTAATGTTGCAACCTAGCTTCCAGACTTGCCTGCTAACATATCTTACAATACACAGGGGGCGCTCAATGAGCCACCCCTTGACGTATCTAACATTATGGATTAATATTATGGCAATATCAAATGGCAGGTACTTCATCCTAATTAGGAGCGCTACCAATTTAACTTGCTGACTCCCACACAAGTTATTCCTTGGCTCCAAACCTTACATGAAGCTTCCCACTATGCCACCCCCTTGTGGCCTTGTGGCTTTCCCCATATAGTATATTAATCACAATATTCTACAATAAACAATACCTTATTCTTATTATTCTGTCCTTTCCATTGGACTGTTGTCTTCCCCAATTCCAAATACTGAATCCTCATTGGTTCAGTTGCAACAGTGGTAGCAGCAGTAGGTTGACAACCTACCTAAAACAAAATACCCCCAAGAAAGGACAGATTATGGGCTGTATGGATTCTCCTCAACAAGAGACCTTCCTGCCAATCCCCAAGGGGGACATAACTGATGAGTACGTCATCTATCAAGACCAGTTAGTCCTCACCAGTGTGTATAATTGGTTCTGCCTCGGGCAGCGTGACACCAGTGTCACCCCGCCCCAGTTGGACCTCTCTCAGCGCATGCTCAACCTTCAGCTAGAATCCTTTGTTGGTGGTGTCAAAGGGGCTGACATTGTCATTTGGCTCCAATCTACTGAAACCCGCCTTTGCATTTGTCAGGTTCCTGAGCTCATGTGGGTTGCCACTGCATCTGGTTGCCTTGCAGGGCCCGCTGCTGTGTGGTTCACCAACTGGGCAAGCCAGGAACTCAAGGTTACCTGGGCGGCATTCCGAGACGCCGCCAAGTCCCATTACAGTGAAACCTTCTCCCCCATTGTTGTGGGAACTCCTCTTCTAGCAATCAAACAAACAGGTTCTGTTCCTGAGTACCTTGCCGCCTGGCAACAAGCTCTTGCTACTGTCCCCAAAGCTGTGACCAACAGAAATGCAATGCTACTCACTCTCATTGTTAATGGGTTAAAACACCATATCTGCAAGTGGGTCCCCGTAGGTTGCTGTACCTCCATTGATGACTGCTACAAAGCCATTGTGGAGGCTAACAACTAGGTCTTAATGGGCTTCCTCTGTACCAGTGATGCTCCATCTCAACCACATACCACGCCTGGCAGCAGCCACAATCAAGTAGGCCACTGCCAACCACGTCAGCCGGATAATGGGACTAAACGCCCCCGCAAGGGGGAGCTTCAGCTAGCGCAGATTGAGGATTAGGGAAAAGCCTGGGGGTTGTAGCAACAAGAGGCCTTACAGCCCCACCTGGATAATCCTCTCAATCCCTGCTCGCAAAAAATCACTGTGACTACAACATTCACAAAGTTGAAACCCTGGACGTCTTTCAAGTCCACAGTGACAACCCTGTATTACAAGCAAGCCACTTCTCAAATAAAGTAACACACTTGTCCTATCCCTTCTGTTTCTGTGGGAACACCCACAAATTACTGGTAGATACCAGGGCCAACCACACTATGGTGGACCAGCCGTTTGCTGACTCTCAGCAATTAGACCAAGTGCCCAGCAGGTTCAAGGCAGTACAAGTGGCTGACTCCCGCAGAGTGACTATCACCCACAAGACGGTACCCTTCTCTGTGAGAATGGGAAACATCCAGGTTAAGTTCTCTGGGCCAATCATGGCAGGACTCAGCCATGACATAATTGCTGGTCTCAACTGGCTGCAGCACAACTGTCCCTACATTGATTGGGATACCTCTGTCATCACCCTCAACAGAAATGGGGTGGGGTTCCAGATTTACCCTGTAGAAATGAGCAAGTTACTCCATGATACTGTGTTTGTCAGAATAACAGAGACAGGCTTGTACAATTTCAAGGGGGGAAACTAGACTTTAACCAATTCTCAGTTAAAGTTATCCACGCTGAACCATCTGTGGTCCCTCCCTTGACCTCTCCACCACCACCAGCGCTTGCTGCCCTTCTCAAGGAGTACAAGGATGTATTCAGTGATACACTTGAACAACTACCTCCTCCCCAGAAGATCTAGCACACTGTACAACTTCAAGGATTGTTACCTAAAGCACAACTATTATACCGTCTCACACCAAAGGAAGATGAAACCTTCTGCCAGCACCTTGTGAACGCGCTTGATAAGGGCTTCATTTGCCCCTCACTCTCTCCATACGGGGCGGCTGTCTTCTTTGTAGCTAATAAAGACGGGTCCCTTTGCCTGATCACAGACTACCACGCCCTAAATGAGGTGACAATTAAGAATAAGTACCCTCTGCTGCTGATTGACAACCTGTTTGATACACTTGCAGGTGCAAAGATCTTTAGCAAGATCAATCTCACTGCGGGGTACAACCGGGTCTGCATTGCATCAGGGGATGAGGCAAAAACTGCCTTCTGCACACGCTACAGGTTGTTTGAGTGTTGTGTCATGAACTTTGGAATGACCAAAGCTCCCTTCACCTTTGCCATGTTGATGAACAAAGCATTAAAGGAACTGATTGGGAAATGTATGGTTATGTACTGTTGTAACTGTCCTGTTTTTAGCAGAGTTACACGGGGAAAATATTTAGAAGATAGATAATAATCTTTATTGAGAGATAATGATTATATAGTTCATGTGAATTAAGGATAAAAGGAACAAGCTTGGTGATCACACAGCTGGATGGAAGAAGGGGGTGGCTTGATCCTGATAATGAGTCAAGTGCCAAATCAAGGTATCCACTGTGAAGGATCATCATCTGTTTGTGTTGATGGATTTGGGAATTTGAGTTGACTTCCTAGTCTGGCTTCAGGTGACCGGATAATTGGATTGCGGGTCACAAACCCGCTTGGTTGGAACCTTGCTGGTGGGTCAAGCCTGCGGTTTCAACAGTACCTTGACAACATTATTGTCTTCAGTAAAGATCAAACCACCCACCTCTAACACCTCTGTGCGGTCCTTGACATTCTTCAGAAAAACCAGCTAAAAGCTAAACCCTCCAAATGAAAGTTCCTCAAGTTGGAGCTGTTATTCCTTGGGCGCACCATCTCTGCCCAAGGGATAAAGCTCAACCCTGCCAAAATCAAGGCAATCACCATCATACCGCCCCCACTGATGTGGGCCAAGTGCAGATATTCCTAGGCATGGTTGCCTACGTGCACAAGTTCATTCCCAATTGTGGAGAACTAATTGCACCTCTCACTGAGCTCCTCAATAACAAACATTACTTCCATTAGACCCCTGACAGAGATCAAGCCTTTGAGATATTGAAGCAAAGGCTCAGAACAGCACCAGTACTGCAGTTCCCCAATCAAAACTGACAGTACAAAATTGAGACCAATGCCTCCAATAGGGCCATAGGGGGCATGCTAAGGGTAGAAAATGACAATGGTGTCTTTCTCCCTGTGGCATATAAGTCCAGGCAACTTACTGACTTTGAACAATGCTACCCCAATCATGATAAAGAGTTGGCAGCAATTGTGCACTGCATTGAGAAGTGGCGCTGTTATCTGGAAGGTGCTACCTTCCCACCCCGCGTTCTGAAGGACCACAAGTCACTACAGTACTTCAACAAGCAGTCTCACTTGTCACGCCGCCAAGCAGGATGGGTCAAGCGTTTATCCCCTTACCAGTTGCGCATCAAGTACAAGCCTAGAAAGGAGCTTGTCACAGCTGATGCGCTTTTGCAACTCTATGTGGTGTCCATCACAGGGGACAATGGCTTGGACCCAGCCCATGCTCTACCTCCACCCTGAGGCAACTTGCTACAAGGGCCTTAACTTGGCTACCATCTCCAAATTCAAGGACAACAAAAGTCAGTTCACCACTAATGCTGGTAACGTCTTCTGCCAGGCAGAGACAGGCAAGAAGACGCCTTACATTCCCACCACCCAACAAGGGGACACCATCTTGCACTACCACCAAACCTTGGGTCACATCAGAGGGCGTAACCTCTTTGAGATCATGAAACATAAGGTTTGGTGGCCGTGCATACGGCAAGACATCTTGGACCTCCTTGAGACATGTGTGTTGTGTGAGAAGAATACATCCAAACCTGCACCCCCAAGTCTGTCCTGCCCATCAAGGCCATGGAATCCTTTGAGCAGTGGGCCCTTGCATTGTGGGGCCACTCCCCAAAGACAGACTAGGGAAGAAGTACATTATCACTGCCATCAACTACTTCACTTGCTGGCCAGTGACCTGGGCAACAACCAACCACACCGCCACCACCATTACCCAATTTATTGGCAAGGAAATTGTGGCCTGCTTTGGGCAACCCAAATGTCTCATCACAGATGGTGGCCCTGAACTTGTTGGGCATGTCATGAAGGCATACTGTGCCAAGAATGCGCTCCAACGTATAGTTACAACCCCCTATCATTCTCAAGTCAATGGACACGTGGAACAGTTAAACAGCTTGCTGGTTCAATTGATTGCCAAGCTCTCACAAGAGCACCCTAACACCACATGGACTGAACACCTGCCCACCAATCTACTCATCCTTTGAGCAAGGATCAACCGGGGCACAGGGTTCAGCCCCAGTACCCTGGCCTTTGGGACACCTGCCAGTCTGACAGGGGTAGAACAGGAAAAACTATGGTCCAAGGTTCCCAACAAGCCTCCCCTGGTAACAACTCCATCCCTAGACCAATGGCGTACCAAAGCCCAGGAAATTGAACACAAGTGGATTGCCGGAGGGACAAAGCACCTCAAAGCTAGATACGCCGTAGGTGACCCCATCTACACCCTCAATCCCAATTCTGCCAAGTTGGAATCCAACCACCTAGGGCCCTTCAAGATAGCTGCAGTCTACAACAATCACACCTACCAACTTGAAAATGCCCAAGGAAACAACAAGAAGCTTCACCATGATTGCTTGCGCCCCTGCCGCGCCATCCCCACATAAAAGTTGTTTGTGCGGACCTTCTCAGACCTTCTGCAGACTCCTGTCTTGATGTCTGACAACAAGCAGGGGCAAGGGAGGGGGTGTTGCAACCAAGCTTACAGACTTGCCTGCTAACATATCTTATGATACACAGGGGGCGCTTGATGAGCCGCCCCTTGACGTATCTAATGTTATGGATTAATCTGATGGCAATATTGAATGTTGGGTACTTCATTCAAATTAGTAGCACTGTCAATTTGACTTGCTGACTCCTGCACAAGTTATTCCTTGGCTCCAAACCTTACATGAAACTTCCCACTATGCCACCCTCTTGTGGCCTTGTGGCTTTCCCCATATAGTATATTAATCACAACATTCTACAATAAACAATACCTTATTCTTATTATTCTGTCCTTTCCATTGGACTTTTGATTTCCCCAATTCCAAATACTGAATCCTCATTGGTTCAGTTGCAGCATTAATTTGACTTTTTTTGATTTATTTAAATTGGCAAATTTCAAATCTCTTGAGCAGATAACTCAACTAACAAAAGACAAAAATCAGCAAACAAATGCGGGATATATGAATCAGAAATGCGGGATTCTTATGTACAATTTGAGATTTCCTGTATGTCAAACAAATCATAGACATCATGTAAAAATTAACAAATCTGAAATTGTGGGATTGTCAAATCCAAGAACCAAATTTCAAATCATAATTGCAAGGAATTTGAAATAGATATAATTTATGGGTTTCTCAAAAAGGATGCTAAAGGATCTATAGTGGATTTGTGCTAATTCTTTTAGAAATCACAAGCATTCCCAAAAATCACCCTATTCCATTTTAGGACGGCTAAAATTTAGATCATAATATTCACAAAATTAACAAATATAGCAATAAAATTGACTATAATATACACTCCTCTTTTTGAGTTTAAATTTTTTAATAAAATTTCATTATGTCTTATTCCTAAAACCAATAAACAAGCTGTTCCCTGGCCTTGACAAAATCATGCAGGGCTATGCTGGGTCTCTTAACAGTGAAGCCTCCCTCTATGGTCACTCCCAACCCACAGGCCTGTCTGCAAGCACTACCCAGGAGTGTGTTCTTTCTCCTGCATCCTCAAGCATGGCCCTGTTTGCCCATCACACACAGGCAGCTGCTAACCCAAATCATATAGCAACACTAGCATCTGTAATTGACCAAGTGAGCCATGGGGCCACCAATAGAAGCCAGAATCCAGAAATAGCCAATCAGATGGCAGTGTCTGGTTCTCAAGGCAGACACAATTTTCCTCCAGCCAATCAGCCTTTGAGGCACAGAATAAAATTAATCACTCTGGAGATTGTTCTTGAAATGGTTGAAAAGCAAGGGATGCTTATGTCCCTTGGGGAAATTGCGGCCACAATGGGTTTTGCAAAGTCCACTGTGGCTGCAACCCTGCAAGCCCACACCAACTGTGGCCCCCCTACCAGGAAGACCTCAACTGGTGCCTGTACTTTGACCAAAGGTGACACAGCCCATCCCCTTATGATGACCATTATGGAATGTTACCCGTGGATGCCCCTGGTCCAGGTACGTCTCCAGTTGGGACTCCACTGCATCTTTGCCAACAAAAGAACGGTAAATTCTTGGATGCACAGAGTTTTAATTGCCGCCAGAATACTATTCAATCAGGTTCTTAGTGGCCCCAGTTTGGTGGATACCAACCCATACAATTTGACTATCATCTTTTTATTAAAGGGAGGGCAATGAGGACCCGTAATGATGTCATCTTCCTATCATACGCTAATATTTCTGCAAGTATCCAAAACTATGGAGAGAAGTGTATCCATTCTGACGTGTACAAGTGCGGCCTAATCTGGTATTGCTTTGTCAGGGTTTTATTGACAGTTTATCCATTGGGTGTCAATTATTACTTGGCAATGGGAACACTGCAGATGGGTATGCCTACCAGACAGAGCTCAAGGCCATGCTGGAGGAGTGGTCCACACAGCAAAAAGTGTACACAGTTATACTTAGTGCTGAGATGGAGCAGTGGGAATAGGCAACCAAAGAAATCAGGGCTGCGGGGCATATCTGTTGGTCCTACCCCACCAACCTAACCAACATGCATCTTGAAGATGTATGTCTCTACAATTTTGGTTCCGCCCTCAGGCACTTAAAGCCTGCCACCTACAACAAACTATGCACCCAAATTGATAAGGGTTATGAGCTTTTCCCTTCTATGTCTGTCCAGGACTCATTTGACTTCATCATCTTCTATGCAAGTGACAGTGATAACTCTGAAAGGACTCTTGCCTTCCCCCTCGCCCATCCATCTGTTTTGTCAAGCCCACATACATGATAAAAAAACAAGCAATTGAAGCAAACCTCTCTTGCTGCCTCTTCCCAGTCAACAAACCCTGCCTCCTCAACTCCACCATCAAGCCACCTGCCTTCCAATCCTGACTCCCAAGCAACTACTAATCCCCCACTATCTCTGATGCCGCCCCTTTCACAGGCGCAGATGAAGGTTTTGTTCATTCTGCCCATTCCCTCCCCTTCCCATCCTTTGATCAGTAAAATAAAAATTTTCTTTGTGACAACTTATTAAAATTGATATATCTATTTCAATTCATAATTAATAAAAAAATTACATTAACAACATTTCCCATACATAATACAATGTTGTACATTTTAAAAATAGCTTAAAATTATTAGCATACATATTTTTCATCATCATTAATAAATTAAAGACAATAAACGTAAATATTACATTGAAATATAGCAGTTAGACGTCAACTCTTGATATTTAGAAATTTGATTTGTATAACTCAATGCATTTTGATTAATAAAATCCATTGTAAACTTGGCCTTTTCCATTGTAATTTAATGAAATGGACTGTGTTTATATCAGAGAGCCATTAACTCTTAGTACAAATATTGATACATAGTGCATTTTACAGCCTGTATATTTACTTATTGGTAATAACTCTATAAACTTTTTAGTTGGATTTTACAAGGTAATAATAATGTAATGTGTTAATAAATTACTGTTGATTGTCATTAATTGGCTGATTTTCTTTGCTATGGCAATTGTGCATTTTCTGATATTTACGCACTAGTATCCAATTGGTTAGTTTCACATCCAATTGCACAGGCAATAGGAAATCAAGCCGCCACCCTGAGACCAGATGTGATTGGGATGGCAACTTGATTTCCTATTGCCTGTGTGATTGGATGTGAAACTAACCAATTGGATACTAGTGCGTAAATATCAGAAAATGCACAATTGCCACAGCAAAGAAAATCAGCCAATTAATGACAATCAACAGTAATTTATTAACACATTACATTATTATTACCTTGCAAAATCCAACTAAAAAGTTTTTAGAGTTATTACCAATAAGTAAATATACAGGTTGTAAAATGCACTATGTATCAATATTTGTACTAAGAGTTAATGGCTCTCTAATATAAACACAGTCCATTTCATTAAATTACAATGGAAAAGGCCAAGTTTACAATGGATTTTATTAATCAAAATGCATTGAGTTATGCACACCAAATTTCTAAATATCAAGAGTTGACGTCTAACTGCTATATTTCAATGTAATATTTACGTTTATTGTCTTTAATTTATTAATGATGATGAAAAAAATGTATATGCGTTGAAGGTAGTAATATAAAAACCAATTTTTTTATGGAATTCAAACATAATGTCAAATATTTACACACTTATCAATGAATTAGAGTCAGCCCTCCAAAAGGTTGTCAAGCTTGAATAGAACATCAGGGAAAGTGTGATAAATCAACTGAGAAATGAGGGAAGAGGCTTGGTCCAGCAAAAGGAAATTGCAAAAAATAGCCTAGGAACAATAGTTAATGAAGAAAACAAGGAAATATATTTAAATCTTCAAAAGGAAATACTCAAGTGGTTAGATTTCAAAAGTGAAAGTTACAGCTTGTAGGAATTTGCAAAAACCAATAGAAAGAGTACTCAAAAAATCAAACTAATTGAAGGAAATGAAATTTCAAAAGAAATCAACACAAATGAAGAGAAAATCAACCAAATGGAAACAGACAAAAACAAAACTCAGTCAAGAAGCAGGAGCGCTTCAAGAAATACAGAAATTTATCAAATGAAAACCAAGAAGAAACACAAGTTGCAAGAAAGATAAAGAAGATAAGACCCAGGAAATCAAATGAAGAGCAGTCAACACTCATGAAGTTTATCAAAGGAGCGCTGTGGCTGAGGGGGCCACAGGGGAAACAATTAGTAAGTCTTTTTTTGTTTTACTTATATTTATTTTAGTCATCACCAGGAATGGGGAAAAGGTTGCAGAAGTGGTGGCTTTTACGCCGAGTTGGTTCTACAGGGGTTACCAGTCACTGGTAGCCCCTGTGAAACAAATAAATAAAAACCAAATAAATAAAATAATTCAACAGAATATGAATAATTTTTCAAGTATTAAAGCTAAAGATAGGGAATACTTACCACCCGTGGGTGCTTGCTGTGGATTAGGAAAGCATATAAATTAGGATCAAATATCAACTTCAAAGAAATGAATTAAATTCACAGGGATGTCAATTTAAACTTTGATGAATATATCTATGAAAGCATTCAACAATTCCCATTTGCAAACATCAACAAATATAAAAAACTTAATAAAAACTGACTTTCAAATAGAAAATGAATATTTAAAAACTGAAATTTTTAATGAAGTATTCAAGGTATTGTCAAACAAAGTCTGTGGACACAGTCCTTGTGAACACATTTAAACCTTTATTAATATTGTTTGCCGAGGCATGGGGGGCTGATACAAGTTGGGCGCCTCCCAGAACCCTCTTCAAATTCAATCAAACATCCTATATCAATAGGTTAGTTCAAAATTTCAAAAAATTGTGCATTTTCTCAGAAAATATACCTCAAAAAGAATTCATGTTGTGGTATACCTGGGAATCCTCATTCACTGCATATTAAACACCAATGTCAAAAAGTTGGAGGATGTACCTATTCAAATTGATATATGCTGATTAGCACTAGAACGCCAGAAGACACCGTGGGGTATAGGACAGTTGAGCACGTCCTGTATGAATCCTTTGCATTGGCAACATTGTACAGGTACTACGTGCCTCATGAAAAAAACTATTAATCAATTCTCTCACCCGGCTTCCTTTTATCAAATGTTCAACAACCACCGGGGTACAGGGCGCCACCCCTCTAGCAATCACATCCAGGGTTGTCCACAACTACAGAAGAGATTGTGGATCCAATTGAACACTCTAGCCAAAAAGTTAATTTTGGGGTATAATTCCTTGGAATAATCACATTCCCTTTGCAATTAGCATCCCCTCAATAAATATTTTTCCCTTGCAAATTAATTTTTTTTAAAATTTTCATATTTTAATACTAAAATTCCAATATTGAAATATGTAATATTAAAATTTTTATAGTAAAATTTTATATTTAAATATTTAAATATTGAAATTTTAGTATCTAAAAGTTAATATAAATAATGATATTTTAATACTTAAATTTTATAATATATAATATTTAAATGTTGAATATATCACAATTAAATAAAAGTAGTTAAATTTTGATTATTTAAACTTTAATAGATGTTTTAATATTTATAATTATAATTTTACTTTCAATATTTTAAGATTGTTTTAAATTTTAGTAGGGAAATTATAATATTGATATATATAAATATATTAAAAGACATTAGTTAAAGTTGTGACCACATCAAATAATAAAAATAAGTTGTAAATGTTTTTATTTAATAGCTTGTTGAGTACAGGTTCATTTATTACATTTACAAACAACAAGAATAGAATTTATTCACATTGTGCGGCCCGCTCCACTTATATTCTAAAAAAGTGATTGTTTAGAACTCAAATTACCTTTCCCTTGTAATATGATTTGATAAATAAATTTGATATGCTTGACCCACGTCCTAAGTACTAATTAGTAAGCAATAAATAAAAATCATTGGCTTCCGGATCCTGTGGCTATAGTGGCACTGATTTAATAAGGATCAGATAATGACCTACAAGGACCAATTTGTGGCTTAAAAAAGCTAAAGTACCAACAAGGATTCACAATTATTTAA
Source organism: Entomophthora muscae (assembly GCA_014839935.2). Classification (NCBI taxonomy): domain Eukaryota; kingdom Fungi; phylum Entomophthoromycota; class Entomophthoromycetes; order Entomophthorales; family Entomophthoraceae; genus Entomophthora; species Entomophthora muscae. The sequence goes on along the minus strand of QTSX02000050.1, from coordinate 256,359 downwards.
ATAAAATTAATCTATTTCTATCTTTTTTATTTTATTTATTTGTTAGCGCAACAGTCAATACACTATTTGGTGGATTATAATAAAAATAAATGTCCTCTTACCTAGTATAAATAATTTTACTTACCTTTTCTATGTATTCTTATATGTCTATAATACAATCAAAGGTCACATCATTATAACATAAATTATTATTTTCAAGCCCCATTAAAAACAAAATGAATAAAACCTGGAGCGCCCATTTATCTGATTGGCTTGGAGGTCAGGGCTTTGGGGAAGAAAGATTCTGAGTGCTTGTAAAAAGCTGTCACCACATCAGGTGGCATTGCAAATTGATTGACCTCAAGAATATTGAATAGATTCTCAGTGTCCTGAGGAAGGCCTTGTTTCACCTTATTTTTGATCCAACCAAACACTGTCTCAATTGGGTTCAGAAATGGAGAATATGGGGGGGAGGAAGAGGAGTCTCATTGGGCAGTTAGCCAGGCAGTGGTTGGCCAAATGGCTATTTTTATTGATTGGCGGGAACTCAAACACAACCAGATCCACTTTGTGGAGCCCAACATTATCCAGCACAACAATGTTGGTTGTACTGTTGTAGTTATCCGGGGATACTCCTTGATGGCTCAGAGAAAATTGAGAAAAGTCCCACTATTGTTGGAACCCTTGATCATTTGGTATTGGTCCAACCCGTGAGGACCAAGAAGCACAACCATTGAATAGGTCTGGGAACAGACAGCAGCACAATGGGCTACACTTTCCTTGGACCCCTTCTTAATCCACCCATGCCTAGATCTGAGTGAGGAGGAAAATGACAATTTGTCAATGTAGAAGAACTGGACATTCCCAGTCTCCTTTAGTGCCAGATATGTCTTGGCATAAATGTGTTGATCCTCAATGGTCTTCTCATTGCTTCTGTTGTAAATCAAAACTCCCAGTACTTTCCAGGAAAACCCAAATCAACCATTACATTGTAAACAAGGGTTTTGGAAACAGTAATCCCAAACTCCGTGGTGAGCATTGATTGGACAGCAAGTGATTCCAGGTGGCAATCCTTGGTAACCCACTGTTTTATTGTGTCAATGTGCACAGGCTCCAAGAGTTTTGGCTGCTGCTTAGCCTTGGGGGATTTGCCAATTTGCCCGGTGTTGCCATACTTGGTGTTGATATTAGCAAAGTATCTGGCTATGACACCAAATTGGGACGCAATGTCCCAAACCGCCATTCCCCCGTTCAAGCAGTTGAGGAGAGCTTCACATACATTATCTGTCAACTGACGCTGGCCCTTGACAGGTACCAAGGCATCCTGGCTAGCAGGCTCAACACAGAGAATGGGGACCTTTGTGTAGAAGGTGGGATCACGCTTGCTTGCAGTGATGCCATCAATGGTTGAATACACAATAGGTGCAGATGGCTCTACAGTGGTAGCAAATGGCCTGTAGGTGGTGTCAAATATGCAGGGCAGGAAGTAGCAACTCTTGGATCAAGAGTGCAGGGCCAGGTGACAACTGGGTACACAGTGGAGGTGTAAGTAACCTCAGTGTTCCCGGTGACCCTAGTGCAGAAGACTTTTGTGGCAGGCCTTGAGAGCGGTTTATGTCTTGGATTTAGGCTGGTTAATAGGGCTTGGGATGCGGGAGGTGGTTGACTGGCTATGACGCCTTGAGAGGCCTGTATGTTGGCATGACTCCCCTTGAGTTGAGTTCTGGGTCTATTTGTGGACCCTCTGGGATGCCCTTGTAGACAGGCTGCTCCACGGGCTGGTACAGAAGCTGGTTGGGAATAAAATTGACGGTCCATAAAAATAAAATAAAAATATATTTTAGATTAAATATGTATTTTTTGGATTTATTGGTTTAGTTGTGAGTAGTTGTTTTCTCTTGATTTAGCCTTGAATAGTAGCAGATTTTCTATATCTGTAATTTGAAGTATATAATATTGTATTCTTTCTAGTTTTGGATGATCTTAAAGTTTAATCAATTTTTATGTCTAAACATGGGTATTGAGATTGAATTTTTCATTTGATTTTAGTTGTGGTGGAGCTTCTTTATTTGGGTTGGTGTTTCCTAGTGTGCTTACTGTACATTCAATTTGGATTCCAGTTCCTACAATTAATATCTGAGTTTACTAGTACCATTCAAAAGTGATTTTAAATTTGGTTCTTGGATTTGACAATCCTGAAATTTCAAAAAACATAGTAAACTTAACGAAAATGGTTGATGGATTTGAACGCTTCAAATCTGATTCCAGTTAATTCATTTTGTCCATGGGAAATATGCAGCTTGACTTGAACTTTGCAAAGTGTCTATGAGTTGCTGAATTTTCAAATAAACAAATAAATACTCAAAGAATTCAATTTAATAAAAAAGGCCATCCTGTAAATGTGATTTGAAATTTGGATCAAGGATTTGATAATCTCGCATTTTTATGTTCAGGTTCTGAATTTACAGTATAATAATCAATAAATTACTGTTTAGTATCATTGATTGGCTGATTTTCCTTGCTGTGGCAATAGTGCATTTTCTGATATTAACACACTAGTATCCAATTGGTTGGCTCCACATCCAATCACACAGGCAATAGGAAATCAAGTTGCCACCCTGACCACATCTGGTCTTGGGGTGGCAACTTGATTTCCTATCACCTGTGTGTTTGGATGTGAAGCCAACCAATTGGATACTAGTGTGTAAATATCAGAAAATGCACTATTGCCACAGCAAAGAAAATCAGCCAATTAATGATAATAAACAGTAATTTATTGATTCATTATAATATTATTACTCACAAAATCTGACTTAAAAGTTTATAGAGTTATTACCAATAGGTAAATATACAGGCTGTAAAATGCACTATGTATCAATATTTGTACTAAACATTAATGGCTCTCTAATATAAACACAGTCCATTTCAATAAATTACATTGAAAAAGGCCAAGTTTACAATGTTTTTTATTAAAAAAATTGCATTGAGTTATGCACACAATATCTAATTATCAAGAGTTGATGTCTAATTGAAATATACTAATATAAATTTACATTTATGGTATTTAATTTATTAATAATGATGAAAAATATTTATGCAAATAATTATATGTTACTGTATCAGATGTATACCATTTTATTAATTATATGGAATGACAATAATATAAAAAAATATATTATTGATTATGAATTGGAAGAAATAATATCAACTTTAATAAGTTGTCACAAAGAAAAGATTTATTTTACTCATCAAAGAACAAGAAGGGGAGAGACTGGGCAGAATGAACATTGCCTTCATCTGCGCCTGTAAAAGGGACAGTAACAGAGATAGTGGGTGGTGGTGGTGGTTTGGGAGTCAGGGTTAGAAGGCGGGTGGCTTGATATGGGGTTGGGGAGGCAGGGTTGGTTGACTAGGAAGGGGCAACAAAATCTGATTGCTTCAATTGCTCAAATTCTTCTTCTGTCACATTTGTGGGCTTGAAAAAACAAATGGATGGGCAAGGGGGGGAGGCAGTGGTCTTTTCTGGACTTATCACTGTCACTTGCATAGAAAATGACAAGATCTGATAGGTCCTGGACAAACACAGAAGGGAAAAGCTCACAACCCATATCAATTTGGATGTACAGTTTGTTGTAGGTGGCAGGCTTAAAGCGCCTGAGCGCAGAATCAAAATTGTAAAGACATACATCTGCAAGATGCATGTTGGCAAGGTTGATGAGGTAGGACCAACATATATGCCCTGCAGCCCTGATTTCTTGGGTTACCCATTCCCGCTGCTCCATCTCAGCACTCAGTACAACTGTGTACACTTTTTGCTGTGTGGACCACTCCTCCAGCATGGCCTTGAGCTCCGTCTGGTTGGCATTCCCATCTGCAGTGTTTGATATTGCTGAGTAATAATTGACACCCAATGGAGAAACTGCCAATAAAACACCAACAAAACAATACAAAATTGGGCCACACTTATAGACGTCAGAATAGATACACTTTTCTCCAAAGTCTTTAATACTTGCTGAAATCTTGGCATATGGCAGGGAGATTATGTCATTACTGGCCCTCATTGCCCTCCCTTTAATAAAATTGATGATGATTGAATTGTATGGGTTGGTATCCACCAAACTGGGCCCACCAAGAACCTGATTGAATAGGATTGTGGTGGTAACCACAACTCTGTGCATCCATAAATTCACTGTTCTCTTATTGGTGAATATGCCGCGGAGTCCCAGCTCAAGACGTACCTGGACCAGGGGCATCCACGGGTCATGTTCCATAATGGCAGTCATAAGGGGATGGGCTGTGTCACCTTTGGTCAAAGTACAGGCACTAGTTGAGGTCTTCTTGATAGGGGGCCACAGTTGGTGTAGGCTTGCAGGGTTGCAGCCACAGTGGACTTTGCAAAACCCACTGTGGCCGCAATTTCCCCAAGGGACATAAGCATCCCTTGCTTTTCAACCATTTCAAGAACAATCTCCAGAGTGATTAATTTTATTCTGTGCCTCAAAGGCTGATTGGCTGGAGGAAAATTGTGTCTGCCTTGAGAACCAGACACTGCCATCTGATTGGCTATTTCTGGATTCTGGCTTCTATTGGTGGCCCCATGGCTCACTTGGTCAATTACAGATGCTAGTGTTGCTATATGATTTGGGTTAGCAGCTGCCTGTGTGTGATGGGCAAACAGGGCCATGCTTGAGGATGCAGGAGAAAGAACACACTCCTGGGTAGTGCTTGCAGACAGGCCTGTGGGTTGGGAGTGACCATAGAGGGAGGCTTCACTGTTAAGAGACCCAGCATAGCCCTGCATGATTTTGTCAAGGCCAGGGAACAGCTTGTTTATTGGTTTTAGGAATAAGACATAATGAAATTTTATTAAAAAATTTAAACTCAAAAAGAGGAGTGTATATTATAGTCAATTTTATTGCTATATTTGTTAATTTTGTGAATATTATGATCTAAATTTTAGCCGTCCTAAAATGGAATAGGGTGATTTTTGGGAATGCTTGTGATTTCTAAAAGAATTAGCACAAATCCACTATAGATTCTTTAGCATCCTTTTTGAGAAACCCATAAATTATATCTATTTCAAATTCCTTGCAATTATGATTTGAAATTTGGTTTTTGGATTTGACAATACTGCAATTTCAGATTTGTTAATTTTTATATGATGTCTATGATTTGTTAGACATACAGGAAATATTAAATTGTACATAAGAATCCCACATTTCTGGTTCATGTATCCCACATTTGTTTGCTGAGTTTTTTCTTTTGTTAGTTGAGTTATCTGCTCAAGGGATTTGAAATTTGCCAATTTAAATAAACCAAAAAAAGTCAAATTAAATATTTTATTTTTCACTCAACTGAGTTGCCTGCAAAAGTGATTTGAAATTTGGACCAAGGATTTGACAATCCTGCATTTTTATGTTCAGGTTCTGAATTTACAGTACCAAGCAACTAATAGAAAGATCAGCTGTGTCAGGTATCTCCCAATTTCCTTTCTGATCCCAGTTGATCATTATTTACGGCCCTGAGTTTTATGTTGGTTAGATGAGGATTGTCAGGAGGTATTTAGGCTTTCCCAGTGTTTTGCCAAACCTTATTGCCATTTTAATAAAAAGAGTTGCTATAAACCTCTGGTTCAGCCAATTAATTCCTTATATAATACTACTTCTATTTTATCTTCAGCCTAGTTCTGATGATACTCTTGACTAATTAAACCAATCCAAAACTAAACCCACAGATTTCTAGCACATCTTTTTTGTCTTTCTGGTGCTCTCTTTGGCCCTGTTTACTTTAATGAATACCCACTAAACCCAGCTTAAAAGGAGTTCACCTTTGAGAAATTCTTCTTGCTCATCCTGAAGCTAAAACTAGAAAACTAGAGACCTTTAACAGAGAGGGTACTTGGTATAATTTTCAACCAATATGATTCCAAGATAAATATAACCACAATCCCACTTACTAAGTACCCATAACATCACCTCACCCCCCTGACCTAACTGCTCATAAATTTCTGTTGAGGCTGCAGATTTCAATTCTACCCATCTCCTTGGTGTGCTTTACATTACCCTAGAGATGCTTTGTGTAAATAAACAGTAAATGGTGAAGTATTTTAGCTAGGTATGGTCCCAAGTTTGCCACTTGGAAGCCAGTAAGCAATGTAACAATTGGGTAGACCACCATTACCCATTGAAACACCTTAATGTGAACGTTAAATCAACCAAAATTACTGGCATAGTATGTGGGAACATAGTAAACCAAGGTAGAGATTGCTATGGAATGATTTGATTGTGGCTAAACCCAGGTGGACCAATAATACTATTTAGAGGAGTTTAACTGAGCTGGCTCTTTGTAATAGTAATTGTCAGAAGGGTTTTGGAATAGCCTGTGTGGTTGAAATTGATGTTGGTGGCCCCCAATCTCAAGGCAGGCTGTGAGTACAGCCAAGAAGATAATGTGGTTCATTTCAGGAATCTTCATGAGGAAATTCCTGTCAACAATGCATTGAAAATTCAAACACAGAAGGGTACTCCAAGCCAGGTCCATTGGGAAATATTGGGAAAGCTAAATTAGTTAGTAGTATTTGTTCCATTTTACCTTTGAAAACCAGCCCAGATAGATTTAATTATTGGGTTAATTCAGGGACAGGGATCAAACCTGAGACTTACTTGGACTTAATCAGTCAACTAGATAATAATGTTAGTATTAATCTTAATATCAATCAATTTTTACCTTCACAGAAGACTGCAGTCAATCACCTAGTGCCAAATCAACATCAAACCAGTCTCAAAATACCAATGGTGAATTTCACACAGTGTTTGATGCTGTTTCCTCAACTCCTAGGTTTAGAGACTCTGGTTCCATTGGCTGCCTTTCTCCAGTTCTCCAGCAATCAGCTGGGGAAAACTGGGACATCTCCTGTGGATGATAGGATTGATAGGAAAAATAACTACAGCTAATATTTTCATTGTATTTTTGAGGTCATGTTGTTGAAACTGAACCAATGAGGATTCAGTATTTGGAATTGGGGAAGACAACAGTCCAATTGAAAGGACAGAATAATAAGAATAAGGTATTGTTTATTGTAGAATATTGTAATTAATATACTATACAGGGAAAGCCACAAGGGGATGGCATAGTGGGAAGTTCCATGTAAGGTTTGGAGCCAAGGAATAACTTGTGTGGGGATCAGCAAGTTGAATTGGTAGCGCTCCTAATTAGGATGAAGTACCCGCCATTCAATATTGCCATCAGATTAATCCATAACATTAGATACGTCAAGGGGCAGCTCATTGAGCGCCCCCTGTGTATTGTAAGATACATTAGCAGGCAAGTCTGGAAACTTGGTTGCAACAATGTTTTTGCTTATTTATATTACAAAAGCCTTAGAATGAGTTCCAGTTGCTCCAAATTCCCCAGATGCATCTCCAAACTTCCTGATCTCCTTTATTTTCCATTCCAAACTATTTTCTTACTACCATGCTATATAAGACTGGTAAGTTATAATTCAATAATTGTTCAATCAATAAAGTCTACATTCACCCAAGTTGAATTGTTGTCTATTTTAGCTTGACTTAAACCCTTTTTATCCTAACCATGAGATTGCCCAAGACTTCCATTATGGAGTATCTTGGGTATAAATAGTCTATTGGATGATTCTGTCGACAGCAGTATTGACCAGCATTTTGATAGGTTCACATGCAAATCCTGATACTTCACCTGAGGCTCAGTTCTTGGATAGCTCCTGGCACAAAGTAATACTAGGAGCATGGTATACTGCTACACCTTTATCCCATAGCCCCTCTCTCAGAGAAGAGACCAAGGTCTATCAATCCACAAGCCAGCCAATCCCCAAGTCTTCTGCCTATTGGCCTCTGCCTTCCTTTTGTGCTACTTAGGGGCATACTTCTTCCTAGGACAATTCAATCCACTTTTAAGCCAGTATTGCCTGTTTGGAGAACTATTTCACCCCAGTATGGTGTCCTTGCCCTTGGGTTCACTGGTAACTGGACTAAATCCTTCTGCAATCATTCACCACCTTGGAAGATTACTTCCAAGTGGGCAGATGCCTGACATTCATCTCCTTTATCCTGGGAAAGGGCAGAAAAAGCTTATTGTCTTGGACTTTCTGGTTTTAAAGCCTGGTTGTCCTATGTGTTATTATTGAGGGGTAATTTCACTCAATGATAGCACAAACTATCATCAAGTGAATTATCTTTATTATATACTAGTGGCCTTGGTGGCGTATGAATAATAAAAGCATTGGATAGAGAACCCCAAGAACTTGGTTTTGTCTGATATTCCTTTTATGGGGTGGCATTGGGGAGGATTCAGTGGCAATCTATCCAATTCCTGGCTGTCAGTGGCATAAGGAATATTTGGATGATTTCATGCATCCAAATTCATTATCTGCAGCTAGTGCATGAAGTTTTCTCCAGAGTAGCTTGTCAGTCTCATCTGTTTTTGGTGAATTCCTGATTTGCACAGCAGTCCCCCAAATTAGGGGTTAGGGAAATTTCCTTTTTGGTTTCCTGTTTTGTAAATTTTCCCATTCAGCAGGTGTGGGCGGCCCTGCTGTGGGGGCATGCCACCAGCCACTGGCAGGCAGCTAGCTGGTGCGCAGTGGCTGGGTGTGCATCAGGTGGGCACCTGGCAGTCAGCCATGTGGTCTTGGGAGGACAGTGGCCTATAAAAGCCAAAATTCAAATAATTAATTTTTTTAATTTCTTTTTATTCTGACTTTCTTTCTTGGGCAGTTTGTTCAATCAGGGGGAACTAATAAAAATAATTATTTTGTGTTTTAGGACCAATTGTTACACAAATATTGTTTCTTGGAGTGGTTTTGTCAGGAATATTCCTGACACTTTGTCTCAGTAACAACTAGTTTTTGGATTTAGGCTGCTACAGCTAAAACAGAATTACCTCACATGTAAAAAATTTCAAATGAATATTTGATAGAAGTAGTCAGAAGCCAGAAAATGGCCGCAGCTGCCCAGGGCTTGGCCAAAGCAGCACTACATTACCCTAACTGAGTTGTAAATTCTGTAGACTCTTATGATGGCGCTGTGTCTTTTTTGGGATGTTTTCTCTTGTAAATTATCAAGTTAGGTCCCATCTAGTGGTGGGATTTGTCCTCTGGACCGGCAGACCAGCCCAAGGCTGCAGCCGTTACCCCTACCATCAACAACCATTTCTGAACAGAAATGTGCTTTTCTTCTCCCCCCTAAATCCCACAATAATATGATTGAGTCTTGATATAGAAACACATGGATTTACCTTGTTGTTTCCCTAGTCAATAATGACCAATAAGCTTAGCTAGCAGCCCTTTTTGGGTACCATGAATTTTCATTGAAAAAAAAGGATTGAATTAATGAAAAGGCATCTGATGGAATATAAGAAAGAGGTGAGTGTGAGAAGAGTGATTTTATTGGGTAGTAGCTCTCCCCTGCAAGCTAAAACTAACTGGCTCAACCCTTGTTGTAATTGGCGTTGAGTTGATTGTTTTATTGCTTAACTGGTTATTACGGTGTATACTTAACTACTAAAGGATAAAATATGGCTTAAGATCAATTAATTAGTGTGTGTAATAAAACATGTACAATTTAAATCAATAATTTAATCCTTTATTTATAAATTAAGAGAATATGTAAATAGGGATTCAAATATTGCACTGAGCCATGATTCTGCTAGAATCCACTATATATCAGAGGTGATTCCTTTCCTTTTGTGCCCAGTTTCTGCTTAATCTAAGAGATATGCTAATGGATCATTTGTAGGTATTGACTAGTTAGTATGCAGTACTAACTATCATTCACATGAGAGTACTTTCAGATTTGTTACTCCAAACCTCATGGCTAACAACTTTGACTTTGTCAGTGGTAACTAGTTTATAATCAATCACCATACAACAACCCTGGTGATCTTAAGAATTAATTATAGATGGTGATATTATTTTTATAAGACCAGGGTGCTAGACTCATAGATCCTTTTCCTATCCTAGTGGAGATTATCACCATGATGTAACCCAGAGGATAGCAGGAATTTCATATTAAGGGGGTTCCCAAAAGAAGAGAAACATGAGAAGCAAGGAGAATACATATGAATATCAGAGCAGACAATGTATACAACCAACCAAAGGGAGAGGTTAGATAATGTTAGTCCTAAGTGAAGAAGAGGGGGCTCATGAGCTGGGGGTGAGGCACACTTATGTCTGAGGAGGCTTTGTTGCATTCTGGAATAAATCAGCCAAACATACACTCACTTATTTAAAGGGCAATAAAACAATCACAAAATTGTCTGCTCATTTTATTGCATTGTTTATTTGTACCTCTAAACTCAACTACTGACACTCCAAAAGCAGGTGTCAAATTTTAATGTAATTGTGCACATAGCTTGGCCTTCACTTCTTAAAACTTAGAAATAATGATAGCTAACCAAAATCACTTTATAAATCAAGTAAGATGTGTAGGGCTAATTATTCTGATACCATCTGATGTTTCCCATGCCACATTTCTCTAGCCTCCCTATAGCAATTTCTCTGGGCAGTGCTTCTTGCAGAAAAACTTTATTTTCCTGCTTCTGCATATAGAACATTCTGTCTATTAAATAAAATAACAGTTTTGTCTTAATATTCTATTTTATTATATCTCCTCTAAAGGCTTTCACTATACCATAGAAAGGTATAATATTAAGAAATGAGAGTCTTAAGCTAACTATTTGTAAACTTCAGCTCCCAGACTGTATCTTTTACAGCAGGTGCTCTCCAGCTTGAAGTTGATTGGGCTTGGAACCAGGATATTTGGTGCCTAAGTAGTTAGAAGAGCTGAGAGAAAATTTGGACATGAAAACAACACTCAGTCTAAGTGCTTCCCAGGTAGACAGAGTACAGTGCTAAATATAATGTCAGACAAGTATCAGACTTAAAGAGAAGAAAATAAGAATATTTAACTGGTAATAGGTGAAAAATAAACCATATGGGTCCAAAACCACAACCAAATGATATAGCCAGTATACCCACATTTTAAGAAGAGGTAGAGGACAAAGGCACAATTGAAACAGATTATCACTGAAATTTGGTCAAGGGGGTATATTTTCAGGTATCAAAACCTTAAAGTCTAGGTGAGACAGGATGCCTTAATGCCAGGGAATTATTCCCTGACTACCTGAATAATGGTGGCATTAATAATATTTTTACTTCCCAAACTGGGGTATCATAACCCTCTAACCAAGAGTCCAAAGAAGAATCAAGTATGGTCACCAGTGGCGAGACAAAATTTGAACTCTGGACAACCTTATAACCATTAAAATTAATGTTGATAAGAGTTTTAAAGAACTTTACCTATTTATAACAATTCTATTAGTCAAGTTTCCCTTTCAAGTTTGAATTTAAGGTAGGACACACCATTTCAAAAACAGCATCTCAAAAAACGCCATCTCAAATTTAATTCAAGATGGTGTTTTTTGTGTTAGTGATTTTGAATCACAAAAAATAAAATAAACACAAAATAGGTAAACTTTACATATACCTTTATAATGTGGCATCATAAATTTAAGCCATCTCAATTCTGTCACTTCAAGTCAGATTAATTAAATCTTATTTTGCTAACTTTATTTACATAGAAAACACTTAGTGTGGGGCAGGTTTACGCCATCTCAACTTTACGTCATTTCAAATTATGCCATTTATCTTAAACTAAAATAAGCTTATACCCAAACCAAAATAAAGCCTGTGTTATAGTGCCAGAAGATGTTCCTATAGTATTAATCTAAGACACTTATAATAAGAATAACCTAAATAGACGCCACTATGATAGTCCTTCTAGTGATTGTCATTGCTGGGTAAAAAACCAGTTTTTTTATATGTAATTTATAGCTTTATTATACATGGATATATTGATAAGGGGTTTCTCAATAAAATATTTTAATAGTGATTTTAATATGGAAGGGGGTGATTACGCCATTTCAATTTCCGTCACTTTGAATTCCACCAAGTTTCATATCACCCAATTGATTTGATGTGCACAATGGATAGGGGAAAATAAGGGGAAATTAAATTGATGCCAGGCTACACTATATCAATTCCCCCACCGCAATTTGTGCTTTCCACTTTTCAAAAGTAAAGATTGACGTTAAAAACCATATTAATAAAAAAATGTAAGAAATTTCCTGAAACTTTGCAGATATATTTTTTATCTTCTCTAAATAACTGGGTAATTTTTAACCCTAGTTGTGTAAGCTAGTTTTTGAATATTCAGGTTTTACTCTTTGGCCCAGTTGAGGTAGCTCCACTGGAAATTTGTTAATTTAATATAAAAAATGATCAAAAACACTATGTTTTTGAGCTACAGCACCCCAATTATGTCACTTCAAAAACGCCATTTTGACTTCAAGTTTTCAGTAAAAACTCACAGTTTTGCATACTTGCATTACTAATAAAAAATAATTTTTACAAAAAAATATTGAAATTTTGATATTATATATTTTAAGACTTTCTCTACAAATCTATGTAAAATACTACTACTTTTATATTAAAAACATTATTATTTTTCTCTTTAAAAACAACCCCCAAATTGCTCATATTTTGATACAAATCAATTTTTGATGTCACCCAAGCCTACCACCAAAGCTGCGCCCAAGGCATCCAAGGCCTTCAAGTCCAAGGTCACTCCTCCCAAGGCCAAGAAGGCCAAATTAACCCTAAAAAGCAGCCTTCTAAAGCCAAAGCTTCCCCAAGACCCCAACTCTATCACATGAACAAGAGGGAAACATTCCTACCCCCTCCTCACTCTCCTTTTTTACTGCCCTTCTGATCCACAAAAGAAGTTATTCAACTTCAATTATCACTCTGCTATTACCTCAGATTCTGAAGAGAAAGAGAAAGAGGAGCAGGAGACTAAGTCTGGTGCTCCTACAGATGAGCAAATTGAGCTCTAGGATCTTAACACTGTCCACAATATCTGAAATCAAAATGGCAACTTTGCTGTGCCCAGCAAGTACCCAGCACGCTACCCCATAATGACTAAGAAAGAAGGAGCTGGCTTTGTTTACAAGGGCTACAAATTCTGCTTTAACAATGAAAAGAAACCAATCCACTAACATCAATATAAGTGTGATAACATTGGCTGCCCTTTAAGGCTCACTACATAAGGGTTCACCAGATTCAAGGCCCTAACTATTGGTCATAAATGCGCCAAGCCTTTTGATCCCTTGTACCAACTGATCTGCTGGTTTCTTTGTCAGGTCATCCCAACCATCAAAGACCAAACCACCACTGAGGTGGTCAATGATGCCCTCCTCAATTTAAACAACACCCAAATTGCCACTGTTGGTGGCGCCTCAAAACTTCAGAGATATCTCATTGACCAGAGATATGCTCTGAGCATTGAAGGCGTCAGTGCTACATCAATTGACCAGTTAATTTTAACTGAAGAGCAAAAGATTTCATGGCATGAAGAGAGATTTCTCCTTCACAATGATGGGCAACATGCCCCAGAGCAGATCATCTGCTTTGCTACCTCCCAGGATCTTTGCAACCTTTTAAAATGCAAGACCTGGCTTGCAGATGGAACATTCTCAACCTGCCCAAAGCTCTTTAGCCAGCTTTGAAATATCCATGGGAAGGTTGGCAATCTTGTTCTTCCCCTGGTCTTCTTTTTCCTCCCAAATAAGAAGCAGGAAACTTATGTCTGGGCTCTAACAATATTAATGGCCAAGTTGGATGAGATCCTCCCAACTATTGAAGAGGAGCCAAAGGAGACTAGAGGGCGCAAGAAAAAGGCCCAGTCAGAGGAAGCCACCCCAATCAAGAAAAATCCCAAAAGCCTTCCATACCATGAATACCTGGTAGTAGATTTCAAGCAGGCTCAAGCCAATGCTTTTATTAGAGTCTTCAAGAGCTCCCCTCAGGGATGCTACTTTCACTTCCTGGCAGGCATTCTGCTGCCGCCTCCAAAAGTGCTCTGATCTTTATGAGCTGGTCAACTCTGAAGACACTAAAGAAGCCAATGACGTCTTCAATTGCTTTGCTGCCCTTGCCCTGATAAGAAAGGTGAAGCAAAATGCCTTATATTACACCCTCCTCCGCCATCTCTATATCATTGCCAACCAGGCAGCCTTTGTGCTCTTCATTGAGTATTTTGAAACCCAATGGGTTGGCATCTTCCAAGGAGCACACCACATCAGAAAAGGCAGTGACTTGATCACCTGGGATTGCTGTAAACAGGTCAAAGACAGGTTAATCAAGACCACCTCTTCCCTTGAAGGGTGGCATAGCCAGTTTGCAACAAGAGTCTGGGTTACAAAGCCTAAATTCAACAAGATAGTGGTGCATCTAAAAACACAGCAGGCCATTTCTTCCTGCCTCTTCAAGACCAGCATGAAGACTAAGGGCAAACCCCCCAAGCAGACCAAGGCGGTAAAGAAATATAATGAGATTATCAAGGTGGTCCTTGCCTACTATCCTAAGGATAGAAAGATTGAGCATCTTCAGTCTATCTCAGTAGCACTGTCAACCAACTTTTACCCCTTTTCCAATAAAATCAATTTATCTTCTCTCTTCTTTCTTTTAATTTTATATTTTTTGACTTTTATTTAGTATTTGGTACAATTATATGCTTATTTTAAAGTATGGATCATAGTTATAATAGATGAAAATAGTTGTTTTTGGGTATCTTTTACCTTTTGGGGTTTACACAGCCTTATTACTTCTAATTGACCCCCTTTTTATTGTAGATTTGAAATTATGGGGCTTTTTTAAGCCTAGAGATGTTTTTTAATTTTTAATTTTTTGGTTTTTTTTGGAGTTGAAAAAACAAATTTCTGAAACCCTGATTTTCTTAGTTTTAATGCTGTAAATTGAAATGGTGTTTTTACTATAAAATCAAGATAGCAAAAATTTAAGATAGCATATTTTGATTTAGCGTTTTTTGATATGGGTTTTTGAGATGATGTGTCCTACCTTATTAGCCTTTGTGTGTCCTAGCAGACAATGGTGTCTTAGTATAGTGTCAACTCTTTGTGCAAGTGGGATGTATGGAATGTGTTTATCTTTGATGATTTGGTATACTGTGCCATTTGATACGTGGAAATGTTTTTCAGTCCTTACTAGTGTATTGTGGGTTAGTTGATGTGTGGAGGGATCCTTTCCTTTTGTCTTGTACTCAGTGTTGTATAGGTTGGGCCAGTCAGGGTCCAGGTGGTCAGGGTGATCCTCTCTTGGCTGGTATAGCCTAGAGAGAGCATTGGCCGTGACCAGCTCTGCCCCCTTTTTGTATTGGATTCCAGGTTAAGCTGTTCCAGCAAGGACATCCATTTGGCTTGGCGCCACGCAAGTGCGTTCTGAGTTTTGAAATAGATTAAGGATTTGTGGTCAGTTAGCACTTGGACGTTTAAGTGTCCTTTGAGATAACATCTCCATTTCTTGCATGCGTGATATATTACTAGCAATTCTTTTTTGTGTATTGGGTACCTTTGCTCAGTGTTTGTTAGCTTTCTGCTTTTGTAACATACTGGCAGGAAATCTTGCTGCCCTGGCTGGCAGATGTGCAGGACTGCACCAATGGCAATGTCACTGGCATATGACTCAAGCTTGTAGCACCTGTTGTTATAAGGGTATTGCAAGATTGGTGCTTCAATCAAAGCTTTTTTAATAGTTGGAAATTCTTGTTGAATTCTGGTGTCCAGATGAATTTCTTTTTAGCATTATCCTTGGTTAGGTCATTGATTGGTGTGATGAGCTTTCTGCAGTCTTTGATGTATTTTCTTAGGTAATCTACAATTCCAAGAAAGCATCTAACTTGTTTAACAGAGGTGCGTGCTACAGGTTGTTTATGGCTTTGATCTTATATGGATCTGCTTTGATGCCACCATCAGAGACAATGTGACCCAAGAAAAAGAGTTTATTTTCTATAAATTGGCACTTGCTAGGCTTTGGGTAGAGTTTGTGCTTCATGAGTCAATTGATTGTCTTGCAGAAATGAGTGAAGTGTTCCTCTTTTTTTTGAAAATATGATGATATTGTCAAGGTAGCATAATGTATTTGGGAGGCCATTCAGCGCTTGGTCCATCATGGTGACAAACGTTGCAGGAAAGTTGGTAATCCTAATGTTCATTACCCTACATTCAAAAGATCCAAATTGTGTACGGAACACAGTTTTTGGTATGTCTTTTTCCTTTACTTCAACTTGGTAATAACCTGAGGTGAAGTCAATTTTGGGGGGAAATTTGGCTCCTGAGAGTCTTGCAAACAGATCCTCTATAAGCAGGAGAGGATATTTATTCTTTAATGTGCTTGTATTAAGAGCTCTTTAGTCTGTTACTAGACGGAGTGAGCCTTCCTTTTTCTTAAAAAAAACACTGCTTCCCCCCACAGGGATTTGGATGGGCAAATGAAGCCTTTAGCTAAGTTGTCCTCAATATGGGTTTTGAGGGTTTGAGTCTCCATGGGAGAGAGTCTGTAGAGGGGTGCAGGTTTGGACATGCCCTTACATAGATCAATACCATGTTTGACCTCCTGTTCAAGGGGTATCTCTGTGAGCTCTTCCTTAAATACATGAGTGTATTCATTTAGGAGTGCTGCAAGCTCTGGAGATTGAATTTTGGCTGTTTGTATTTTATTTAATTTGGTGTAACTCATTATGTGGAGGGTACTGTTTTTTGTTAGACGTTCCAAGTTGTCCTGATTTATGACTTGGACAAATACTGTGTCTCTTAGGATGAGATCAGTAGGCTCTTTGAAGATGTTGAAATTGACTCCATTGCATTTGATGATCATGGTCTTTGTTTTCATGATATGCTGAGGTTCACTCAGGTGAACCAGTACATGCTTGCTACAATGCCATAGTTTATGTTGTTCATGACAAGTCCTTTGATGAACGTTTTTATGCCTTGAAGGTCAATTCTGAAGGGGGTTGTTTTTTCTTCAAGTAGAACCTTTGATTTGTCTGCCATTCTGGCATATTTGAAGTTGTGTTTGACAACTGGTATTTTGTAAATGGTTACAAATAGTTTGCTTACCTTGGTGTGTTGTGCACCAGAGTCAAATAAAATTTTATGTTTATGTGATTTATAAGTGCATGGGTAGACAAGAAGTTGTTAGCAATCTTTAATTTTTATGTTCATAAAGATAGAAGATTGCAGAACACATGGGATGTAGGCAGCAAATATTGAGCCTTGGTAAAATTTCTTGTTGGTTTGGGGAATACAAAGGAACTTAAGCTTGTTCCACCTCCTTTTTTCCCTGTTCCTCTGCTTTGAGACCTTCAAGGTCAGAGAATGTGGGGTCAGATATATAGCAGGTTGCTGTTTCAGCATTGTTTACTTCAGTGATGTCCTATTTCTTGGGACAGGAGTGGTTTGCGCTCTGGCTGCAATCAACATTATTTTGATTGGAGTTGCTGTTGCTATGGTTGGTGTTTTGGCACTTGTTGTCATTAGAATTCTCTCTGCAATTATAGTTGGAGGAGTGTTGCTGTTGAGTGTAGCATATTCCATATTTGCGCGTTTTTCAGCATGCTTGGCTTCTGCAATGAGCGCAGGCAGGAGGTATTAGCCTCTGGGAGATGAGGGCAGCAACAGTGGGATTCATTCTGTTGAAAAATGAGGCTCTGGTGTGTACATTGTCAGCTTGAGCTAGGTTTTGGATTTTGCGGTGTATTTCCTCAAATTCATTGGCGTAAGCTATGATAGTGGTCTTCTGAGGAAGATTGCTGAACTGTATTGCAATATCTTGAAGGAATTTAGTGACTCAGAAGTTGTGGTTAATATCAGCTTTAAACTCTTCCCAGCTGTCAATCTGGTTGTCATTTTTTGAGCTGGCCCAAGTGGCAAAGCAGTTAGCTGCGGCCTTGTACAGGCACTTGCTGGCTTCTTGGACCCATTTTTTGTGGGGAATGCAGCTAGCGTGAAATTTTGCATCTGAGTGATCTATTCATTTGATGAAATTTTCTTTTTTTAACAAAGAACTTGTTTATACCAATGTACTTGGTGTTGGTAACTCTGCCTGTGATAGGCAGTTGTGTGTTTGTTTGTGGTTGAAGAGAGCAACTGTATTGAATTATCTTGCACTTTCTTTGGGCATGACCAGTCCTTCTAATATGGTACAGCCACTAGGTGTGACCATACTACAGTCACTGCTGAGTATTTAGCTGAATAAATTCTCCAAAATATAAAGATGTTCTGTTTTTGCTGTTTATAACATATAGATAGGTTTATTTAGAATTCTTGAGGGAAAGGTTCCTAGAAACTGGATATCTATGTTTAATAAAAAACAGAATATGGATGTTTAGTTAGGTTAGACTAACTAAAAGAATTGAGGCAAGATTGGCTGAATCAATCTTGGAGACTAGGTGTCTCAAATGGGTTAGTTAATCAGGAAGATTAATTAATAAATATGGGATATAATTATGAGGATTTAATTATATTAAAATGGCCTTGACTTTGTCAAGAAGTTTGGTTAAGGTTAACCATAAGCAAACCACCAAATTTTGGGTTAGAAGCGCTGTGTTGGCAAATTTATTGGGTTAGAGGCGCCGCCACGCCGCCTAATGGATTTGAGAAGCGCCGTGGTGGCGCCTGGTTTGAGTTTCAAAGCATTTTATGGGTTTTAAGGCGAAAACCATTAAATGAAAAGATAACCAACTTAAGGCAGGGATTCCTAGGAATTGAGGTTTGATCAGCTGGTTCCCAGTTGGAACACTGATAGCTGAGTTTAGGATGTGCAATCCATAGGGTTTTGGCGCCGGGAGCTGGTCAAGCTCCATGCCAAATTGGTACATTGAGATGAAGGGTGTCAGGTGACTCCTTCTCATTGTAGGTTAATTCTAATAGGTTGAGAAATGTTGGTCATCTTTTAGGTAAAGATCTATGTTGGATTACTTGAATGTCATAGACCACGTGACACAAATAATTGGTTGATTCAGGAACTGGAGGGGTTTTCAGCTGTGTATGCCCTGAATGGTATATAAGCAAAAACAGTTAAACATTAATAATATATATATTTTCATTGTCAGTTTTGACGCTTTCCCCTCACCTATTTTCAATTATCATGCCTTCTTTGTTAAAATTTGAGAGATCCAAGTTTGGGGTCTTTTGTGTGGAAACCACTGCAGCATGAAAGGAGGTTCCTACAAGTACATTGGAGGAAGCTTGGACCAGCCTGGAGGTCACTAAGACTGTTCCTTCTAAATCTTTAGTAGAAGTAAAGGCTGTGTTTGAAGAGCTGTATTCCAATTACTTTACAAAGGAAAGGATTTCCGCCCAAGGGAACCAAATTTATGCTTGGGATGCTTGTAACTTATTGGTAGGATGGGATGAAATCTTGCAACAAGTAAAAGAGATGACAAATTGTGAAATTGAGGTGTTAAGAGCACAAGAGGAAAAAAGCGTTGAAATCATGGCTTGTTGGCGGGATGACAATAAAGTGTTATCCAATAAAATTGCCTCCCTGGAGATGAAGCTCCTCAAAGCTTTGTCCCAGGAAGGTATCAGCAATAAGAGTCAAGGGCAGGATAATGGCAGGATGGGCTGGTTAGGCCTGGATCTGTCACACTAGTTCTATCCTTGTCAATGTTGTGGGCAAAGAAGTACATCTCCCAGGTATGCTGAGATATGGCCTGGGAGAGTACGTGAGCAAAGGTGGGTGGGTTCTGTTAAGTCATTTTCTGTTTCATGGGTGTGGTCAAAAAACTGTAGCTGCTACCAGTGATAAGGAGTGCCTTTTGGGGAAGCTTTAATATGGAATTAATAAAGAAGAAAAGTATATTTTATTGGATTATACTTTAGACTTATATAGCTTTTGCTGCAGTGGGGATTTAGTCAGATCAAACACAGGGGCAGTCATGTGCAGAACAGGTTCAAGTTCTTGGATACCTGGAAAAGTCATGTGATATTTTTTTGTTGCCATTTCTGGTATGTTGAACTGTATATTAGATTGGTACCAAACCAGGCAATGACTGTGTTGTGTTCTGAGGCGCAGCACAGACACACAACAGGAAATCCTAACCTTAGGATTAGATTTGTACTAAGTATTGGTTAGATGACAGGGAAGGCAAATGTGTTTACCTTGCGGCCCTGGAATAATAATCTCTACTAGTTGTGGCTAGAAAGAGGCGTGGAAGTACAGAAGACACAAAGATGATAATGTGAATAGAACTTAATTTTATTGGTGAATAAGGAAATGGAATATATAGTAGTTGAGAATACCACAAAACACTACCAGGACGGTAGGATCACTTGCCACCAGCATTAGTGGGGCAAGTGAGTTGCACAGGGATCAGGAAACAAAACAATTGTATTTCCTGAATTGGTCATCAACTCATTTTGAGTAGCAAAAGTGAAAGCAAGAGATTCATCCTCAAAATGGCTCACCAAAAGCAAAATTGAAATAATGTGAATAGCTGCATTCACAACATTGCCCTCCTCTAGATTTGCCTTAGGGTGGTGGTTTTAAAAAGGAACTTTGCGTGCATTCAAGCAAAAGGACAGCCACTGGAGATGAGCTTTACAGTGTATTTGAACCCTTGTCTAAAGGTCACTTCTAGACGGCCAATCCACAGAGAGTCTAACTTATGTGCACAACCACCTACTCTGTGTAGGTAGTAAAGTACATGGTCACCAACATCAAATTCAGGCAGGGGGGTGCGTCTAGAATTATTAGGAGAGAGCTAAAGCATCTTGATCTTATATGCGTAAGTGTAGGCAGTGGCTTGAATATCAATTATTTGGTTGGCTAAATCCTTGATGTGGTTGTCAGAATTTATGGCCTTATCCAAGATAAGCAGGGGGCCCCAAGAACAATGGGGTAGTAGCCTCTTGCTCATATAGCATAGCAAAGTGGGAATATCCTGTGACATGATGTTTTCTAAGGCGGTATGCAAAGAGGGCGGCAGGTAAGTACAAGTCCCAGTTGGCAGCATCTGAGTAGGTGAGCTTCCTCATGATGGAGACTAGTGTAGAGCTAGCACGTTCAACTGCCCCATTGGTGGAAGGATTGTAGGGGGCATAGAAGATTTGGTGCAATCCTAAAGCTTTGACAATAGAGGTTACTAGCTTGGCATTAAAGTTAGTCCCATTATTGGAGAACAACATTTGAGGACAGCCATGGCAGTATAAAACATCTTGTAACAGGAAGGCAGCAGTTGTCTTAGCCGTGATGTCCTTTGTAGGGCAAGCCTCTACCCACTTGCTGAAGTGATCAACAGCAATTAGGATAAAGCAACACCCAGAACAAGAGCAGGGAAGAGGACCTACCACGGCAATGCTAACTGTGTGAAAGGCATGTTAAGGGGGAACTAATTTGAACTAGTGGGCAGCAGCTTGAGGCCTCTGTAGCTGTCAGTTGTGGAAGCTAGCAATGGCGTCTGGGATCATCAGGCAAAGGTTCTCCTAAAAGTAGTTCTTCTGAAGCCAGTCAAAGGTCTTGGCAATGCCTCAATGACCAGTTTCTTTATGGGCTTGCGACACCAACAAGAGGCAAAGATTGGGCCGTACATAAGGCAGATACTGGTCTTTTACCTTTTTGAAGAGCTGATTGTTGCGTATAAGGGTATCTTATGATAGCTTGGACAGGGCCAGTTGTACCTCCTCTTTATCAATTTCCCAAGAAGAAGGATACCCAATTAGTTCATATAATTGGTTGGCCTCTGCAGGATGCAAAGCAAGAATGGGCATTCTGGAGAGCCCATCAGCGTTCTGGTGTTGAATTCCAGGGTGATGGAGCACCGTGAAGTTGTATCCCTGCAGACGTAGAGCCCATCTAGCCAGGCGCCCTTCAGGTTCCTTGAGCTGCTGCAACCATTTGAGAGAAGCATGGTCAGTGACAACTGTGAAGTGGGTGCCGTATATGTAATGACAAAACTGCTTGACTGCATGCAATACGGCAAGGCACTCCTTCTCTGTGACACTATAGTTCTTCTCATGCTTGAGTAGCACCCGGGAAGTGTAAGCCACAGGATGGTCTACACCCTTGTCGTCTAGTTGGGCCAGAATGGCTCCAATAGCTAGATCACTGGCATTGGTGTACGGATGAACTCCTTATCATAGTCAGGATACACTAGGATTGGACCCTCTTTGAGTTTTTGTTTAAGGGTCTCAAAGGCTTGCTGCTGACTGGCGGTCCATTCAAAAGGAACATTACGTAATAGCTGGACTAAAGTTTTAATAGTATTGGCAAAGTCAGGGATAAACTGTCTGTAGTAGCCCATCATCCCCAGGAAGACTTGTACTTCTCGCAAGTTGGTAGGCGGAAGCATTTTGTTGATGGCTTCAACCTTCTTAGTCATTGGGCAAATCCCTGTCTGGGTTACCTTGTGGCCCAAGAACTCAAGACGTTCTTTGAAGAAGGCGCGCTTGGAAGGTTTCAGTTTGAGGCCAGCTTCTCAAATCTTTATGAACACCTCTTTGAGATGAGCCAGGTGATTGGTGAAGGTAGCGCTGAAAACTGTTATATCATCCAAGTATACTAGGACGCACAACAACTTCAAGTCACAAAGGATGGAGTCCATGGCCCTTTGGAAGGTGGCCAGGGCGTTGCAAAATCCCTGTGGCATGCAAGTAGGCTCAAAAAGCCCTTCATAAGTAATGAGTGCGGTTTTCTGAAAATCCTCAGGGGATAGGTCAACTTGTCAGTATCCAGACACCAGATCCATGGCGGAGAAGAACTTAGAGCCTCCAAGTTGTCAGAGAGCATCATCAATACACGGCAAGAGGTATGAGTCCTTCTTGGTCAAAGAGTTTAATTGGCAATAGTCCATCACAATACAATGACCCCATCCATCTTATTTAAGATAAGTAGTGGGAAGCTCAAGGACTTTGGGAAGGCGCCAGCAGCCAGCATCTAGCAGTTGTTTGAGCTCTTTAGATACTTAAGCGTCTTTCACACAACTGCGGCAATATGGTTTAGCACAGAAGGGGGGAGCGTTGTCAGTGTCTATCTGATGGATAACACCTTTGGCTAACCCATAATTGGTAATGTCCTTAGCAAAGATATTGGAAAATTGGTCTAGTAAATCTAACAACTCTTTCTGTTGAACCAGGGACAGTTGTGGGAAATATTAGGTAGTTGTCATGAATAATGGCATTCACCATGTTTCAATTTCGCCTTTGTTGGGCCATTTTGAAGACAAATCTCTTGCTTTTGCTTTTGACTCTCAAAATGAACTGGCTTCTGCTTCAGGAAATATGATTGTTTGGTTTCCTGACTCTGCGCAACTCACCTGCCCCACTCATGCTTGTAGCAAGTGATCCTACTGTCCTGGTAGTGTTTTGTGGTATTCCTAATCACTATATATTCCATTTCACATTCACCAATAAAAATTAAGTTCTATTCACATTTTTGTCTTTGTGTCTTCTGTACTTCTGCGCCTCTCTCTAGCCACGCCTAGTAGAGATTATTCCTCCAGGGCCGCAAGGTAAACACTATTGCCTTCCCTGTAATCAAACCAAGACTTAGTACAAATCCAATCCTAAGGTTAGGATTCCCTGTTGTGTGTCTGTGCCACGCATCAGAACACAACAAAAATGGTGCTCACTACAGGGGCTGTAAGCCCCTTGGTTATCCCTTTTGCATCTACATTTGAAGGTCCCTTGCCTCTGCCTATTTGGGAGTCAACCTTGCCTGAAATTACCAGCCCTCCTATTGAGGAAAAATTTCCAACCCGCCTATTGTCCCTACTGTACTGAACCTTGGGAATGATCCCTGCCTAGTTGCTTACCCTATGGGTACCCCTGACTTGGAACAAGTTATGGCAGTAGCCCTTGGGATAGCTTGGGACGGGGCCATCCCTTGCCTTCAGTTGCAGTTTAGCCGTGCCAAATACTATGAGTTAATTGTGGCCCCTCAGTTTCCACAACACCTCCTCCCAGCGGCTGGCTCCGCTGATTATCTGCTGTCATCATTTGTACAGCCCGCGTTGGCCCATCACCAGATGGTGTTGGGACTCCACGTTCAAGAAATCTTGTCTCTACAAGCAGCTGTTACTCATCATTAGGACCAGTTTGCTGCCTACCAACAATGGCTTTATTCACTGTTCTCCCTGATATCTGAGATCAGTGTGATTCAATCACCTCTCAAACATGTTTAGTCAATTCCATTGAGCAAATACTCCAGTCCATCCCTGAGTACGTTAGGGAGCAACTACATGAGTTTTACCAGTTAGAACAACCCTGGCGCACTCAAGTAGACTCCACCCTAAACACTTATCTCTCGGATTTTGAGCGCCTAGTACAACAGCTCAATGCATTCAGCGTCTATTCCTTTGAGCAATTGCAACAGGTAGCAGACCTTGCCGCCCAAGGTCTAAATGAGCTTGGTGCAGAATTTGATCAAGAAAGAGCTACCACTGCCGCCACTATTGCCAAACTTCAGAGTCAGGTGAATGAGCTGTCCTCTCCCAAACCTGATGCTCCGCCTTCTCCTCTTGCTGATGATCTGGTGGACAGAGAGCAGAGAATCTGGGAAGCCATCCAGGAATTACGTGCTTCCACTCATAGCCAAGAACGTCCTACTGAACTGCCTCAACCTGACCCCAGGTTCTTGCGCTGACTACTCAGGTTGCTGAACTACAGCAGGAAATTGCTGCTTTACGTGAGGTAGTGACGGCCGCTGCTAGTCCACGCAGGGTTAACAAGGAAGATGGATGTTGTCCTGGTTTAGAAGGGGCTCCTTGAATCCACTGCGCTAGGGAGTTAATTGCCCTAGCTAATGAGGTGGACCATTTGAAACAAGACCAGACTGAGTTGGACAGGGACGTACAGGAGATGAGTGAGTTGATTGATTTGATAAACAACAGGTTTGCCCCTTGCCTATTAGTGGGGCCATCCCTTACTTTGCAACTGGCTGAACTCTCCATGGTTGTCACTACCCAAGGACAACACCTAGATGTTACTGAACATCAGACCGCTCTAGCCAACACTATGGGTGCCAGAACTACTGGGACTCTGACAACTCTTGAAGAAAGTGTTTGACAACTGTGGACTAGACAACCCCCCTCCAAATCTGAAGCTGAGTTCTCCCCACGCATAAATGTACTTGATAGCAACAATGGTGGTCCAACTCCTGAGGCACACTTCAAGCCTACTTTTAAGCAAGTGTTTGATCCTAAAACCTCAACTATTACAGCCTTCTTAACCATTTACAAGACTGCTATGAGACAAGCATCAGATGAAGTTAAGAAAGAACATTTCTGACTTGCCTACACCTGACCTGTCAGGAGGTAGTTGTTCCAGAGCTGCCCTCCATTGAGACCTGGGAGGACATGAAAAAACTCTTGATTGACAAGTTTGGTGGTTATCTTAGCCTAGAGGTGAAAAAGGATGCTTTCATGCACATATCCTTCAAGCCCAAAGAGACATTAGCTGAATTTGCTGTCAGATTTTACATGGAGGGACAACAGTTAATAACAAGCAGACAATTGACAGCGCATGAAGCATATATGGCCTGCGCCCAGGCCCTCAAGGTGAATCAACTCCTATGCCTCCATTTCAAGGCCCACAAGGCTATGCTTTCCTCCATGAAAAGCATAAAAACACTGCTCTAAGATATGCATCTTGCTCATTCAGGGGCAGTTGTTCAGGAAAGGTGTGCCGCTTCCAACTCTGGCTCCTCTTCTTGCGGCACTCATATCCTCACTGTGAACTCCCAGACTCCTTCTTGACGTCAGGGTTGCCACAACTGTGGTCAGATAGGTCACCACTCTTGCGTCTGCACCAATCTGCGGGTTGAAGGAGCTGATCCCAAGGATCAGTCGGGAAAAGAACAGTCAACCTAGAGGCAGAGACGCTCTTGGTTGAAAATTTTTCCCAGTCTCCTCCTATACCCCCGCCTGCTACTGACTCTGAGCATGCTGATGATGAAGCACCTCCTATCCTCCTCCTGTTCCATGACATTTCTGAAAATTCTGATGTGGATGAATCTGATGTTGAAGACCATGATGCATACAGGTATTTTGTTCTTGCCGTCCCTGAGACTATTGTGTTCCCTACAAGCTACAATATGGGAAGACTACAACAACCACCAAGCCCTTGTCTGAGGCCAAAGCAGTTGTCTCCCGCCCCTATCTTACTCAGGCAAAACAGTCCCCTGTCTTAGTGGAATCATCAGAGGAAGCCGCTGAAGTTGCAAATGCAGTTTTCAAGAATTTATTTGTCTCACTCCCTCTCCAAACTGTATATAAGGAGTTTCTGGGACTACAATGCATGATTGAGAAATGGGACAAGGAACTAGCTGAGGCACAGGATATCTTGGCTGTTCTGCCACCCTTTGGACGCACCACCACCCAAGTAGAGATATCTATCCAAAAGGTCAAAATCAAAGCCGTCCTGGACACCGGTTCCCCTGTCAACGTTGTTTCTTCTAAACTGATGAAACATAAGCTGGCCCCTGATCTCAACTACCATCAATCATATGGCACCGCTGGTCTCTCCATGACTTGCGCCATTGGCGCATACTCTGCCTTGCCAATGCAATTTGGTAAACTCCTGTTGGCTGCGCCAGCTTTTGTTCTAGAAAATTAGAGCTATGACCTTTTGGTTGGTACCCAGTTCCTTTGGGAATATAATGGTATCATCAACCTAAAGGATGGCTATCTTTCTATCCTAGGGTACAAAGTCCCTCTGATCTTTGAAGAGCCCATCAAAGTTCCTGATAAACAGTTGAAGACATGTACTCTGGAGTACCCCACTGGGGTTTTCTCCCTAAAATATCAAACCCATTCCACCAACATGAAGTATCCTCCCATGGCTTGTCCTGCAACTGAGGGAATCCCTCTCATGGCCACGTCTGCTATCACCATCCCCCCAGGCTCTCAGGATATCCTAGACTCCCATATATCATATGAACTACCTGAACAGACTTTCTTAGAGCTGTACTCCCCTCCTTTGCTGGGGTGTAACAAGCCTTACCTTTGTCCTGGAATTCTGGACGTTTCCCACAAGGATCCCGTTCAATTAATAGTTGCCAACCTTACTGCGCTTACTATGACTGTATCCAGAGGACAGGTTGTTGGTTACAGAAAGTTTTAATTGATCCTGACGTCTTGTCTCTTCACCCTTTTGGAACGTTTCAAGACTTTAACTTACCCAAAGATGAGCCTCAAGTCCTATCTCTGTTTACTGCCCTAGACTTCCCTCAGTTGTCCCCGGTCCAACAGAAAGAGGTGCTTGATTTAATAGACCAGTTCTCAGAAATCTTTTCTAAAGATAGTACTAATTATGAGCTAGCCAAAGGTGTGATACATCATATTGACACAGGAGATGCTCCCCCCTTTTGTGCCAAGCCATACCGCTGCAAGCAAGTGGAAGATGTGCAGGTTTATAAGGAGCTCAAACAACTGCTGGACGCTGGACTGCTAGCTCCCTCTCAGAGTCCCTGGGCTTCTCCTCTGCTCATCTTAAAGAAAAAGGATGGTGGACACTGGATTGTGATGGACTATCAAAGGTTGAATTCTCTAACCAAGAAAGATTCATATCCCTTACCACGCATTGATGACGCCCTTTGACGCCTTGGAGGTTCTAAGTTTTTCTCTGTCATGGATTTGGTGTCTGGCTACTGGCAAGTTGACCTCTTTCCTGAAGACCATCAGAAGGCTGCACTCATCACGCCAGAAGGATTGTTTGAAACTACTTGCATGCTGCAAGGGCTCTGTAATGCCCCGGCAACTTTCCAGAGGGCCATGGACTCCATCCTGTGTGACTTAAGTTGTTGTGTGTCTTAGTCTATCTAGATGATATAACAGTCTTCAGTGCAACTTTCACTGATCACCTAGCCCATCTTAAAGAGGTGTTCATAAAGATCCAAGAAGCTGGCCTCAAGTTAAAGCCTTCTAAGTGTGCATTCTTCAAAGAGCGCCTTGAATTCCTGGGCCATGAAGTAACCCAAACAGGAATTTGTCCAATAACCAAGAAGGTTGAAGCCATCAACAAAATGCTTCCGCCCACTAACCTTTGAGAAGTACAAGTCTTTCTGGGCATGATGGGTTACTACAGACAATTCATCTCTGATTTTGCTGATACTAGTGAACCCCTGGTCCAACTATTGCGCAATGTCCCTTTTGAATGGACCGCCAGTCAACAGCAAGCCTTTGAGACTCTAAAGCAGA
Source organism: Entomophthora muscae (assembly GCA_014839935.2). NCBI lineage: Eukaryota > Fungi > Entomophthoromycota > Entomophthoromycetes > Entomophthorales > Entomophthoraceae > Entomophthora > Entomophthora muscae. The sequence goes on along the minus strand of QTSX02000050.1, from coordinate 228,295 downwards.
AACTCAAAGAAGCACCCTTTTTAGTGTACCTTGATTACAATAAGGAATTCATCTTGTACACTGATGCTAGTGACCTTGCTATTGGGGCTATCTTGGCTCAACTCAACAATAAAGGTGTGGACCACCCTGTAGCCTATACTTCCTGTGTGCTAAATAAGCATGAAAAGAATTATAGTGTTACAGAGAAGGAATGCCTTGCTGTGCTGCATGCAGTCAAACAATTCTGCCACTACGTGTATGGTACCCATTTCACTGTTGTCACTGACCACGCTTTGCTCAAATAGTTACAACAACTTAAGGAGCCTGAGGGACGCTTAGCCAGATGGGCTCTCTGCCTGCAAGGTTATGACTTCACTGTGCTCCATTGCCCCGGGATTCAACATCAGAACACTGATGGGTTGTCCTGAATGCCCCTCCTTGCCCTACATCCTGCTGAGGCAGACTGCCTGTACAAGCTAATTGGCTATCCTTCTTCCTGGGAAAGTAAGACAGAAGAGGTTCAACTTGCCTTGTCCAAATTGTCTGAAGATACCCTCATACACAACAACCAACTCTTCAAGAAGGTGCAGGGTCAATACCTGCCATACATGCATCCCAGTATTTGCCTCTCCTTAGTGTCACAAGCTCATTAAGAAACTGGCCATGGAGGCATTGCCAAGACCTTTGACTGGCTTCAGAAGAATTACTTCTGGGAGAATCTTTGCCTGTTGATCCCAGATGTCATAGCTAGTTGTCATGACTGCCAACTTCAGAGGCCCTGAGCTGCTTTGCACAAGTTCAAATTGATTCCCCCTCAACACGCATTTCATACTGTCAGCATTGATGCTGTAGGTCCTCTCCCCCGCTCACACTTCTGATGCCACTTTATCCTGATTGCTGTTGACCACTTCAGCAAGTGGGTAGAAGCTTGCCCTACTAAAGACATCACTGCTAAGACTACCGCTGCCTTCCTGCTGCAGGATGTTTTCTACTGCCATGGCTGTCCTCAAGTGCTGTTATCAGACAACGGGACCAACTTCAATGCCAAACTTGTAACCTCTGTTGTTGAAGATCTAGGAACTCACCAGTCTTTCTCAGCCCCCTATAATCCTTCCACTAATGGGGCAGTTGAGCGTGCCAACTCAACATTGGTTTCTATCATGAGGAAACTCACCTACTCTGACGCCGCCAATTAGGATCTATACTTACCTGCTGCACTCTTTGCCTATTGTCTGAGCAAGCATCAGGTCACAGGGTACTCCCCCTTTGCCATGTTTTATCGGGTGAAGCCACCACTCCATTGCTCTTAGGGGTTCCCCTACTCTCCTCTGATAAGGCCATGAACCCTGACAACCACATCAAAGACTTAGTCAACTGCATCATTGATATACAGGCCACTGCCTACACCTCCGCATATAAGACTATGACGCTTGAGCTCTCTCCTGACAACGCTGGGCGCTCCCCCTTGCCTGAGTTTACTGTTGGTGACCATGTCCTATATTATCAACACCGTGTGGGTGGGCGCACGCACAAACTAGACTCCCTATGGATTGGTCCTTTAGAGGTGACTTTCAAACAAGGGTCTGAGTACACTGTAAAGCTCCTCTCCAGTGGTTGCTCTTTTGCCCATGTACATGCCAAGTTCCTCCGCAAGTATCTCCCCCCAAAGGCCAATCTAGAGGGGGGCAATGTTGTGAATAACGGCATTCACCATGTTTCAATTTTGCCTTTGTTGGGCCATTTTAAAGACAAATCTCTTGCTTTTGCTTTCAAGTCTCAAAATGAACTGGCTTCTGCTTCAGGAAATATGATTGTTTGGTTTCCTGACTCTGCGCAACTCACCTGCCTCACTCATGCTTGTGGCAAGTGATCTTACTGTCCTGGTAGTGTTTTGTGGTATTCCTAACCACTATATATTCCATTTCACATTCATCAATAAAAATTAAGTTCTATTCACATTTTTGTCTTTGTGTCTTCTGTACTTCTGTGCCTCTCTCTAGCCACGCCTAGTAGAGATTATTCCTCCAGGGCCGCAAGGTAAACACTATTGCCTTCCCTGTCATCTAACCAAGACTTAGTACAAATCCAATCCTAAGGTTAGGATTCCCTGTTGTGTGTCTGTGCCACGCCTCAGAACACAACAGTAGTAAACAGAGATAAGACTTGCGGCTCATCCTCTGGTAGGTTAAAGTCTTGAAAAATGCCAAAGGGATGAAGGGACAGGACGTCAGGAGCGCACAACAACTTGCCATATCCAACAACCTGTCCCCTAGATACAGTCATGGGGATTGCAGTCAGGAAGGCTTCCAACAACTGAACAGGGTCTTTATGAGATTACATCTAGGATCCCAGGACAGAGGTAAAGTTTGTTGTGTCCTAAGGAGGGGGGAGAGTACAACTCCAAGAAGGTGCGTTCAGGTAGTTCATAAGATATCTGGGAGTCCAGGATGGCCTGGGAGCCAGGTGGAATAGTGACAGCAGACGTGGCTAGGAGATGTATCCCTTCTGATGCAGGACAAGTTATGGGTGGATACTTCATGTTTGAAGAGTGGGTGCAATACTTGAGGTTGAAAACACCAGTGGGATATTCCAAGACACAAGTCTTGAGGTGTTTCCCCCAGAACTTTAACTGGCTCTTCAAAGATTATAGGTACTTTGTATCCTAGAATAGAGAGGTAGCCATCTTTCAAGTTGATTATCCCATTATATTCCCTAAGGAACTGGGTGCCAACTAGGAGATCATAACTCTCATTCTCCAAGACAACTTCTGGCGCAGCTAGGAGAAGCTTGCCAAACTGCATGGGCAGAGCAGAGTAGGCTCCTATGGCGCGGGTCATAGACAGTCCAGCTGTGTCATACAACTGGTGATAATTAAAGTCAGGGGCAAGTTTGAGTTTCTTCACAAGCTTGGATGATACAACATTGACTGGCAAGCCAGTGTCTAGAACTGCTTTAATCTTCACTTTTTGAATGGATATCTCTACTTGAGTGGTAGTGCAACCAAAGGGGGGAAGGAAAGCCAGGACATCTTGAGCCTCTGCTAGTTCCTTATACCACTTCTCAATCATACATCTTAAACCCAGGAATTCTTTATAAACAGTTTGGAGGGGGAGCAAAACAGATACATTCTTGAAGACAGCATCAGCAACCTTGGCAGCTTCTTCTGACAACTCCACTAGCACGGGAGACCTCTTAGCCTGAGTGAGGTAAGGGCGCAAAACAATCTCTTTAGCCTCAGGCAAAAGCTTAGCAGTAGTTGTAGTCTTTCTTGAGAGTAATTTATAAGGAACTGCAATGGTTTTGGGAACGGCCAGAACGGAGTACCCATATGCATCAGTGTTGTCAATATCAGAATCATCCAGGTCAGAGTCATCAGAGATATTGTGAAACAGGAGGAGAATAGGAGGAGCCTCATTATCAGCAGGCTCAGATTTAGCCATAGAGGCAGGGATTGGAAGAGACTGGGAAGAATTGTCAACCAAGAGCGTCTCCGCCTCTAGGTTGACTGTTCTTTTCCCGCCTGTTCCTTTGGATCAGCTCCTTCAACCCGCGGATTGGTGCAGACTTGAGAATGATGACCTATCTGACCACAGTTATGACAACCTTGGCGTCAAAGAGAATTATGTGAATTCATAGTAAGAATTCAAGGACCATGGGAAGATGAACCAGAGTTAGAAGCAGCTCAACTTTCCCTAACAACAGCACCAGAGTGGGTAAGATGCATATCTTGCAACAACGTCTTTATGCTCTTCATAAAAGAGAGCATAGCCTTATGGGCTTTGAAGTGAAGGCACAAAAGTTAGTTAACCTTGAGGGCTTGAGCGCAAGCCATGTAGGCTTCATGGGCTGTCAACTGTCTGCTTGTAATCAGTTACTGTCCTTCCATGTAGAATATGTCTTCAAACTCGGCTAGTGTCTCCTGTGGCTTAAAAGCAATATGCATGTAGACATCCTTTTTCACTTCCAGGCTAAGGTCACCACCAAACTCAACAATCAGAAGCTGCTTCATATCCTCCCACGTCTCAATGGAGGGTATTTCTGGCACAACTACTTCTTGGCAGATCGGGTGTAGACAGGTCAGGATGTGTTCCTTTTTGACGTCATCTGATGCTCTTTGCACAGCAGCTTCATAGATAGTTAGGAAAGCTGCAATGGTTAAGGTTCTGGGGTCAAAGACTTGCTTAAAGGTAGGCTTGAAGTGATTTTTGGGAGTTGGACTACCATTGCTGCTATAAAGTACGTTGCTATGTGGGGGAAACTCTGCCTCAGATTCCGAGGGGGGTTGTCAAGCCCATAGCTGGCAAACACTTTCTTCAAGGGTGGTAAGAGTCTCAACAGCACTGGCCCCAGTATTAACAGCTTGAGTGGTCTGTTGTGCAGTAGTATCTAGGCGTTAACCTCAGGTGGTCACTATTGTGGAGAGTTCAGCCAGACGTGAAGTAAGGGATGGCCCCACTGAGAGGCAAGGGGCAAATCTATCATTTACAGATTCAATTACTTCATTCATTTCTTGTACGTCTCTATCCAGCTCAGTGTGCTCCTGCTTTAATTGATCCACCTTGTTAGCTAGGGCAATTAATTCCCTAGCGCATTGAATTTAAGGTTCTCTGGATAAACCAGGGCAGCAACCATCTTCATCAACAACCCCAACTGGACTAGAAGCAGTTGCCATCATTTCACATAGGGCAGCAAGTTCTTGCTGTAGCTCTGCAACTTGGGTAGTCAGTTCAAAAACCTGGGGGTCAGGTTGAGGCTCTTCAGCAGGACGTCCCTGACTGCAAGTAGTTGAATGTAGTAATTGAATGGCGTCCCATATTCTCTGTTCCCTATCCACCAAGTCATCAGAAGGGGGAGAGGGCGGAACATCTGGCTTTGGCGTAGATAGCTCATTTACTTGACTCTGGAGTTTGGCTATGGCAGCAGCAGTGGCCGCTCTTTCTTGCTCAAATGCGGTACTGAGTTCATTAAGGCCGCTAGCAGCAAAGTAAGCTACCTGCTGTAGCTGCTCAAATGAATATGTACTGAAGGCATTGAGCTGTTGCACAAGTTGCTCAAAGTCAGTGAGATAAGCGTTCAAGGTGGAATCCACCGGAGTTTGCCAGGGTTATTCTAGCTGGTGAAACTTGTGTAGACGTTCTCTCACGTATTTGGAGATGGACTGGCACATTTTTTTAAAAGAATTAATCAAACAGGCCTGGGAGGTGACAGAGTTGCATTGATTATCAGATACCAATGAAAACAGGGAATGAATCCACTGTTGATAGGCAGCAAACTGGCCCAGTGATGACTAACCGCAGCTTGCAGAGACAAGATTTCTTGGATGTGGAGCCCCAACACCTTTTCATGGTGGGCCAAGGCTGGCTGCACAAAGGATGATAGTAAGTGTTCAGCGGAGCCAGCTGCTGAGAGGAGATGTTGTGAAAATTGAGGAGCCACAATTAATTTGTAGTATTCAGCCCAACTGAAATGCCCTGAAGGCAAGGGATGGCTCCTTCACAGGCTATCCCAAGGGCTACCAACATGACTTGATCTAAGTCAGGGGTACCCATGGGGTAATCAACTAGGCAGTGACCATTCCCAAGGTTCAGTACCATGGGGATAATAGGTTGGTTGGAAATGTCCTCTTCAATAAGAGGACTGGTAATTTCAGGTGAAGTTGACTCTTGTAAAGGCAGAGGCAAAAGACCTAAAAACGTGGATGCAAAGGGGACAACCAAGGGGCTTACAGCCCCTGTAGTGAGCACCATTTTAGTTGTGTTCTGAGGCGCGGCACAGACACACAACAGGAAATACTAACCTTAGAATTGGATTTGTACTAAGTCTTGGTTAGATGACAGGGAAGGCAAATGTGTTTACCTTGCAGCCCTGGAAAAATAACCTCTACTAGTTGTGGCTAGAGAGAGGCGCAAAAGTACAGAAGACACAAAGATGATAATGTGAATATAACTTAATTTTATTAGTGAACAGGAAAATGGAATATATAGTGGTTGAGAATACCACAAAGCACTACCAAGACGGTAGGATCACTCACCACCAGCATTAGTGGGGCAAGTGGGTTGCGCAGGGATCAGGAAACCAAACAATTGTATTTCCTGAATTGGTCGTCAACTCATTTCAAGTAGCAAAAGCAAAAGCAAAAGCAAGAGATTTGTCCTCAAATAGCCCACCAAAGCAAAAATCAAAATACTGTGAATAGTTGCATTCACAACAGACGGGATGTTAACTGTATTGGCAACAATCAGAATATCAATACATCTAGCTCCTTGACAATATGTTTATCTCAACAGGTTTGAAAGCTACTGTATATTTTTGAACAGATGTTTGTTCTTAAGGACTTTCTCTTGGATTTACATTGGTATACTAGATATGAGCTCCTATTGGAGATTCCCCATGATTAACATGGGCCATTTGGGATTTCCATTAGTTCAGAGTAGATGTTTAGGGTATGGCCTTGATAGGGAATCTACAGTAAAAATTTCTTGCCTGGTTTGTACTCAATTTATATTTGATATCTTTGTATGAGGTTTATTCATTAAGCTTATTGTCTGATAGGTATTGTCACATTTTAAACAATATCAATGACTTGTGGTTGGTTAGCACTTTAAATATCTGTGCACCTTCCAGATAGCACTGTCACTTCATTAGACAGTGGACAATGACAATCAGTTTTTTGTCATGTATTGGGTATCTTTGCTCACCATCAGACAGCTTTCTTGATTCATATGATACAGGGAGGAAGTCACTTTCTGAAGTTTGAATCCTAAGCACTCCTATTATGTAATTGGTAAATAATATCCCCAATTCATAAACCCCTTCATAGTTAGGGTATTGTAGAATGGGGGCAGTAACTATTTGTTCTTTTAGTTGACAGAAATGCTGCTCTCTTAGTGGCGTCCATACAAATTTGGATGTTATGCCAGTGATTTCATACAGGGTGTCAGGGATTTTATCCCTGAATACAGAGATCTTTTTTGCAACTTGTTTTCTTCCAGGATTGAAAAAGAAAATCATTATGAAAGTAGTTTTCCTAACACACACTCCAATCCTTGTGCTTAACCTGGGGATCAAACCTGGAACCCTAACCATCATCTTTACGGTAAAATTGTATCCTTCAGACTAATTTAAAATATATAATTCTATTAAGATGATTCAATCTTCAAGTAAATTCAAGTTTGGTCATGATAAGCAGATCATAAAAGAAACCACTTGCCACTCAGCTTCTGTTTTGCTACAGCCTGAAGCCAAGCTCTGTAGTTCAGCCTTAAAGCCTATAGGGTCTTCTTAGGCCTCTTGTTCCATTAACAACGGGGTTAAAGACCACATAGGCATCAAAATCAGCCAAAATGCACAGTTTATTTCCCTCTCCTTCCAGATAAGCTATGATATTATTAGAAAGGGATTTAAAAATAAGCTTTTCTAATTTTGTGGTTTTAGTTTCATATGAGAAACTTGTGGTTCCTAGCATCTCTTTTTCAACTAAGTCCTTAAGTATTACTCTTCCATCATCTATTTAAGCAAGCTTTTTGCTAATCTTTCTTTGTTCTGGAAACAATAAATTTAATTTTTGTAGCTTTATTCCTTTCTTTATTTCTACTTTTCTTTTATAAATACCTTAAAACATGAAGAGACTTCCCTTCTTCTTTGGTTTTTAATCTTACTTCCTTGGTGTACTCTAGCTTTGAAAAGCCCAACATGCACTACTGACTGGGCAAATTTCTCATCTGATGACGCTCACGCTGATGAATCCCTGGCTCAAAGATAGTTTAAATATCCTTCAGGGTACTGGGGACAAAAGTTTCACTAAAAGTACACACTACCTTTCCTCCTTAATGGGATATTTCTCTTCTAACTACTTGTATATCTAATTGGGTATTATCTCCTAGGAAGATTCAATTCCCTGATGGGAAGTTTTGCTTCCTAGGTCATTTTGGACATCTGGCAATGAAAACACTGTCAATAGGTTATGCAGTAGCTGGACTGAATTTTGGGGCTCTGGTTCACAATATTGAAGGTCTTTTCTCTAGAGTGGGTCCCTAACACAGGGGGCTGTGGTGTTCCTGGTCACCAGTCCCCAAAGTGTGTCCTGGGTTGTAACCAGGGATCAGCTTAGAGGGGTTTTCATTTAATAGTAGAGGGTGTTGGCTAGCTAGAAGTTTATACTGAGCCTGCATCAATGCAAACTCTTCTAATAATTTTCCTATTACTAGGTGGGCATCCCCACCATGCACTTGTACCTCAGCTGGTGCCAAATCTTCTGTAGGCCTGTACCAGTCTTCTAGTAACCTAGTAAACTCATTCCCAATGAACTACTGTCCCCTATCTGTAATTTTAAAGGTGTCTAGTTAACCTCTTGCACTCCTCCTGGGAAGCTTTGCTAGTGGTAAACCTTCTACAAATCTGACAATATGTATCCTCTTCCCCTTGGCCAGGGTAGAAGATGTGGGACAATTCACTCCTAGGGTTATCTGTACTACTTAGAACTTTGGGCAGGGGTCAAAATAAGATTTTATTCACAGTCAGAAGAATGATCCCCTTAGAAACCTTCTTATATAATGCCTGGGGGTCTCAGAAACATTAGGGATTTGCAGATACCTTGGAGTCCTCCAACAATATTGTTGTAACTGTGCTGTTTTAGCAGAGTTACACAGGGGAAAATGTTTAGAAGCTAGATAATAATCTTTATTGGAAGATAGTGATTATATAGTTCATGTGAATCAGTGGATATCAGGGACATGATTTGTGTTCACACGTCTGGATGGAAAAAGGGGGTGGCTTGATCCTGATGATGAGTCAAGTGCCAAATCAAGATATCCACCGTGAAGGATCATCATCTGTTCATGTTGTTGGATTTAGTAATTCAAGTTGACTTCCTAGTCTGGCTTTGGGTGACTGGATAATTGGATTGTGGGTCAAAAATCTGCTTGGTTAGAACCTTGCTGGCAGTTCAAGCCTGCAGTTTCAACACCCCCCCCCGGCTGAAGGTCAGCCTCCTCTGGGGGCAGGTTGTCAGGGAGGTTGTCAGGAGCCTGGGCGCCATATTGAATCAGTTGTTGGTTGGTGGCAGGCAGGGCGGTTTCTTGTTGTTTCTGTCTTGCTTTGCAGGGTTGTAGGCAATTATGGTGTAAGGTCTTGTCTTGCTTGCGTTTCCTGAGCCCTTGCACAAGGTAAGTGTTATTGTCATTTACCTTTAGAATGATTGCTGGCCCTACTTTCTCAGGCTGTAGTTTGCTCTTGTCAACATTCATGACCCAGACTTTGTCCTCAAATTCATGTCTGTTGCAGATGGGAACAGATGTATTTTGTAAGTGTTCCTTTTCTTTGGCTGTTTGTTTGCTGTTGACCTCAACTACTTGAGAATCTGAGCAAAAGGGGACTTGACTTGGAATTTCCAGTTTGGGTCCAGTCAATGGTTGAAAATATTTGACTGTGTGCTGTATACCAGTTCAAACAGGCTTTTTCCGGTTGATCTGTTCACTTGGGTTTGGCACACAAGTAGTGCAGTCAGTAGCTGCTTATACCAGTCTTCAGGTCTCCCGGCAGTGAGTTTGGCTAGGGCTTGCACAAGGCTACCATTAAGCCGCTCTACGCATCCATTGGCCTGTGGATGGTATGGTGTTGTGACGGTGTGTTTGACCCCATTTTTGGTGAGGTACACATTGGCGTCTTTGGAGGTCAATTCTTTACCTCCATTGGTTATCAGGAGTTCTGGCTTTCCAAACCTGCTGATTATTTCCTTGCCAATGAATTGCCAGACGTTGTTACCAGTGTGTGTTTTAACTGCTTGGGTTACTGGCCACCTTGTCGCAAAATCAATGGCTGTAATGATGTATTTTTTGTTGTTGTGCTTTCCTGGCATGGGGCCTACAATGTCCAGAGCCCATACCTTGAATGGTAGTTGGGTTTGAATGGGGAGTACAGACTTAGGCGGGGTCTTGCTTCTGGAAAACTTTTCACAGACCTTGCACTGTTCTAACACTTCTTGGACATTGCGGTATAAGGTTGGCCACCAGGCTTTATGTTTTAGAAATTTTTATATATTTTGGCTCTTGGTATGTCCAAGATCTCTGTGGTAGCAAAGAATGGTATCAACTTTTTGATGTGTGGGGATGTAGGGAATGGTTGTGCCATCCAACATCTTTCTGTGAAGAGTCCCATATACGTCAGTGAAGAGATGTTCATTCTTGATGACTGTTTCTTTGGTGATATTGGTTGTGCCTGCAGGAAACCCTTTGTCTTTTGTATGTAGCACTATGAGAGGCCAGTCTGGGTCAAACCCATTCTCTCCCCTAGAAACGCAGACATACAGACAGGACAGGGCGTCTGCCATAGCAAGCTTGGCCCCGGGCTTATATTGGATGAGCATGTTAAACCTTTCTAGTATTTTCATCCACCGCGCTTGGCGGTGTGAAGGTTTGCTTGTGTCTTGAAATAGATGAGTGACTTGTAATTGGTTAGTGCTGTGAATTTTTCCTGCCGTTCCAGGTAACAATGCCATTTAACTAGGCAGTGTATGATGGCCAGTAGTTCTTTGTCATGGATTGGGTATCAACACTTGCCATCTGTCAGTTTGTGTGACTTGTAGGCTACAGGCAGGAAGTCACTGTCACTATTCTTAATTTGTAATACTCCCCCAATGGATGCATCTGAGCATTGGTTTCCATCTGGTACTCTCCGTCTTGTTTAGGATATTGTAAGATGGGAGCTGTCAGAGCTTTTCTTTGAGACGTCTAAAACAGAGGCCACATTGGGGGGTCCATACAAACTTGGACTTGGCGCCTGTTATGGCAGACAAGGGGGCGGTCAAGACGCCACAGTTGGGTATGAATTGTTGTACATAAGCCACCATTCCCAAGAAGGTGCATAATTCTGACTTGTCCTTGGGAGGTGGCATCCTTCAGATGGCTTGTATCTTTTGACTGTCGGGTTTGATGCCATCTTTTGAGACTATGTGTCCCAAGAAGGGTAGTTGCTCCCAGAAGAACTGGCATTTGGAGGGCTTGGCCAACAGTTTGTGCCGTGCCAAGGTTGCAAAGACTTCCTCCAGGTCTTTGTGGTGCTGTTCTACCAAGGGGCTGTAGACAATGATATTGTCCAGGTACACAAGGGCGTGTCTGCCTATGTGTGGTGCAAACACTTTGTTCATGAAGGTTACAAAGGTGGATGGGGCATTGGTCATGCCAAAGTTGAGTACCACACATTTGTAGGAACCATACTTCATGCGGAAGGCTATCTTGGGGATTTCTTCCTCCTTGATAAAAATCTGATTGTAGCCTGCAGTTAGATCAATCTTGGAGAAGATGGTGGCTCCTCCTAAGGCGTCAAAGAGGTTGTCAATCAGTGGCAATGGGTAACAATTCTTAATGGTGACTTTGTTCAAGGCGCAGTAGTCTGTGATCAGGCATAAGCTACCGTCCTTTTTAGCCACAAAGAATTCAGCGGCCCCAAAGGGAGACTGTGAGGGGCATATAAGTCCTTTTTCCAGTGCCTCCTTGAGATAGGCGCGCAAGGCGTTGTCCTTGTAAGGGGTCAGTTGATAGATGGGTTGTGCCTTGGGTACAGCCCCCTTGAGTTGGATAGAGTTTTGGATGTGCTTCTCAGGGGGTAACCCAGGTAACGCTTCTTTAAAGATTTCTGGGTGACAGGCCACAATGTCGCAATCTTGAGGCGTGGAGGTATCCTGGTGATCCTTGAAGTGTATGATTTCATACTGGCAGGAATCCCAGTCAATTGCCTTCAGGTTTTCCTTCTTGTCCAAAGTCTCTGTGATGCGTACAAAGACATGGTCACGTAGGAGTTGATCCACAGAGTCTGGGTAGATCTGGTGGTTGACACCTTCACGCTTGATGGTCAACACTGAGGTTGCCCAGTCCACGTGGGGGTTGTTTTTCTGTAACCAGTCTAGCCTCAGTACAATGTCAAACTTAGGGAAGTCAATGACAGGACCTTGGATGGTGGAGTAGAGGCTCTCAAGCATGACAGAGAAGGGGGCAGTTTCCTTTGTCAGGGCAATGTGGTGTTCATCAGCCAGGACCACGTTTTTAATCCGCAAAGGATTAGTGGCCAGCTTGAATTCATTCACAAAGCTGCTGTTGACTAAAGTTCAATCTGCGCCCAAGTCCAGGAGTGCTGAGCCTGTGTAACTGCAAAAGCAGATAGGATAAGACATCAATTTATTCAATGCCTGGCAATGATGTATAGTACCGGGTCTTCCAAGGGTACTTGGATCATTGGACATTGCTCCAAGTCCTTGGGCTGGTATTCATTGTTGGGTGAGTCAGGAGTTGTGTGGGGAGAGCTTGGCTTGCTTAGTGCTCTCCCTGGGCTTTTCCCTCATCTTGGTTGCCTTGGGTGGCGGTAACACGGAAATGGGTACAATTTGATTGGCCGTTATTTCCATTTCCATTTCCATTTAAACCTGTGGGTTTGTGGTTGTTGTTGTTGCTGTTGCCTCCAGGAGGTGGTCAAGAGGAGCGCCTGCTTGGATGGGAGTCCTTGGGCCTTTTGCGTTTCCCTGTCTGTGCCTTGTGCAGAGCGTTGGATGTCTGCTCCGCTTTTTCTGCTTCACAGTACAGGCTTTGCAGGTTGGTTACCTGGTTAGGTTCACATGCCTCATTACACGAGACTTAAGGGCGTTGTAGTACATGAGTACCGTGTCTGGGTTGTTGAAGACCATATCCGCAGGGGCACGTAGACAAAGTTCTTTGTAGGCACGGGTGAGCTCTTTAATGTACCAGTTTGGGTCAAGTTTTTTACTTGGTGGATGATCATGAGTGTGGTGTCTTTCAGCACAAATCTTGCCAAGAAGTCCTGCTTGAAGGTGTCTCATTCTTTTTGGTATGCTCCTCATGCCACTTGTTGCACCAGGTACCAGCATCATGTGAAAGTCAAATGTAGATTTCTGCAATCCAAAATCTCTGTGGGCATTCCATCTGAGTTAGCTTGCTTTGAGCAGATTGGATCCATGCTGCGGCGTTGTTGTTGTTGGCTCCTGCAAAAGGTTCCAAGGTGGCGCTCCAAAGTCTCTGAGCTATGTAGGCTGGCATGGTGGTTTCATTGGCTGGTTGCAGCATCAAAGGGGGAGCCTGAAAGAAACCTTGCGCCAACATGGCATTGAAGGCAGGTAGCAGGCTTACCATGTTTTGGAATAGGGCTAAACCATCGGGTATCTCGGTATCAGGAGTATACAGAGTCCAGTCGGGCGGGAGGCCAGACATGATTCCATTGAGGATTTATTGGCCGCAGCGTTTGTGGGCAACAAGCAGAATTTTTCAAGATAAGGTAGGATGGAGAGCCTACCTGTACTACCAATGTTGTAACTGTGCTGTTTTAGCAGAGTTACATGGGGAAAAATATTTATAAGATAGATAATAATCTTTATTGTGAGATAGTGATTATATAGTTCATGTGAATCAAGGATAACAGGAACAAGATTGGTGATCACACGGCTGGATGGAAGAAGGGGGTGGCTTGATCCTAATAATGAGTCAAGCGCCAAAACAAGGTATCCATTGTAAAGGATCATTATCTGTTTATGTTGTTGAATTTGGTAATTTGAGATGGCTTCCTAGTGTTGTAACTGTGATGTTTTAGCAGAGTTATAAGGGGAAAATATTTAGAGGATAGATAATAATCTTTATTGTGAGATAGTGATTATATAGCTATTGTGAATCAATGGATAGTAGGAACATGATTGGTGATCACATGGCTGGATGAAAAAGGGGGTGGCTTGATCCTGCTAATGAGTCAAGCGCCAAATCAAGGTATCCACTGTGAGGGATCATTATTTGTTCATGTTGATTGATTTGGTAATCCAAGTTGACTTCCTGGTCTGGCTTTGAGTGACTGGGTAATTGGATTGCAGGTCACAAACCCACTTGGTTGGAACCTTGCTGGCAGGTTGAGCCTGCGGTTTCAACACTAGTCTGTTTTTGAGTAACCGGATAATCAAATTGCGGGTCACAAACCCACTTGGTTGGAACCTTGCTGGCGGGTCAAGCCTGCAGTTTTGACAAATGTATCTTACAATACACAGGGGGCGCTCAAATTAACTGCCCCTTGATGTATCTAACAACATGGAGCAGTCTGATGGTAGTATCAAACTAATGGCACTTTCTCCTAATTAGAAGCACTGCCAATTCAACCTGCTGATCCTTGGACAAGTTATTCCTTGGCTTCAAACCTACCATGAAACACGCCACCATGCCACCTCCTTGTGGCCCTGTGGCTTTCCCATATAGTATATTTATCACAATATTCTACAATAAACAATACATTATTATATTCATTTTTGTCTTTTCTATGTGACTGTTGTCTTCCCCAATCCAAATACTGAATCCTCATTGGTTCAGTTGCAACAGTGGTAGCAGCAGTAGGTTCACAGCCTACCTAAAACAAAATTCACCCTAAGAAAGGAAAGAGAACTGGCTATATGGCTACTTCCCATCAAGAAAAATTTCTCTCAATCCCCAAGGGAGACATTCCCAAGTGGTAGGTTATTTACCAAGACCAGTTGGCACTTGCAAGCATGTATAATTGACTTGCCTTGGGCAGCACAATGCAAGTGTCACCCTGCCCCAATTGGACCTGTCTCAACACATGCTCAAACTTCAGCTAGAATCCTTTGTGGGGGGCGTCAAGGGGTCCAACATTGTCAGTTGGCTCCAATCTACTGAAACCTGCCTTTGTATCTGTCAGGTTCCTGAGCCCATGTGGGTTGCCACTGTGTCTGGTTACCTCACAGGGCCCGCCACTGTGTGATTCATCAACTGGTACAGCCAGGAAATATAGGTTACTTGGGCATTGTTAAGGAATGCAGCAAATTCCTCCCACAGCAAAACCTTTTCACCTATTGTGGCAGGAAATCCCCTCTTAGCCATTAAGCAAACTGGACCTGTCCCTGAATACCTTTCAGCCTGGCAATAAGCCCTTGCAGCCATCCCAGAAGCTGACACCAACAGGAATGACATGCTTCTTACTCTAATTGTCAATGGGCTTAAACCCCACATTTGTAAGTGAGCTCCTGTGGGGTGCTGCATCTCCATTGGCAACTGCCACAAGGCCATTATGGAGGCCAATAAACAGGCTTACATGGGCTTTTTTATATCCAATGGCGCACCACCCCAGCCTTGCCCCGCACCTGGCAGTGCTCACAATCAGGTGGGCCACCACCAGCCCCACCAACAAGAAAATGAGGTTAAGCGCCCCTGCAAGGGGGAACTCCAACTATCACAAATTGAGAACCCAGGAAAAGCCTGGGGGCTGTAGATACATGAGGTTCTACAACCCCACTTGATTCTTGATTTCAATCTCTCCCTGCAAAGAACCTATGTGATTACAAGATGCACAATTTTGAAACTCTTGACTTTTTCAGGTCCACAGTGACAACCCTGTTCTACAAGCAAGCCATTATTCAAAAGAAGCAACCTGCTTGGCCTATGCCTTCTGTTTCTGTGGGAAAACCCACAAACTTTTGGTAGACACTGGGGCTAATCACACTATGGTTGACCAGGCGTTTGCAGACTCTCAAGAGCTGGACAGAGTGCCCAGCCAATTCAAGGCAGTTCAAGTAGCTGACTCACACAGAGTGGCAATTACCCATGAGATGGTACCCTTCTTTGTGAGAATGGCAAACATCTAGGTTAAGCTCTCTGGGCCAATCATGGCAGGGCTTAGCCACAGCGTTAATACTGGCCTCAACTGGCTCCAACACAATCATCCATACATTGACTGGAGTACCTGTTTCAGTAGAAAATCAAATGAAAGGGATAGTGCGCCCTTGTAAAACCAGAAACCAGTAAAGAACCGCGGCCAAACCCTTGAAAGAAATAGACAAATTAAATGCTGTCATAGACAAAAAATGGGTCAAAGCTGTGGTTGCCCAAATAGCTCTGGAAAATCTGGACCTGTCTTATTTTTCCCCAAATAGTTATGACAAGAAAATTACATGTTATACACTATTTGGGGATGGCAGCGCTTGACCCACTGGTTGATAGAATTTTACAAATTATGACGTCATCAACTCACCTTCCAATGCAGGACCTCCAACTGCTGAAAATATTCTTGCCAGCCAATCAGATGCCGCAGACCTCCCTTCTCCCCCATCCTGAACTCCCTTAAGACTTCCACATTCCCCTCTAGAAACTTGTTTCTAGATAGCTAAATATCCTTGGTGAAAATACAATAAAGAAGTTTGATCTCTATGTTGGAATACTTGGGCCTCCTGGCCTCTGTTGTTGACAATGTTTCCTCTGTCTTATTCCGCTTGGCTGCTGATTCCTTTGCTGTCCCTTGGCCTGCCCTGTACTTGGTGTCACCTACATCTTATGTTTCTAATTTCTCTCTCCAAATGCTCTTCTCAATCTCTGTCTTGGTGGCTACATTCTGCTATACCTCTAAAGGCTTGAAATTAGTGAGCCCCTCCACCCAAATTGGCTTAGTGTTGCTTAAACAGCTAAAAATTTGTTTAATTTATCCTCATTGTTTTTCCCTGAATAGCGCTGCTTGCCATTTAACTCTTACAGTACCTCTGTGACTACCCTCAACAGAAATGGAGTTGGCTTCCAGATCTACCCTGTGGAAATGAGCAAGTTGCTGCACAATACTGTGTTTGTCAGAATCACAGAAACAGGCTCATACAATTTCAAGGGGGATTAGACCTCACACAATGCTCAGTTGAAGTTATCTGTTCAGAACCACCTGCGGCCCTTTTCTTGCCTACTCCAACTCACCAGCACTAGCCGCTTTTCTTGAGGAGTAAAAGGACGTCTTCAGTGAAACATTAGACCAACTTTCCCCTCCTTGAAAAATACAACATGCTGTACAATTACAAGAGTCACTGCCCAAGGCATGTCCCTTTTATTATCTGACGCTCAAGGAAGACAAAACTCTCTGTCAACACCCTGTGAACACACTTGACAAGGGCTTCATTTGCCCTTCCCTCTCACCCTACAGGGCTTCAGTCTTCTTTGTGGCCAAGAAGGACGGGTATCTTTTGTTGGTGACTGATCACTGTGCCTTAAATGAAGTAACTGTCAAGAACAAATACCCCTTACTTCTAATTGACAACTTGTTTGATACGCTTGTAAGTGCAAAGGTCTTCAGTAAGATTGATCTCACTGTGGGGTACAACCAGGTCCATATTGCGCCAGGAGATGAGGCAAAAACTGCCTTCTGCATATGCTATAGGCTGTTTGAGTGTTGTGTCATGAACCTTGGAATGATCAAAGCTCCCCCCACCTTTTCCATGTTGATGAACAAAGAATTTGAGGTCCTGATTGGGAAGTGTGTTGTTGTGTACCTTGACAACATCATTGTCTTCAGTCAAGATCAAACCACACATCTCCAACTCCTCTGTGCCGTCCTTAACACCCTTTTTAAAAACTAGCTGAGGGCCAAGCCTTCCAAATGCAAATTCCTCAGGTCAGAGCTCCTATTCCTTGATCACACCATCTCTGAACAAGGGATAAAGTCTGACCCTGCCAAAATTAAGGCAATCACAAACATGCCGCCACTCACTGATGTGGTTCAGGTGCACACCTTCTTAGGCATGGTTGCCTACATTCAAAAGTTCATCCACAACTGTGGAAAAATAATTGTACCTCTCATCAAGCTCCTAAACACTAAACAGCGCTTCCAATATACTCCTGCCAGAGACCAAGCTTTTGAGATGTTAAAGCAGAGACTTACAAATGCACCTGTACTGCAATTCCCAGACCAAAAACGCCAGTACAAACTCAATACTGATGCCACTGACAGAGCCATAGGGAGTGTGCTACAGGTGGAAACTGAAATAGGTGTTTTCCTCCCTGTGGCCTACAAATCCGGAAAGCTCACTGACTCAGAGCAACACTATCCCATATGTGATAAAGAGTTAGTGGCAATTTTGCACTTCATTGAGAAATGCTGTTGTTACCTGGAAGGGGCCACCTTTTCATCCCACATCCTAACAGACCACAAGTCACTCCAGTACTTCAATACACAGTTGCATTTGACACAACATAAAGCAGGCTGGGTCAAACGCCTGTCCCTTACCAACTATGCATCAAATACAAGCCTGGAAAGAAAATTTTCACAGCTGACACCCTCTAAAAGTTGTTTGTAGTGTCCATCATGGGGGACAACAACCTAGACCCCAACTGGCCAATGCTCTACCTGCATCCTGAAGCAACCTGCTACAAGGGCCTCAACTCTGTGACTATCTCCAAATTAAAGGACAATGAAAGTCAGTTCACCACTGATGCTGGCAACGTCTCCTGTTGGGAAGAGACTGGGGAGAAGACACTGTATATTCTCATCACCCAACAAGGAGATACAATACTGCATTAGCACCACACCTTAGGTCATATCTGAGGGCATAATCTCTTCAAAATAACAAATCATTAGGCCTAGTGGCTATGTATGCGCTAAGACATCTTAGACCTCCTCAAGACCTGTGTGCTGTGTGAGAAGAATACATCAAAACCTGCACCTCCCAAGTCTGTCCTGACCATCAAGGCCATGTAACCCTTTGAAAAGTGGGCCCTCAGCATTGTTGAGTCTCTCCCTGAGGACAGAATAGTCATAAGTACATTGTTACAGCAATTGACTACTTTAACTGTTGGCCAGTAGCGTGGGCAATCACTAAACACACCACCACTATCATCTGTTTTATTGGTAAAGAGATTGTGGCCTGCTTTGGGTGGCCCAAACACCTTATCACATATGCAGAGCCTGAGCTTTTGGGGCATGTCATGAAGGTGTATTGCGCCAAGAATGCCCTCCAAAGAATAGTCTAACCCCCTATCATCTCCAAGCCAATAGGTGTGCTGCATTATTGAATAGATAAGCCAAAACATAATCAGTTTATATTAAGGGGAATAGAACAATTTCCCAATTGTGCACTTGTTTTGCCGTGTTTGCTATTCTGCGCCTGTAAACTCTTTTAATTGCGCCTAAAAAACGCTATTTGAATCAAGGACTTATTGCGCATAGAACTCAGTCTTTACTTCTGCAGCTAATAATAAAATTGAAGCATTTAAGAGCCACTTTCCTCCATTTGGCAAGGCACATGAAACCGGTTTTTTGCTCATGCACTTTCCAATGCCAATTATCCACTGCCTCCATATTACAAGTCCTTCTTTTGGTCCTCTTTCCTTTGGCAATAATTCCCCTGTCCTTACTATATAACCTTCTAACATATCAAATAAAGAACCAGTTTTATCTTATTATCTTCTTATATTCTTCTGTCCTTACCCAGACTGTCACTATACCAGAACAGGTAATATATTAAGACAAAGAAGTAGTAGACTAACTTTTTGTAGAAATCAGCACCCAGGCTGCATATTTTACAATATTGACGCTCATGGCTTCTAAAAACCACAGCTTTCTTTCTTCCTATCCCAATGGCCCTGTTTTTGTGGAGGGAGAGATGTCCTTGCCTATAAATGCGGCTCCTTATGCCCAACTAATTCCAGGATCAACCTTCACTGCTTCTGGATCTCTATCTGATAGACTTCATGGCTCTTTCTATGGTCAACCAGGACTAAGACAGTGGTTGCCTAACTGTCAACAACCTTTTGGAAATTGCCAGCTACCAGTCAATTATGATCTCCTGGATGAACTCTATTGAAAAAACCCAAACCTCATTGATACTAATTCATTCTGACCCCATGTCTGAACAACTGGCATAAATCTCGTCTCCTGCTCCCTAGAGCCTGCCTTGGTGAAGGAAGTATGCTGTCAATATTCTCCTCTTTCTCTTTCTGGTTGTTCTCCATATGGAAACTCCCTCAATTCTGGCACCCTCCAAACTGGTAGCTTCTCTGGTCCCTGCTTTGCCCCCCAAACCTTGCTCAAAATATATCAGAAGCTGTTCACTCCCACTCTGAAATGAAGCTATGGATGTGCAAGATGGAACAAGCCCTGTCTTCCTTGGTACCCACCCAAATGAATCAGCATAATGCCCTGAAGTTCTATGATCATCAAAATCAAACTCCTAAGCCAGGAGACATCCATAAAAACTGCATTATGGAATTCTCTGCTTTTAAGGATACTATAAAGGCTCAAGAGATACAGATGGGGTTTCTGGAAGAGGAATTAGTTATGGCTTTTCAGGAAAAGAAAGAGTGGCTAGATGAGCTGGATGCTCAATGTGCTCTCCTTTACTCCCTTCAGGACCAACTATACAAGCACCTTGAAGATGCCTCAGAAATTAATACCCCTGAGACTCTAATGGGATTTATGGTAATGCTAAAGCTGATATTTCCCCCTCTCAGAATATTCCTACTCCATTGCCCCTTCCTGACTCCCACTACTTTCACAGAAACAATGAAGAGGATGTCTTTTTCATTGCACATTCAGAAGGTATCATGTTGTCTCCCTGGGAACCTGATAGCATTACCTTTATCACTCCTGATGGTTCTGGCGCAACTAAACCACAGGCTAGTAAGAGCAAGGAAGAATTCACTGATGATTCTGGCATTGAGGAGTACAATGATGATCACTCAAAAAACTACTAAGCAGTCAGGACAAGGAGAAATCCTTGGCTGCATTTGTGGTTTCACCTCCCACCTCTCCACCCATTTCTCTCCCCCTGAAAAGCCTGTGCTGACCCTGGAACTTGTTGTTCCTTTACAACAGAGCCTTCTGATGCCCCTCTGCTGGTTGAATTTGCCTCTTAATCAGAAATGTTGGATTCTTGCACTGTGAGAATGCAAGAAGATCTTGTCTACTTGGTACCCACTGCCAAGTTTTTCTTGGCCATGGACCTGATACCTGACTACTGGCATATTGATCTCCCTCTATCTGACCCAGAGAAGTGTACCATCCTTGTCAATCAAAGGCTGTTTTAACCTACCAGGATACCTCAGGGTCTCTCTGATTTCCCAGTCACCTTCCAACAAGTTATGTATGCTGTGATGGGGGACCTCAAGCCCTCATATCCCCTGGTCTATTTGGATGGCATTAACATCTTCTCTTAAACTTATAACAAACAACTGGAACCCCTGGAAGAAGTGTTCAAATGTCTTCTGGCTGCTACACTAAAGCTGAATCCAAAGAAATGCAACTTCTTTAATGAGCACTTGGAGTTCCTTGGGTTCATCATCAGTTGTGATGGCCACTGTCATGTATCTCCTAATGTAGACGTCATTAAGAAGAGTCAGGTGCCTGTAAGAAAGAGGGATATCCAGGTCTTACTGGGGTTGGTTGGCTATTATTGCTGCTTTATCCCCAAATTTGCTTCCCTGGGCAAAACACTGTTCCAACTCCTTTGAGCTGATGTGGACTTCTTCTGGGGCCTGGCTTCCAAGACATCAAGTGTTGCTCTCAAGGGAATACTAACTGCAGCCCCATTACTAAGTTACCCTGACTTTTTCAAGCTGGTTGTGGTTCATACAGACTGTTGTATTTGTAGCAGTAAAGGGCTCTAATTTCTACAAACAGTTAGTCAGGAACTTATTTCTTAATACCATACCTGTATATGTATAGTGGCAGCCTTAGATAGGATAGAGGAATATAAGGTATTATAATAAAACTAGTGCTTTATTTGATAGTGAGGTACTTATATAGTATAAGGTGGGGGGATTTATACCATGGTAAAGGAGGCACAGACAAAAGGACATTCCTAAAGGAGGATACTGGACAGGCACAGTAGAAAGTCCCGCACAATGAAACTACTGGTTTCACACAGCTATTCTTATGGAGGTATATGGTCCTATTTATGTTGTTTCTTTTATTAACCTTGGAAGTGAAGCCCATGTCTGAAGTACATTTGATAGAAAATTTGAAAACCCGTATTATGAGCGTTTTAAATGTGATTAACCTTATTAAAACCGTCTTGAGAGGAAGAAATCATACAATTGTTATGTTGCTCAATCCCTAAGTGGATAACTTAATGTCTAATCCATTTAGGATCTGCAACATTTTCCTCCACTGGATTAGACAATAGGTTTAAAATTGACAGGCGTCTTAAGATGACAGCTACGGTGAACAGTAGCTCTAGAATAGTTCCAAGAAGAGCCTTGAAGAAGGTGCAAGTGGTAATTACAAAGAGGCGCAAGCATACCAGGCCAGTGGAGATAGTGAGGGCAACAGAGAAGCAGGTAGTCTTGCATGATGTGGACAGAAGCTATCTAGACTTGGGGGTTCAACTAGATCAGCTACTGGTGCCTCAGCTGGCCTTTTAGGGACAGACCTGTTGTTTTCTGCACTGTTCCTAGCGCTGAGCAAGCCCAGGGAGGTGACAGGAACTGGGTTTCAAAAGGGTAACAGTATCTATATGCAGTTCCCCATGTGGGAGACAGAAGAATACTTGAAGGCTCAGGTGAAAGAATTCTAATTTGTGGGGTGAAGGGCTCTCAGTTTTGCAACAGGGGACGGTATCCAAAATATTGAAGTCAGTCCTTTTTGCTTGGGCAACACCTGGGATTACAGAGGCTCAACCAGTTAGTTGAAAACTTCTGACAACTTTGAGCAGCATCTTTGGCAAGCCTTCCATGAAGTGTTGAAGTTGTACACAGTGGGGGGTACTGCTCATCTGGTACCAATGGTGATGGCTGTCAACCTTGTTCTTTAAGGGACCAACCACTGTGATACAAAGCAGGAAGAGAACATGGGAGTCTTTCTTGAGTAGGCCTTGTCTGTATTATATGGGGTGAGTAGTAAGGTCCCAGTAGAGTATGTCCTTTACAAGAGTTTTCTGTGAGACTGTATCTTTTTGGGGGTTGTCTTTCCTCTGTAATTGGGGTCAAAATGTGTCTCTTGTTTGGTGAAGGTTTGTTGCCCAATCCTTGGTCATTGGCTTTGTGGATTCATAGGCAGCCAGTTGTGTTTCCTGGCTGCCATTCAGGTGGTAGAACAGTTGGTGCAGTACTGGAAGAGTCTTGTCAGTCTCCAATAAACACCTTGATCTTTCATTCTTATTCCTCATACTTTGGTGCAAAATATCACAAACAGGACAACAACCCATGGAATTTTTTTAATTAGGCTTTTATTTTTTTGGGTTGTTGCCCTCATTGGGGCTTGCTCTTAGTCACTAGGAACAGCACACATATATTGAGAGTGTACTCTAGTGATCAATTGTCTAGAACAGGGCTCCTTAAGGGTGTAGGAGTTGGGGCCAGTCTTCTGGATAACTTGAACTGGGCCCTTCCAAAGGAAGGCCAGTTTGGATTCATGACCATACCCTCTATTGCTGAAGAAGAAGACTGAGTCTCCTACCAGGTAGGTGGGTAAGGCAGGGCGTTTAGATGCAGCTTGTTCTAGGTCCTGCAACTTATGGTTTAAGTTTACGGTGTAGGCCTCTGATTGCAAGCAAATAAGAGTTTGAACCAGCTTTTTGAGGTATGCCTCTGGGGACACAGCCAGGCTGGGCTTTACCAAGGAATATATTAAAGGGGGAAGTCCTGGTTGCCAGCCGTAGAGCAGTTGTAAGGGAGGCTTGCCAGTGGCCCAATGGTACCCAATGTTGTATGCAAAGGTGGCTGCAGGCAGGAAGGTATCTCATTCAGTCTCATGTTGGTGACTGAGCTTCTGGAGTATCTGGACCAGGCTCCCATTAGTGCGCTCTACCATGCCATTTGTCTGTGAGTGATAAGGAGTGGATAGTGTCCCGCAAATTTCCATCAGCTGGTTGAGGCAGGGGATGATATAACTGGTGAAGTTGGTACCATTGTCTGTCAGCAGAATCTGGGAGCAACCATGTTTGTAAATGATATTCTCTAGGATGAACGTGGCTGTCACTGGTGCAGATTGATTAGGAATTGCCTTGGCCTCTACCCATTTAGTCAGATGGTCAACCACCACAATGATGAACTTGTTGTGACTGTTGGTAGCTGGCAGGGAGCTCACTACGTCAATGGCTACTGTGTGGAAGGCAAATCCAGGGCATACAAGTCTGTGTTGGAACTTGGCAACCTTAGGTCTCTTAATGTTGCAATCATGACAGGTGGCTAGTGTATCTACTACATCAGTGTGCATTTCTTCCCAGAAGTAGAGCTGCTATAACAGGGCTAACGTCTTTTGTATACCACCCTGATCATTAGTCTTGTGAGTGGCCATCACTGAGTCCATGTTTAGGGACAGTTGTATGTAAGGTGGCCAAGAGTCTCCACAAAGCTTCAGGAGTTGTCCCTTAGAGACCTTGGTATTAATAACAAACTTCTTGAGAGCTCTCTGTATCTCTACTGTCTCCTCTCCCCACAAAGAATGATCCTCCATAAGCTTGTAATAGAGAATATCAGCCATGGGGGATACTAAGGCAACAGTAGTAATGAAAGAGAGACAATCAGCATTCTGATAGGCTGCTCTAGATTGATGAATGATTTCATAGTCTTAGTCCTGAAGTTTAATAGTCCAACACGCTAGACCTCCCTTGGCGTCCTTGAGGGACTTCACCCATTGCAGGGAGGCATGATCTGTTATAACCATGAAATGCACCCCATGGAGATAGACTCTTCATGTTGATAGGAGTATATTACAGCTAGGCACTCTTGTTTGGTGACAGTGTACTTCCTCTTGTGAACATTAAGTGTGCGCAAGCAGTATTCTACAGGGTGTTTGAGTCCTTCTGATTCCAGCAGGGAGAGAACACCCCAATAGCAGTCATGCTAGTGTCTGTATGAACCACAAATGACTTGGCAAAGTCAGGGTAAGCTAGTACATGGGATGCAGTTAGTGTTTTCTTGAGGGCTTTTGTCGTGAATACTGCTATTCACTGTATTTTGATTTTGTCTTTGGTGGGCCATTTCAATGACAAATCTCTTGCTCTTGCCTTTGCCTCTTGAAATGAGTCAATGGCTGGATTGGGAAATACAATTGTTCAGGTTCTTGACTCTGTGCAACTCACTCACCCCACTCATGCTGGTGGCAAGTGATCCTACCGTCCTGGTGGTTTTTTGTGGAATTGTCAACCACTATATATTCCATTTTCCTGTTCACCAATAAAATTAAGTTCTATTCACATTTTTGTCTTTGTGTCTTCTGTACTTTTGCGCCTCTCTCTAGCCACAACTAGTAGAGAATATTCTTTCAGGGCTGCAAGGTAAACACTTAGCCTTCCCTGTCATCTAACCAAGACTTAGTACAAATCCAATCCTAAGGTTAGTATTTCCCATTGTGTGTCTGTGCCGCGCCCCAGAACGCAACAGGTTTGAAGGCAGGTTTCACACTGGGCTCTAGAAGAATTCCTTATCAGTACAGAGAAGCTGAAAGAGGGGGTCACCCAGGGAGGCAAAGTTAGAGATGAATTGTCAATAGTATCCAATCATCCACAAGAAGTCCTTTATGTCCCTCTTACTTTTCAGGCTCTGCATTTTCTCAATGTCTTTGGAAACAGTGCTTATTTTGACACTAAAAATGTTGACAGTAGCCATGTCAACACTTTCAATGTTGACACAATAGTAAAGTGACAACCTGGCTTTAATTAATGTTGTTTTCTGGATGTTGACACTTTTTTTAACAAAACACTTTACCCTGAACATTTTTAATATGAAAAATGTTTTAAAAACATAATTATACTAAAAACCCCAGAGAGTTAAAAATTTAATAAAAATATCACAAGTAATAAGTTTAAGGAGATATAAGCAATTTTCCAAATTACTATGTAAATCACAATCTTAATTATAAAATTTTAATTCCCATAAAAAACCTAAACCCAATGAGACAAAAAAGGATATTTTATATAGCATAAAAACTACAAAAAAATAAAATTCCAATTTAATTTTTTTACTCTATATAAGCACAACTGAAAATATCTTATAGCTTAAAGATAAATTAGCAAAATCTATATATTTCTAACAAAACCAAGTTGGAACTGTATCTGAAACTTACCATTTATACTTATAAAGACTAGTACTATACAAAAAAAAGATAGTTAAATTTAAAAGGATCCAGAAAATGAAAAGCTTACTGGGCTAATTGAAGCCACCGGCAAGAGCAGTTGCTACATAATCTAGGTACTTCTTGATCTCTGCCACATTATAATTCTTCTTGACCACCTTATGGAAGTCCAACTGGTAGTCCTGGCCCTTACTGTCATGAATGACATTTTTAATACTTGTATTGAAAACCCAAGAGCTGAACCCCAGTTCCCTGAAGGCAGATCAAACCCTCCAGGACAATTCAGGACCCGCCAATCTGTTAAATCACAGGCTCAGATTGTTAAATTACTCCACAATCTGCTGGCCTACTACGGAGGATTCCCTGTATGGTTGCCAGACTGCTTCTGAACCGGTGCCAATGAAGGCCCATACCTACAAAGGAGATGTAGTCTGGCTAAAGGAGGTTGGAGAAGGACCTACTACTATACCTATCAACCTGCCAAGAGCCAATACTGGAATTTTGAAATCAGCATTGGAAACCCTGGAATCAAACCCTAACCCCCCAAAGACTACTCAAGTCACACAAAGTGGACAAGGAACCACCCACTTGTCAAATTGCAAACCTAAGTTGATGAGTAACTCCAAGACCTGCCAGTCTCCCAAGGACAATTCCCCAAATGGTCACCAGATTGATGCCAACCTTGAGCCACCAAAAATCCAGACCTATACAGAGGTTGTAGCTTGCCTTAAGGAGATTAAAACAAAACCTATTGTTAACTCTATCAATGACCACCAACAACTACAAGCTTCCATCCAGAATGGGTAGTACAATTGAACTACTCAGGTGACATAGTGAAAAGTGACGGCGTAACAAAGAATTGTCACTTCTATTCACCAGAGCAGGCACAACCTGGATCTGCCGCCCTCAAGACTCTAAGCCAAGATCCATGCCCCGCCAGTGCCTTGTCTGCAAATCTAACCCTGAAAAAATCAAAGAAGCCAAATCCCATGATATAAAAACACTGGCGGTATGGTGATGACCACATTGTCATTTTTGATAATAAAGTTTTATGAACCTTTGGTTCAAACAAATCTTACCTTATCTAGTCTTAGTGATCTTCCATCTCAACTCCATTCAAGTAGACTGTCAGGCAACCACCCCCTCTGGAGACTAACCTGTAAATCCTACCCAGGCACAATACTGTCCCCCAGGAGCCCCCTTTGGACCTGTGCATTTTACCAAATACCCACCCAACCTGGCCTACGCTGAGTACAACTTGGAGAACATCCTCTTTGCTGACCCCTTATCCAGGACTAGAGAAATTGAATACATAGGACGTGAAGGGAAGTGGTACAAAAGACCACCAAGGTTGTTCAAAGACAAGTACAATTATCTGCATGCCTACTTTGTTCTCATGACTCCACCCTTAACCCCACAACCTGACCGCCCAATTGAGACCCCCACTGTTGCAGAAACTATGTCCACCCAACTGTTTGAAGTACTCTATATCACTTTGACAGGAATAGTGGATTCCATGGTTCCTACCTCTGGACCCTGGTCCTTACTCAGGCAATCCATGTCTTACATTATCAATTTAGCACCCATTATATGGTGGGCTTTACCCGCCGGCTCAGTCCAACCCCATCCTGAGCAATCCAATGCCTCTACCTATGCCTGGCTTCCTGAAACTTACCCTCTCTCTTCATGGGGGAACTGATTGGAAAAGTCACAAAACTTTGAAGCATTCCAGGCCTGCTCTTCCTGAAGTTTCTGGAAGAACTTGTTATATTTGGGGTTGGTCCCAAACTTCACCTTCAGGAGCTTATGCCACACTTACAGGCTAGACGTTGTCTTTATCTTCCCCTTGAGGCAAGTGCCCTGGCAATTCCAAGGGGCAGTGGCCCCGCTCTTACCTCTCCAGGCAGTCACCTTCTTGCCCCCCATTGTCTCTTGAAGTAATCCAAGTAACTTTGAAGATTGTGGAGTACTTCTTGATATAAAATTTTCCAGGAGGGCCTCAAAGCCAATTCCAGTATGCTCTGGCTGCACAAAAGCCAAGGCAGAAAACTGGGTGATGGAAAAACAGCACTTCCCTTTACCATTGTTGAGATACTTCTTAAAGAAGCCTTCTTGCTCTTTAGATTCTTGATGAGGACCTGCCTTAAATGGAAGAAGCAGCCCTGGAAATCTTCATCAAAGGTGGCCTCAAAGGCTCTGAACTGAGCCTGCTCAAAGTCCATTATGATAACCTTTGGCCCAAGTAAGCACACATGAGCTAGCTGCTCAGCGGCTATGGTGGACTCATCCTTCTCAGCTGAGAAGGGATTTGCCCTTGTGGCGGGAGTAGGAGGGGGGAGCTGGTTGGTGGGAAGGGAGCTCAAAAAATCCCAGACAATCTTGAAGGCTCTGGTGCAGACTTCAGTCTTGGCACCAGGAAGGAGAAAGAAGACA
This sequence comes from Entomophthora muscae, assembly GCA_014839935.2. Classification (NCBI taxonomy): domain Eukaryota; kingdom Fungi; phylum Entomophthoromycota; class Entomophthoromycetes; order Entomophthorales; family Entomophthoraceae; genus Entomophthora; species Entomophthora muscae. Next base: position 200,068 of record QTSX02000050.1, on the reverse strand, counting down.
AGGGGGATAACCTGGTCATTGAACTGCCCATGAAAAACCCAAAGCTGCTTGAATAGGAAGGGGCAAGTAGCAAATGTGCCAATGCACAGCCAGGTGGTAGCAGTGTTGGCAACAGCGCCCATGTTGACACTAAAAATTTCAACACTATAGTAAAGTGACGGCCCGGTTTTACTTAATGTTGTTTCCTGGATGTTGACACTTTTTTAATTAACGGCACACTTTACCCTGAACATTTTTAATATGAAAAATTAGTTTAAAATACTTTATTATACTAAAATGACCTCAGAGAGTTCAGAAATGCAATAAAAAATATCATAAGTAATAAGAATAAGGAGATATAATTAACTATTTTTCAGTTTACTATGTAAATTACACTCTTTATTATAAAATTATTTTTTATTCCCATAAAAATTAAAATTCCAATGAACCAAAAATAAAGATATTTTATATATCAGAATAACTACAAAATATAAAAAAATTCTATATTTAATTTATTATACTTTTCATAAGCACAACTGAAAATATCTCATAGCTTAAAGATAAATTAACAAAATATAAGATATTTCTTACTAAACCATATTGAAACTGTATTTTAAAATTACCATTTATACTTAAAATGATTATTACTATCCAAAAAAATTAAAAAATCAAAAGTTTAAAAGTAAAAAATATATAGGCAAAGCAAAGCAAAGTTTATTTGGCTAATTAAAGCCACCAGCAAGAGCATTTGTGACATCTTCTAGGTACTTCTTGATCTCCGCCACCTTGTACTTCTTCTTCACTACCTTCTGCACGTCCTCATGGTAGTCTTGCTCCTTGAACTTCCTCCTCTTGGGGGCCACCTGGTTGGCCAGGTTGCGGAACTTGGAGACAGTCTGGGCCTGCTCCTCCTGCAGCTTGGAGAAGAACTTGTTGAACTTGGGGTTAGTCCCAAACTTGGTCTTCAAGTGCTTGTGCCAAACCTCAAGGCTAGAGGTGGTCTTCATCTCCCCCTTGAGGCAGGCGCCTTGACAGTTTCAAGGGGCAGTTGCCCTGCTCTTACCTCTCTGGGCAGTCACCTTCTTGCCCACCCATTGCCGCTCAAAGTACTCCAGGTAGCCTTTAAAGATGGTGGAGTGCTTCTTGATATAAGCATCCTCCTGGAGGGCCTCAAAGCCAATTCCAGTGTGCTCTGGCTGCACAAAAGCCAAGGCAGAAAACTGGGTGATGGAAAAACAGCACTTCCCTTTACCATTGTTGAGATACTTCTTAAAGAAGCCTTCTTGCTCTTTAGATTCTTGATGAGGACCTGCCTTAAATGAAAGAGGCAGCCCTGGAAATCTTCATCAAAGGTGGCCTCAAAGGCTCTGAACTGAGCCTGCTCAAAGTCCATTATGATAACCTTTGGCCCAAGTGAGCGCACATGAGCTAGCTGCTCAGCATCTAAGGTTGCCTCATCCTTCTCAGCAGAGGAGGGATTGGCCCTTGTGGTGTGGGTGGGAGGGGGGAGCTGGTTGGTGGGAAGGGAGCTCAAAGAATCCTGGAAAATCTTGAAAGCTCTGGCATAGACCTCTATCTTGGCACCAGGAAGGAGAAAGAACACAAGAGGGATAACCTGGTTATTGAACTGCCCATGCAGGACCCAAAGCTGCTTGAAGAGAGGGGGGCAAGTAGCAAATGTGCCATCACACAGCCAGGTGGTAGCAGTGTTCAGCTGCTCCAGGTTTTGGATTGTGGCGTAGGCTACAATCCTATCCTCCACTTCCTGCCCATTGTCATGGAGCAGGAACATCTCACCATCCTCTGTCTTCTTGAGGGCATCAGTGAGGACCAGGTCCTTGATGTTGGTGGCACTCTTGGCCAGGGGGTTTGAGGCTTGACGCCTATCACTCACAAACTTGACCAACTGGGTGTGAGTAGGGACCCTCTTGAGGTTAAGAGGTCAGGTAATTGCAAGCAAGCACAGCCAGCTGGGTGGCAGAAAGGTCTTTGGAAGGGGGCATAATCTTCACCAGATATCACTTCAGGAGGCGGGAGATGGTAGTGTTGGGCATGATGAAGGTATGCTCACCCTTTATGGTTTGGACCAGGTTCCATCTCTCAGTGTTGAGTTGCACTGGACAGGAGCAATCCTCACAGGTGTAATGGCGGCTCTTAAAGCCTTGGTTGGCATTGTTGCATGAGAAAATGTATCCATTGGCCACCATAGCCGGCCCACCTTTAACACTCATGATGGGGAAAAACTTGGGTAGGGTGGAAGGAACCTTGAACTTGCCACTAACGTTGCAGATTTTATGGGCCACAAGAGGGTCCCAAGGGCCAGCAGGAGCATGGCAGAAGCCAGGGAAGTAATTGGGGTGGGGCTTTGTATCATCCCCAGATGAACTTGAAGGGGGGAGTTTGGTGGGGGTGGGGAAGCAGAAGGGGGCTTGTTGTGGTGCTCCTCATGCACATGAGACTTATCCTTAGGTGGGGACTTTTGGGCTGAGCTCTTCTTCTTGGTTGGCTCCTTGTCAGAAGCAAAGTTGTAAAAACTGTGCTCTGTAAGAGAGCCATCAGTTTCCTCCCCCCAGTGGAATGAGCAGGGCTCTTCTCAGGAGAGGGCTCAGGGGAGGGCTTGGAGGATGGTTTGGGGGTGGCCTTCTTTGATAAGACAGGTTTCTTCTTGGTGGCTTTGGTGGGCTTGGAGGGACGCTTGGTACCCTTTGGCTGTTTGGAGGTGTTCTTGTTCTAAAATAATAAATAAAATGGTTTAAAATAAAGCAAAGTATGTAAAAAACAAACAAAACACCTTAAAAAGCATAATATACAAAAAGTAAATCTTAGATGGTTTTTCTTGGCATTTAAATGTTAAAAAATACTTGTATAGTTTTTATTTTATTAAAGTTATAAATAACAAGATAAAAGTTAAGAGAAATATATGAAAGTATTATATTTAGATATAGATTTTATTTCAAAAATTAAAAAATATGAAAGAGCAAAGTCAAAAATACAACATATTAAAAAATGAGAAGTTTTTATTATATAAAACATAAAGTTTTATATGTGAGAAGTGAAAAGTGTCAACATTATGAGTGACAATTAGTAAAAAAAGCTGAATTCTCACTGTCAATTACAAAAATTGTAGAAATTATTTTTGACGAGATTCTCACTGTTGACATTATTTTGAAAATTTACTATGAAAAAACATAGTACACTTAATTAAATTTACGCGGGCTAGCAAAAAATTAACTGTTTCCTGTGTATTTTTGTTCACATATAAAAATTAAAAAAAATATAAAAATAAGTTAAAAAATTATCAAGGTTCTTTATTTCTTTATTAAAAATTATATTTGGGTAGTGGTAATATGATATTTTACCATTGCGCTTAAGTAAAGTTGTTAATAAGTTGTTGGTAGATATTGAAAAGGGTAAAGTGTCAACAATGTCACTTACAACATTCTTTATATGAGGTGGCATATTAATCTAGGCTTATTGCGCCACTCTATTTTGCTTAACTCCACCCCAGGGGGTGATCACAAGCATATAAATAACTTTTTTGAGTGTCAACATTATTTTTAATAATAAATTCTATAGTAACTTACATAGTAAGTCACGCTTAAATTATTGGATCACCGTTAGCATCCAATCCACTTAATATATTAAAGCCGTAATAAGTGCCACATAAATATATACAATATGAACATTCCAACAATCAAATATATGTGCACTATCTTTTTCAATAAATTAATATAATAAAAAATTTTAAATCTGCACCTAATTTTTTGTAGATGCTTCAGTTTTGTTATTAAAAATAAGTTTGGCTTAAAAAGTGTTGACATTGACACTTTTACGTTGTGAAATCAAATAAAAAAATAAACTAATTTTTATTAGTAAATGTAAAGGAAAAATCTGGTTAAATCAAGTTTTTTATTAAGCTTAATATTAAATTGTGTTGAGATGACCACAATTTTGTTGTGTTTTCTGGGTTTGCATCCCTGAACGCTTTAAAAAAAGAATTAAGATAGCACAACTAGCAAAAAACATAGGAGATTTAGAGTTTTGAGTCAACAGTGGCCATGTCAACAAAGTGTCAACATGGGCGCTGTTGCCGCAGTGTTCAGCTGCTCCAGGTTTTGGGTTTTGGTGTAGGCTAAAATCCTATCCTCCACTTCCTGTCCATTGTCATGGAGTAGGAACATCTCACCATCCTCTGTCTTCTTGAGGGCATCTGTGAAGACCAGGTTTTCAATTTTAGTGGCACTCTTGGCCAGGGGATTGGAGGCTTGACGCCTATCACTTACAAACTTGACCAACTGATTGTGGGTTGACATCCTCTTCAAGTTGGTTGGGGAAAATTACTTGCAAGCAAGCATAGCCAGCTGGGTTGGGGGAAAGATCTTTGGAGGTGTGCATCACCTGGACAAGATACCACTTGAGGAGGCAGGCTATGGTGGTATTTGGCATTATGCAAGTGTGATCACCCTTGATTGTTTGGACCAAGTCCCAGTGCTTGGTGTTGAGCCGCACTGGACAGGAGCAGTCCTCACAAGTTTAGTGGTGGCTCTTGAAGCCCAGGTTGGCGTTGTTACAAGAGAAAATATAACCAGTGTTCACCATGGATGGCCCACCCTTTACACTCATAATAAGAAAATACTTAGGCAAGGAAGAAGGAATGTCATAAATGTGCTGTTTTAGCAGATCTACAAGGGGAAAAATATTTAGAAAATAGATAGATAATCTTTATTAAGAGATAGTGATTATATAGTCATTGTGAATCAAGGATAACAGGAACATTATTGTGTTGATCACACAGTTGGATGGTGAAGGGGGCGGCTTGATTCTGGTAATGAGTCAAGCGCCAAAACGAGGTATCAACCGTAAGGGATTATCATTTGTTCATGCTGTTAGATTTTGCAATTTGAGTTGACTTCCTAGTCTGGCTTTGAGTGGCCAGGTAATTGGATTGCAGGTCACAGACCCACTTGCTTGGAACCTTGCTGGCAGGTTGAGCCTGCTGTTTTGACAGGAACCTCAAATTTTTCATCAATATTGCAGATGTTGTGTGCCAACAGAGGGTTCCAGGGGCCTGCAGGAGCAAGTCAGAAGCCAGGGAAGTAATCAGGGCAGGGCTTTGAATATACCCCAGATGAACTGAAAGGAGGGGAGCTTAGTGGGGGGAAGAAAAAGGGGCTTGTTGTGGTGCTCCTTGTGTATGGGAGTCTTACCCTTGTGAGGGGACTTCTTGGTGTGGTGGTGCTTCTTATTAGGCTCCTCTTCAGAAGCTGAGTTATAGAAACTATAGTCAATAAGTGAACCATCAGTTTTTTCTCCCCCAGTGGAGTGAGCGGGGCTCTTCTTGGTGTAGGGTATTGGGGAAGGCTTTGGGGAGAGCTAAGGAGTGGCCTTTTTAGATAAAGAAAGAATTTTATTTTGGTTTTTGGGAGACTTTGTGAGACACTTGGTTCCTTTGGAGTGCTTTGAGGTGTTCTTGTCCTAAAATAATAAGCTACAAGTTCTAAGGTAAATCTTTGTATTTAACCAACAAAACAAAACAACTTAAAAAGCATAATATATAAAAAGTAAACTTTATGTGGCTTATATTAATATTTAGAGCTTAAAAATATTGCATTGATAAGGAGCGCCTTTTGGGAAAGCTTTGGATATAGAATTAGGAAGAGAAGAATTATATTTTATTGGATAATACTTTAGACTTACATAGATTTAGCTGTGGCGGGGATTTTAGTTGGATCAACCCCAGGGTCTGGCCATGTTCTGAATGAGTTCAAGTTGCTGGATACCTGGACAGTCATGTATTATTGTTTTGTTGCCATTTCTGGTATGTCAAATGGTATATTGGAAAGGCACTAAATTGGGCAATGACTGGATGTTAAGTGTGATGGCATTAGCCAGAATACTTGTACATCCATAGCTCAACACACCCCTCCCTTAAGGGATTACTTGGTACATCAGGAGGGGGCTTTGTCTTGATGGCTGCCACCTGATGTTAATGGAGTTGTTTACTAGTGGGCACCAACTGGGTTGAGTGTTCTTATTTGCTAGGGCGGAGGCAAGATCTGTGATACTTTTTGGTGATGGGCTCTTTGGCACCCTGGAACTTAACCAGGTAAGTGTTCCTGTCTGGTCAGTATCTGATGATTCTTCCTGGTCCCCTGTGTACTGAGTCTAGTTTCTTTCTGTTCCCGGCTAGGACCCAGACAGGAGAGTTGATGGGGAGTGGATCCTCTGTTGAGGTTACCTTTTAAGTTTTGAGTCTCTTTATTTCAGCCAGTTTGACTTTGAGGCGTATGTGTTGTAGCGCTAGTTTCTGCTCTACTGTGGGAGGTTTCCCTGGGGGGATCTTCACATACGCTTGATTGTTGTGGGTGACTATTTCTGGCTTGTACCAGTATGTTAGTTCAAACAGTGAGTAACCTGTCCCTTGATTGGTACAAACCCAGGATACTAGTAATGCATTTTCACGTATAGCGGCCATGTGTCTTTGGCTTTGCCATCCATTATTTTCTCCAGGGTTCTGATAAGGCTGCTGTTAAGGCGTTCAACTCTGCGGTTGGCCTGTGGCCTGTAGGGCGAGGTTGTGGAGTGTTTGATGTTCTTTGTTTTTAGATTGTTGTTTACTATGTGGCCTGTTAACTCTTTTGCTCCATCTGTTATGATGTAGTCTGGAGTGCCATAGTTGGCTATGATTGCTTTATTGATGAATCAATTTATTTTTTCCGCCTTGTGATCTTTTGTTGCCCAGCAGATGGACCAACATGTGGCAAAGTTGATGGCTACAATTAGGAAACATTGATTTATTTTGGTTTCCAGGAAGGTTCCCACTACGTCCAGTCCCCAAACCTTAAATGGTTCAGGGTCGGGTACTGGGTTAACTGTTGGCTGTGGCACCTTGGTACTGGCATATTTTTCACATACTGTGCACTTCTTTAGAACATTGATTATGTCTTGCTTCAGGTTGGGCCACCATACTATCTCTTTTAATGTGAGATATAGGTTGTTAGCCTTTGTGTGTCCTAGCAGACAATGGTGTCTTAGTATAGTGTCAACTCTTAGTGTGAGTGGAATGTATGAAATTTGTTTATCCTTGATGATTTGGTATGCCGTGCCATTTGATATGTGGAAATGTTTTTCTTTCCTTACTAGTGTATCATGGGTTAGTTGGTGTGTGAAGGGATACTTTCCTTTTGTCTTGTATTTAGTGTTGTATAGGTTGGGCCAGTCAGGGTCCAGGTGGTCAGGGTGATCCTCTCTTGGCTGGCATAGCCTAGAGAGAGCACCAGCCGTGACAAGCTCTGCCCCTTTTTGTATTGGATGTCTAGGTTAAGCTAGACCAGCAAGGACATCCATTTGTCTTGTTGTTGTACAAGTGCGTTCTGAGTTTTGAAATAGATTAAGGATTTGTGGTCAGTTAGCACTCAGACGTTTAAGTGTCCTTCAAGATAACATCTCCATTTCTGTATGTGTAATATATTGCTAGCAATTCTTTTTTGTGTATTGGGTACCTTTGCTCAGTGTTTGTTAGCTTTCTGCTTTTGTAACATACTGGCAGGAAATCTTGCTGCCCTGGCTGACAGATGCGTAGGACTGCGCCAATGGCAGTGTCACTAGTGTCTAGCTCAAGCTCATAGGACCTGTTGTTATTAGGGTATAGCAAGATTAGTGCTTTGATCAAAGCTTGTTTTAATAGCTAGAAATTCTTGTCGCATTCTGGAGTCCATATGAATTTCTTTTTGGCATTACCTTTGGTTAGGTCATTGATTGGTGCAGTGAGCATTCTGCAGTCTTTGATGTATTTCCTTAGGTAAGCTACCATACCAAGAAAGCATCTTACTTTTTTCACAGAGGTGGGGCGTTGCATGTTATTTATGGATTTTATTTTATCTGGGTCTGCTTTGATGCCACTGTCAGAGACAATGTGGCCCAAGATCAGGAATTCCTTTTCCATAAATTGGCACTTACTAGGCTTAGTGTATAGCTTGTGCTTTGCAAGTTGATTAAATGTCTTGTGGAAATGCGTGAGATGCTCCTCTTTTGTTTTTGAAAATATGATGATATTGTCAAGGTAACATAATGTGTTCAAGAGTCCGTTTAGCGCCTGATTTATCATGGTGAAAAATGTTGCTGGGGTGTTTGTCATCCCAAAATTCATTACTTCACATTCAAACAACCCAAATTGTGTGTGGAACTCGGTTTTTGGTATGTCTTTCTCTTTATCTTCAACTTGATTATAACCAGATGTGAGGTTAATTTTTGAAAAAAATTGCTCTGGAGAGCCTTTTAAATAGGTCTTCTATGAGAAGGAAGAGGGTATTTTTTTACTGTACTTGCTTTTAGTGCTCTATAGTTAGTAACAAAGTAAAAAGATCCTTATTTCTTCTTTACAAAGAAAACTGCTGCCCCCACAGGGATTCAGACAGACAAATGAATCCTTTGGCTAGATTGTCCTTGATGTGGGATTTAATTGTTTGGGTCTCCATGGGGGAGAGTCTGTATAGGGGTGCTGTCTTAGGCATGACTTTACATTGGTCAATGACATGCTTGACTTCCCGCTTGGGGGATAATTCTGTGAGTTCTTCTTTAAATACATGAGTGTATTTGTTTAGGAGTGCCGCAATTTCTGGGCATTGGATCTTTTGTGTTTGTATATTATTAAATTTGGAGTACCTCATTATGTAGAGGGCACTATCTTTGGTTAGATGTTCTGAGACATCATGATTTATGACTTGGACAGATATTGTGTCTCTTAGAATGAGGTTGTTGGGTTCTTTGAGAATGTTGAAATTGACTCCATTGTGTTTTATTGTCATGGTTTTTGTTTTCTAACATACACTGGAAACACTTGGATGAACCAGTTCATGCCTGCTAAGATGTTGTAGTTTATTTTATTCATGACAATTCTTTTGATGGACGTTTGTATGCCTTGGAGGTCAATTCTGAAGGGAGTTGTTTTGCCTTTGAGTAGAACATTTGATTTAACTGTCATTCCAGTGTATTTGAAGTTGGATTTGATAACTTGTATCTTGTATTTGGCTACAATTGGTTTGCTAACCATGGTGTGTTGTGCACCATAGTCAAATAAAATTTTATGTGTATGTAATTTTTAAGTGCTTGGATAGACAATAAGTTGTAAGTGATCTTTAATTTTTATGTTCATAAAAATGGAGGGATTGATGACAGGAGGAATGCAAGCAGCAAAGTTTGTGCTTTGATACAATTTCTTGTCAAGTTGGGGGGAGATAGGGGCACTTAAGCCTGTTCTCCCTCCTCTTTTCCCTGTTCCTCTGTTTTGAGACCTTTGCGGTCAGAGAACGTGGGATCAGATTCATAGCAGGTTGCTACTTCAGCATTGTTAACTTTGAAAGTGTCCTCTTTCTTGGGACAGGAGCGGTTTGCGCTTTGGCTACAATTGCCATTGTTACAATTGGAGTTGCTGTTGCTATTATTGGTGTTCTGGTGCTTGTTGCCATTAGAGTTGTCTCTGATATTGCCGTTTGAGGAGTGGTTGCCGTTGTGTGCAGCGTATTCCATGCTTGCACGTTTTTCAGCATGTTTGGCTTCTGCAATGAGCACCGGCATGGAGGTGTTAGCCTCTGGGAGGATGAAGGCAGCAACAGAGGGTTTCATTATATTGATGAATGAGGCTCTAGTGTGTACGTTGTCAGCTTGTGCTGGGTTTTGGATTTTACAGTATATTTCTTTGAATATATTGGTGTAAGCTGTGATAGTGGTCTTCTAAGGAAGATTGCTGAGCTGTATTGCAATGTCTTGGAGAGATTCAGTGTTGCAGAAATTGTGGGTGATTTTGGCTTTGAAATCTTCCCAGTTTTCAAGCTGGTTGTTGGTTTGTGAGCCAACCCAGGTGGCAAACCAGTTAGCTGTGGCCTTGTATAGGTGCTTTCTGGCCTTTTGGACCCATTTTTATGGGGAATGCGACTGGCGCGGAGTTTAGTGGCTGAGTGGTCTAGCCAGTTGATAACGTTTTCTTTGTTTTTACCAAAGAACTTTTCAATACCAATGTACTTGGTGTTAGTAACTTCGCCTGCAATAGGCAGTTGTGTGTTTGTTTGTGGTTGTAGAGAGCAACTGTATTGAATTATCTTGGTGCATGCTTTGGGCATGACCAGTCCTTCAAATACAGTGCATCCACTAGGAATATCTTCATCAATGTTGTGGGCATGGAAGTACATTTTCCAGGTCTCCTGGGATGTGGCCTGATTGAGTACGTGAGCAAAGGTGGGCGTGTTTTGGTCAGTCATTTTCTCTCTCATTGGTGTGGTCAAAAACTGTAGTGCTACCAGTGATAAGGAGCGCCTTTTGGGGAAGCTTTGGATATAGAATTAGGAAGAGAAGAAGATATTTTATTGGATAATACTTTAGACTTATATAGCTTTAGCTGTGGCAGGGATTTTAGTTGGATCAAACCCAGGGTCTGGTCATGTGCTGAATGAGTTCAAGTTGCTGGATACCTGGATAGTCATGTATTATTGTTTTGTTGCCATTTCTGGTATGTCAAATGGTATATTAGAAAGGCACTAAATTGGGCAATGACTGGATGTTAAGTGTGATGGCGGTAACCAAAATACTTGTATATCTGGACCCTTGTCAGTATAAGTTTAAATTTTATTAAAGTTATAAAAAACAAGTAAAAAGTTAAGAGATTTATGTAAAAGTATTATATTTAAATATAGGTTTTATCTTAAAAATAATAGGTTATAAAAGAGATAGTTTGAAATACAACATATAAAAAATCATATGTTTTTATTATGTAAAACATAAAGGCTATTGTTTCAACTGAACCAATGAGGATTCAGTATTTGGAATTGGGGAAGACAACAGTCCAATAGGAAAGGATAGAATAATAAGAATAAGGTATTGTTTATTGTAGGATATTGTGATTAATATACTAAATGGGGAAGCCACAAGGGGATGACATAGTGGGGAGTTCTATGTAGGGCTTGGAGCCAAGGAATAACTCATGTGGGGATCAGCAAGTCAAATTGGTAACACTACTAATTAGGATGAAGAACCTGCCATTTGATATTGCCATCAGATTAATTCATAACGTTAGATACGTCATGGGGTGACTCATCAAGCGCCCCCTGTGTATTGTAAGATACGTTAGCAGGCAAGGCTGGAAGCTTGGTTGCAACACCCCTCCTTGCTCCCTGATTGTTGTCAGACACCAGGACTTGAGTCTGCGGAAGGTCTGGGAAGGTCCGCACAAACAACCTTTGTGTGGGGATGGCACAGCAGGGGCGCAAGCAATCATGGTGAAATTTCTTGGTGTTTCCCTGGGCATCCTCAAGTTGGTAGGTGTGGTTGTCATAGACGGCAGCTACCTTGAAGGGCCCTAGGTGGTTGGGTTCTAATTTGGCAGAATTGGGATTGAGGGTGTAGATGGGGTCACCTATGGCGTATCTAGCTTTGAGGTGTTTTGTCCCTCCTGCAATCCGCTTGTGTTTGATCTCTTGGGCTTTGGCACACCATTGGTCTAGGGAGGGAGTTGGCACTAAGGGGGGCTTGTCGGGAACCTTGGACCGTAGTTTCCCCTGTTCAACCCCTGTCAGACTGCCAGGTGTTCCAAAGGCTAGGGTGTTAGGGCTGAACCCAGTGCCCCTGTTGATTCTGGCTCGCAGGATCAGTAGGGCGGTGGGAAGATGTTCAGTCCACGCAGTGTTAGGGTGCTCTTGTGAGAGCTTGGCAATCAGTTGAACCAGGGAGCCATTTAACTGTTCCACGTGTCCATTGGCTTGTGGATGGTAGGGGGTTGTGACTATATTTTGAGCATGTTCTTGATGCAGTATGCCTTCACAACGTGTTCAACAAGTTCAGGCCCGCCATCTGTGATGAGACACTTGGGTTGCCCAAAGCAAGCCACAATTTCCTTGCCAATAAAGCAGGTAACAGTGGTGGTGGTGTGGTTGATTGTGGCCCAGGCCACTGGCCAACACGTGAAATAGTTGAAAGCAGTGATAATATACTTCTTACCCAGTCTGTCTTTGGGAAGCAGTCCCACAATGTCAAGGGCCCACTGTTCAAAGGGTTCTATGGCCTTGATGGGTAGGACAGACTTAGGAGGTGCAGGTTTGGATGTATTCTTTTCACACATCACACACGTCTCAAGGAGGTCCAAGATGTCTTGGCGCATGCGCAGCCACCAGACCTTACATTTCATAATCCTGAAGAGGTTATGCCCTCTGATGTGACCCAAGGTTTGGTAGTAGTGCAAGATGGTGTCCCCTTGTTGTGTGGTGGGAATATACGGCATCTTTTCACCTGTCTCTGCCCGGCAGCAGACGTTACCAGCATTGGTGGTGAACTGACTCTCATTGTCCTTCAGCTTGGAGATGGTGACCAAGTTAAGGCCCTTGTAGCGGGTTGCCTCAGGGCGCAGGTAGAGCATGGGCCAGTCTGGGTCCAAACTGTCATCCCCAGTGATGGACACTACATAGAGCCGTGAAAGAGCGTTGGCTGTGACAAGTTCCTTTCCAGGCTTATATTTGATGCGTAACTGATAGGGGGATAGACACTCAATCCATCCTGCCTGGCGGCGTGTCAAATGAGACTGTGTGTTGAAGTATTGGAGTGACTTATGGTCCGTCAGAACGCGGGGTGGGAAGGTCACACCTTCCAAGTAACAACGCAAATTCTCAACACAGTTTATAATGGCTGCCAGCTCCTTGTTGTGGATGGGATAAAGTTGTTCTGAGTCAGTGAGCTTCCTGGATTCATATGCTACGGGAAGGAAGACTCCATTGTCAGTTTCTACCCTTAGCACGCCCCCTATGGCCCTGTCAGAGGTGTCAGTCTCGAGTTTGTACTGTTGGTTTTGGTTGGGAAACTGTAGTACTGGTGCTGTTGTGAGCCTTTGCTTCAACGTCTTGAAGGCTTGATCTCTGGCAGGGGTCCAATGGAAGCGCTGTTTGGTATTGAGGAGCTTGGTGAGAGGTGCAATTAGTTCTCCACAATTGGGGATGAACTTGCATACATAGGCAAGCATGTCCAAGAAGGTTCACACTTGGCCCACATCAGTGGGGGGCGGCATGCTAGTGATTGTGTTGATTTTGGCAGGGTCGGGCTTTGTCCCTTGGGCAGAGATGGTGTGCCCAAGGAATAAAAACTCCAACTTGAGAAACTCACATTTGGAGGGTTTAGCTTTTAGCTGGTTTTCCTGAAGGGTGTTGAGGACAGCACGGAGGTGTTGGAGGTGCGTGGTTTGATCTTGACTGAAGACAATAATGTTGTCAAGGTACACAACCACACATTTCTCAATCAGTTCCTTTAATGCTTTGTTCATCAACATGGCAAAGGTGGAAGGAGCATTGGTCATTCCAAAGTTCATGACACAATACTCAAACAACCCATAGCGTGTGCAGAAGGCAGTTTTTGCCTCATCCCCTGGTGCAATGTGGACCTGGTTGTACCCTGCAGTGAGATTAATCTTACTGAAGGCCTTTGTGCCTGTGAGTGTATCAAACAGGTCTTCAATCAGCGGCAGGGGGTATTTATTTTTAACTGTTACCTCATTTAGGGTGCGGTAGTCTGTGACCAGGCAAAGGGACCCATCCTTCTTGGCTACAAAGAAGACCGCTGCCCTGTATGGAGAGAGCGAGGGGTGAATGAAGCCCTTATCAAGCGCGTCCACAAGGTGCTGGAAGAGGGTTTCATCTTTCTTTGGTGTGAGACAGTATAATGGTTGTGCTTTAGGTAACAATCCTTGAAGTTGTACCGTGTACTGGATCTCCTGGGGTGGAGGTAGTTGTTTGAGTGTTTCACTGAATACATCCTTGTACTCCTTGAGGAGTGCAGCTAGCGCTGGTGGTGGTGATGTTGACAAAGGAGGGACTGCAGATGGTTCTGCACAGATGACTTTGACTGAACATTGATTAAAGTCTAATCTCCCCCCCCTTGAAATCATATGAGCCTGTTTCTGTCATTCTGACAAACACAGTGTCATGTAGTAGTTTGTTCATTTCCATGGGGTAGATCTGGAACCCCACCCCATTTCTATTGAGGGTAATGACAGAGGTATCCCAGTCAATGTAGGGGCGGTTATGCTGGAGCCAGTTGAGGCCAGCAATTATGTTGTGGCTGAGGTCTTCCATGATTGGCCCAGAGAGCTTAACCTGGATGTTTCCCATCCTTACAGAGAAGGGCACCATCTTGTAGGTGATAGCAATTCTGCGGTAATCAGCTACATGTACTGCTTTGAATCTGCTGGGTACTCAATCTAATTGCTGGGAGTCAGCAAACGCTTGATCTACTATGGTGTGATTGGCCCCAGTATCTACCAGTAGCTTGTGGGTGTTACCATGGAAATGGAAGGGATAGGACAAGCGTGTTACTTTATTTGAGGAGTGGGCGGCTTGCAACACGGGGTCATCACTATGGACCTGAAAGACATCCAGAGTTTCAACCTTGTGAAGATTGTAGTCACGGGAGTTCTTTGCAGGCAAGGGCTGAGAGGACAGGTTTGTTAGGGTTGTAAGGCCTCTTGTTGCTACAACCCCCAGGCTTTTCCCTGGTCCTTGATTAGCGCTAGCTGGAGCTCCCCCTTGCAGAGCGTTTAGTTGCACTTTCTTGTTGGCAAGGTTGGCAACGGCCCACCTGACCTTGGCCATTGTTAGATGCAGAACGTGGTTGGGGCGGAGCATTGTTGGTGCAGAGGAAGCCCATTGAAGCCTGGTTATTGGCCTCTACAATGGCTTTATAACAATTGTCAGTAGAGTTGCAGCAGCCGACGGGGACCCACTTGCAGATATGGGGTTTTAACCCATTAACAATAAGGGTGAGCAACATGGCATTCCCATTGGTCACTGCTACGGGGGCGGCAGCAAGGGCTTGTTGCCACGCGGCAATATACTCAGGGACGGAACCAGTCTGCTTGATGGCTAAGAGGGGAGTCCCCAGGATGATGGGAGAGAAGGTTTCACTATATTGGGACTTGGCGGGGTCTCAAAATGTTGCCCAGGTGACGTCTAACTCCTGGCTGGCCCAGTTAGTGAACCACACGGCGGCGGGCCCTGTAAGGCGGCCAGATGCGGTGGTGACCCACATGGACTCAGGAACCTGACAGATACAAAGGCGCGTTTTGGTGGACTGGAGCCAACTGACAATGTCAGCTCCTTTGACACTGCCAGTGAAGGATTCTAGTTGGAGGTTGAGCATACATTGGGACAGATATGACTGTGGTGGGGTGACACTAGTGTCCCACTGCCTGAGGCGGAGCCAATTGTATACACTGGTAAGGACTAGCTGATCTTGATAGATGACATAAACTTTGGGAATGTCCCCCTCAGGGATTGGAAGGAATGTCTCTTGTTGTAGAGTAGCCATGCGGCCTGTACTCCGTCCTTTCTTGGGGGGAATTTTGTTTTTAAAATAGGTTGTAAACCTACCTGTGCTACCACTGTTGCAACTGAACCAATGAGGATTCAGTATTTGGAATTGGGGAAGACAACAATCCAATAGGAAAGGACAGAATAATAAGAATAAGGTATTGTTTATTGTAGGATATTGTGATTAATATACTAAATGGGGAAGCCACAAGGCCACAAGGGAGTGGCATAGTGGGGAGTTCTATGTAGGGTTTGGAGCCGAGGAATAACTCGTGCAGGGATCAGCAGGTCAAATTGGCAATGCTCCTAATTAGGATGAAGTACCCGCCATTTGACATTGCCATCAGATTAATTCATAACGTTAGATACGTCAAGGGGCAACTCATCAAGCGCCCCCTGTGTATTGTAAGATACATTAGCAGGCAAGGCTGGAAGCTTGGTTGTAACACTATATTTGAGAAATGAAAAGTGTCAACATTATGAGTATCAACTAGAAAAAAAGCTGAATTCCCACTGAAAATTAGAAAAATTATAGACATTATTTTTGACAACATTGTCACTGTTGACATTTTTTTGAAAATTTTCTATGAAAAAACATAATACACTCAATTAAATATAAGTGTACTAGCAAATGTTAAACATTTTCTGTGTTATTTTGTTCACGTAATAAAGTTAAAAAATATGAAAATAAGTTAAAAACTATCAAAACACTTTATTTCTTTATTAAAAATAATATTTGGGTAGTGCTATATGATATTTTACCATTACACTTATGTAAAGTTCTTAAGAAAGTTGTATTTAGTAATGAAAAGGGGAAATTGTTGACTTTGTCACTTACAATATTCTCAATAGGTGGCATAGTAATTTAGGCTTAATTGAGTCACCCTAATTTTCTTAAATTCACCCTGGCAGATGAGCATGATCAAATAGACACCATTCATGAGTGTTGATATTATTTTTAATAAATAAGCTCTATAGTAAATTATATAATAACTCCCGCTTAAGTTATTGGATTACCATTAGCCACCAATCCACTTAATATATTAAATCCAGAATATGTGCTACAGATATATTTATAACATGAACTTTTAAACAATCAGCTATATGCATAAAGTCTTTTTCAATAAATTAATATAGTAAAAAAATTAAATCTGCACCTAATTTTTTTGTAGATGTTTCATTTTCATTGTTAAAAATAAGGTTGGCTTAAAAAGTGTTGACATTGACACTTTTTACGCTGTGAAAACAAATAAAAAAACAAACTAATTTTTATTGGTAAAAGTAAAGGAAAAATCTGGTTAGATTGAGCTTTTATTAAGCTTAAAATTAAATTGTGTCAAATTGGCCACAATTCTGTCTTTTTTGGGGTTTGCATCCCTGAACACTTTAAGAAATGAGAATTAAGCTAGCACAACTAGTAAAAAACATAAGAGATTCTGATCTTTGAGTCAACAGTGACCATGTTGACATCATTAGTGTCAATATGGGTGCTGTTACTGTTATATACCTTTTATTGTATATTACTAAGTAGTTGGCTGAAGAGCCTTATCTTAGTCTTCTGTCAGGGATCTAGCCTGTGAGGGTTAAGAAAACTGGTGGGCAGACAGCCCACAGGTCTTGAGGGAAGGGTCCATTACAAGATGAGGGCTAACTTTATAATATAAGATAACAATTTGCCCAGGAGCGCCCAGGGCCTGCTGGAAGGCACCAATGAATCAATAAGCCTGGTAAGGGTAATGTGCATCACCTCAAATATCTGAGTGGAGGTAGATTCATTGGTTGCAACTGATTCCTGCAGGCAGTTGGGCTTGGAATGAAAGGTGATGTCATAGGAACTAGTTAGGCAGGCAAGCAGTTGTAGTTATCTTGGATCAACAGGGGATAAATAGTGATCCTGGTTCCTTCTTGGCCAATGGGTTTAATCTCTCTGGTACTGGCTTTGGGGTTTTAGATCAGGATTGCCTCTAAGGTGAATTCTGAATATGCCAAGTTGGGGGGATATTTTGGTGAAATGTACTGGGCCAAAGGGAGCTTCTGGTGGACAATATAGTTTGGGCTGTGAGTCCACAATTTCTTTGGGCTGATGGGTATGGAACACATAGTTGCAGGAGATAGAATGCAATTGAAATAGAACTAAAATCAAATATTTAAGCACCTGGTTGAACCAAAGGTTCATGTCACTTTATTGCAAGAATGGCAATGTGTAACTTCCTGGCAGCCCAGGGTATAAGTATGCCCATCTGCTATGGGAAAACTTTTGCAAACCCTTCTGGGCTGGGGGATACTGTTTTCATGGTTTGGAAATCATTGATGGTGTCCTGCTTGGGGGATCTCTCATTGGCTAGGCAGGATGGGAAAATTCAGATTTTCTTTTGAGCTGCAGGATTTTTCATTCTTAGACAGCCCACATTCCATGGGAAACTTCTTTAATTCTTTACCAGAGGTGGCTCCAGTTATTTCAGGATTGTTGGCCAGGCCTGCACTTTCATTGGCGGGACTAACAGGATACTTTTGCAGGAAAGACATTGACACATGAAACTCTAGGTTGATAGGTTCCAAGAGTTTCTCTGAAGTCAAATTCAACTCTGGTTTGAGCCTGGGAAACGGCAAATGTGGTAAGTTTGACTCCCTTAAAATTGACTCCCTGGTGATCAACTCCCTTAAAATTGACTCCCTTGAACTCGACACTATAGTAAAGTGAGAATTCAGCTTTTGCCCTGATTGACAACTGGAAATTGACACTTTTTAATTAATGGATCTTGATGTACTGAAAACTTTTATTATAAAAAATTAAACTACACAGGTATGGTATACTAAAGTGACCCCAGTAAGCTCAAAAATGCAATAAAAACAGTACCTTAATTAATAGAAATAAGGAGTGATATAAGCAATTATTTCTCTTTTTACTATGTAATTTACACTCTTCATTATAAAAATATTTTTTATTACCATAAAAATTAAAATTCCAATGAGACAAAAATAAAAAAACACAACAAATAAGTTATGCAAAATATGAAAAAATATTAATGTTTATTTGATATAGTTCATATAAGCATAACTGTGAATATCATATGTTTTATTTGGAAATTAACAAAAATTAAGATATTTCACTTACTTTCAACTATAAATATTCATCTCAAACTTACCATGCATACATAGAACAATAGCTGATATCTAATTAAATTAAAAAAAATAAAAATTAAAACAAAAAACTAAATGATCAAAGCTAATAAGTAAAAATTAAAGTTAAAAAGTTAAAAGTTAAAAGTAAAAATCATATAACCGAGCAAGCAAGCAAGTTTATTCCTCGTCATTTTTCCCCGTTCATCTTGGCCCCTTCCAGGAGGGCAGTGGCAATAAGATCAAGCTGCTGCTTAAGCTCAGAGGCCTTGTATTTGTGCTTGGCTGCACCCTGGATGGCCTTGGTGAAGAGGGTACAGCGGGTTGTTGGCTTGGTGGGGGGACACGGTTGGAGAGATCACACAGCTTGGAGATGGTTTTCTCCTGCTTGTGCTGCAAGAGGGAAAAGAACTTATTGAATTTTGGGTGGAGCCCAAAGTTGGCCTTAAGGTGTTTGTGGTAAGCCTCTAGCGCTGAGGTGGTCTTGAGCTCACCATTCACTGCCGCCTGGTACACATTCCAGCTGGCCTTGGCACATTCCAGCTGGCCTTGGCACAGGCCTTGCCTGGCCTCTGCGTGACAACCTTCCCAATCCACTGGGGCTCAAAGTACTCAAGGAAAGGCTTGAACTCCGGGTGCTTCACTATGTAGGGATCCTTTGAGAGCACCTCAAACCCCATTGCAGTGTGCTCTGGCTTTAAAGAAACCAAGGCACTAAATTGTGCCAGCACAAATCTGCAGGTGTCCAAAGTATCCCTCCGGCTCAACCTACTAAGCTTTGCGTGGGCCTGCACGTTACAAGCAACTGCTTAGAAGAAGTGGAAGTGGCACCCCTGCACCTCCCTGTTAAACAGCTGCTCAAATGCATTGAACTGAGCAGGCTCAAAGTCCATAATGCATACACAAGGCCCAAGAGCTCTTAGCCTTGCCTTTTCCTCCGCGTCCAGGGTGACCTGGTCCTTGTCAGAGGCAGGTGGGTTGGCGCGGGTGTGGGGGGAGTCTTCTTGGATTCATCATCATTGGCGGGAGGAAGAAGGGCAATTTCTTGGCAGAGGATGGAGAACACGCGGGTATAGATGGCCTCAGTGGCCCCAGGAAGAAGGAAGAACTCAAGTGGAATCACCCGGATGTCAATCTGGGCATGAACCATCCAGAGCTGCTTGAACATCCCGGGGCAAGTGGCAAAGGTACCATCAACTAGCCAGGTTGAAGCCCTGTTTAACTACATCAGGTTCTGCTGAGTTGAGTAGCAGAATATACAGTCCTTGGCTGCAGGCCCGTCATCATGAAGCAGGAAGCGCTCCCCACTAGGAAGCTGCTTAAGCTCATGAGTGAGCGTGAGCTCAGAGAGGACATCAGAAGCCTTGGGGGGAGGGATTTGCAGCAATACACTTATTGCTGATGAATTTGACCAACTGCTCCTGTGTTGGTACCAACTTGAGATTGTTGGGTTTGAGATGTTGGAGGGCCTTGATGGCCAGATCTGATGCGCAAAGATGAGAGGATGTGGGTATTACTTGCACAAGGTACCACTTTAACATCTGAGTAATTAGATGATTGGGGGGCTCACAAGTGTGCTCCCCCTTCTCTAACGTTACTTGCTCCCAGCCCCCAGTGTTCAACCGGGCCCCACAAGTCTTATCCTTGCAAACAAAGTTCTTGCTTTTGGTCTGCAGCTTTTGGTTGTTGCAATTAAAGATATAATTGTTGGCAATAAACCAGGGCTGCCCTTTACAGACATAATTGTGAAGTACCAGGGGAAGCGCTTGGGAACTTTGAACTCTCCGTCCACATTGCAAATGTTGTGGATGGCCAGTGGATCCCAAGCCACATGACCAGAAGCTTTAAGCTTCTTGGAGTAATCCTCCGGCTCATCTTGGGGGTCAGATGAAGAAGGAGGGGAAGAGCCATTGGGAGGGGGAGGGAAAGGATTCTTTGAGGCCCGCTTGGATGCCTCCTTTTTCTTACCAGAAGAAGAGGTGTGCTCCTTGGCAGCCTTTGCCTTCTTGGTCCAGCGCTCCTTGGTAGGCTCAGAGTTGGCCTCTGAGTGATAAAATGAGTGGTTGGTAAGATCACCATCTGATTTATTGGGGGAGGATTTTTGGGGGGAAGGTGAAGGGGATGTAGAAGATGAGGGTGGAGGGGGAGGAGTAGGGGGAGATGGAGTGGGAGGAGATGGGGTTGGAGACTTTGCCTTTGCAGGCTTCTTGGTACACTTGGGGGTGGAGGCAGTTTTTTTGGAGCCTTTGGAGGCTTGGCGCTTAGGCTGCTGGCTGTTCTTGCTTGATTTTGTCTAAAGAAAAGGTTAGCATTGTAAATAAAATGATTGAGAAGATAATGCAAACATAAAGAGGTAAAGTAAAGCAAAAGTTGAATGAAAAGTGTGCAAATAAAGTTTTATTTATAAAAAAACATAAAAAAGTAAATAGAAGCAAAACAGAAACTCAAAGTATAGATATAAAGGTTAAAACATAGAAAATAAGTTGATTTATTATGAAGCATCAAAGATGTTAGGTTCAGCATGACATCTTAGTGTTAAATCAATGTAAAAGTTTAATTGAAAATCAAAAAAATATATGAAAATTATATGGAGAGCAGCAGAAAAAGGAGTTGATTATAATAGCAAAAAAATGATTATGTGGAATTTTTTTATTGAGAGTTGAAAATTCAAAACATAGTAAAGTGTCAAGTTTGGCACTGTCAAACAGCCGGAAAAAGCTGAATTCTCACTGTTGAGTATGCCAGAGTCAAGCAGAAACATCAAATTTACTATGTTTTTTACATATAAAACTTGCTTAAATTTAAACCGGGTTTGAAAGTTAACCCAAAAGCAAGGCAGTTTTGTATGCTCAAAAATAAAAAAATACAACATAAGTTAAAAAAGTAAATGAATGGGAATGTGTTTATTAGTGTTTAAGTTATGCTGGGAGGAGCTGGGAGTGAATTATTTACCATAGCGTTGGTTAAAATGTTAAGAAGCTCTCTGTACTAATCCCCAAGTTAAAGTGTCAAGTGGGTGAGTGTTGAGTGGCGCTCATAGTGCGTCACATATTAATTTAGCCTTAATTCCGAGCCTTTGATTAGTTAAATCCAAAACCGATCAGGTGTCAAGTGGATAGAGTCAAACAAAGAAAGTGTCAAGTTTCAGTTTTTTATAAATTACATATTAAATCTCTTAATAAATTGGGCTTAATTTATGTGGCACCACTTAATCCAAAAACCCGGAAATAACATAAAGTAAAACAAGTGGGGTATTTGATTAATATCTGTACCACTAAATACAGTATAGTGGTGCTTGGGAGCCTAATCAACAACTATGGACACTAATAATAAAAATATAATAGTAAATAACAATTTTTATATATGCGCATAAGTATTTTATTAATAAAATTAAAATTTGGCTTAAAAAGTGTTGAACTGGTCACTTTTGGGTTTAGAGTGTTGAACACAGGTTTTTTCATTTCTATTAGTAAATTTACATATGAATTGCCCCTTAAATTGGTATTTTAGCTAACTGATTTATTAAACAGAGTCTAGTTTGAGTAAATTTAACCTCAGTTTTTGGTTTCAAACCCCTAAATTACTAGTAAAAATTAGCTTAAAATTGGTTAAGCCAAAAATACTAATAGATTCACATATGCGGCACTCAACTCCCTGGTACTTGACAAAGTGTTGAGTACTAGGGAGTCAAGTTTAAGGGAGTTGAACTTACCACAGTTGCTGGGAAACTGTGTGCTGCCAGCCCGCAGGGTTTTGGAGTTCAAATTCCGTAGCTGGGATTCTACCACATGCATTGTCAACAGGAATTTGTCACTCGTGACATCTTCAGCCAATAACATAAGTAATGTCAGCTGAGTTAAGCAATCAGTTTAACTGACTCTATACCAAAATGGGTTACATGATAGGGGGCAAGATGGAGTTCTGCAACCAAGTTTGGCACCCCAGTTGTTGTATGTTATAATAATCATGGGGTGCTTGTTGAGCCACCTTATGGCAGGTGTAAAGTTATGGTCTCACAACACCTGCAAGCATTTTTTAATGACATGCTTGTACAGTAGTTTTAAAATCTATGGCGACAAACGACTTGAACTCAGATTTAAACGAAATGAATTCAGATTTAAGCAAAATTGAAATGAACCCAAATCTATTGTAAATCAATATAAATTCATTTATTTTTAATTTTGTTTAAATCTGAGTTCATTTTGTTTAAATATGGATTGTTTTTGCTTTTTGCCATAGCTTTTAAAACTACTGTATATAAAGCATCATCCCAATTTATTCTAAGAAGCATGAAATTTATAC
Organism: Entomophthora muscae; assembly: GCA_014839935.2. Classification (NCBI taxonomy): domain Eukaryota; kingdom Fungi; phylum Entomophthoromycota; class Entomophthoromycetes; order Entomophthorales; family Entomophthoraceae; genus Entomophthora; species Entomophthora muscae. The sequence goes on along the minus strand of QTSX02000050.1, from coordinate 177,329 downwards.
CCATAATACTGGTGATCTCTACTTTTGATCTTAATATACATATGTCGTATACTTGGTGGTTACTGGCTTTCTCAGGGTATATAGATTGCAACTCTTGTTGTAATGATGATCTTTCTTTAGATCTTTTTTATATTCTTCTCTTGAAATGATGTATCCTTTTTTTAAGTACTGAACTGAGGCTTGTACAGTTTCAACGCTGAGTTTGAGTTTGGGCAATACGAGTAATTTCAATTAAACGGGCAACTATTTAGAGAGCTTTAAGCTTAAAAAGTTTTTAAGAATGAGTGTTTCAAGGATGGGTTAATGGGTAGAAGGTGAAGTCTGGAGTAAAAATAGGTACCAGCTTTAATCTTTGGTGTGGATCGGGACTATAAAACTATTCTTTGTTATCGTCCTCTAGTGTGTGTCCGCTTCACAATCCTGCTTAGTTTGGTAGTCAGAACCTTCGTTAGTTATTGAGTCGTAATCGATGCTACAAGATTCCGGCTTTTCCGGGGTGGGTTGCTCGTCATCGCGGGCGAGGGGCTGTTCGGTTGGCTTCGGTTTCTTTGAGAAGAGAGATACAATCCAATCTTTGGCGCTGACGACCCCTTTCTTGACTAAATCGGCCCCTTCCGAAGTGAGATGGCGGCCAATATTGATGGCTTGCTCTTTAGCCGCATCCTTTATTACTGTCAAGATGTGATTCTCTGGTCTATCTTCAATGGTGATGAAAGACTTGGATTCTCTAGAGTTTCTTTGATATGTTTTAGTTTGGACGGTTCTTGTGTTAGATTTTTGCCTATGCTTGGGTCTGTGGTTGTAGATGGCTAAACTTGGTCTGGAATTTCTTCCTCGGGAAGGCTTAATGTGGTTGGATTTGGGAAGGGGGACTCCTATCACCAAATCAAAACATGGACCAAAGGGAAGAAACGAGATAATAAAGGGAGCCTTCATACCCACTACACGTTGCTCTTTTGGTTTAAATGCTTTCACTTCAAGCAAATTTCAAGCATGTGTCCTACATACGCACATTATCATCAAGTTCTTTTACTGTTAATAATACACCTTCATATGAAGAGCCCTCGCTTATATCATTTAGTACAGGGTTCTTCTTTAGTACACCCATGCATCAAAGTAGAATTTACACTAGGGGTTATTGAAATTTGTGAAAATCGGGGGATCCGAGGATGAAAGCAGATGATATAAAATTGGTGTTACTAGGAACTTACTGCGAGTTTATGCAAGCACGAGATCATATCCAATGTTTGCACCAGAAGTAGTTTAATTCGAAATGTCTTAGAAGATGATTTTTAGTCTGGGGCTCCATGACTTATCCCTTATTAAAAATGAGTTTTAATAGAAGTATATATTTATGTCGTGAAAGTTGGAGGGGCTTAGTCTAGGCCCAATTCTTGGAAACTTTGCAGATTCTTGCATCGCCCACTTTCAAAGCAATTCGCAGACTACATCTCGCTTTAACCAACCCAGTAAGTAAGTTGCATATAGACCACTTGCATAAATCTAGGCCTAAACACTTACACCAGCGGTCTACAGCTTCAGGTTTCATATATGACAAATGGCCTTCTCTGCATAAATTGTGATTAAATTTCTTCTGATGCATCCTAGCTTGCAATCTCAATATCCACTCCGATTTAAAAATATCATATAAAAATTTAAAACCAATTCTGAATAATTTAGCTGATTAAAAAATAAATTAAAAAAATAAACAAATTTAATTTAAAAATTAGAAATAATTACAAGACATTTTAAATTAATTTAAAGTATTTTTTTAAAAATAGCAACTTTTTTCTACAAAAAACTATCCACAATAAAAAATTCTATATAGTTCTGTTTACATCACCCTTTTTTCTAACAGGTAAAGTATTCTACCGAGCAGAGCAAAGCCAACAAGTTTATATCTTTTAATTGAAACCAAATCCATTTCCACCCATCAAGTTGCAGATATCTTCAAATAGAACATTTCGGCCGTTATCACTTGACTCAAATTCCATTTTCTTTGGCACTGCAGTACCCATAAAAAAATTTGCGTTTAAACTTATCCAATCAAATCTCCATATTAGATGGTGCATCTGCAACCGAAGTTTCTAAGTGGAATTCTTGGTAAACGGGGTAGCACCGATTTGAACCATTCACGCGATAAACGATTCCGATAAACTACCTGAACCCTAGCCTCGCCTAATAATAATTGATGCAGCTTTATCATAAGCAGTTCAGTCACATGTCTTTGTTTAATCAATCAAATCACTGCAAAATAATATGATCACTAAGCGGTGCCCCAGGTTACGATCTCAAGTGACTGACTCACATTTAGATATTCTCCGGCACAGCCCTGGCTAGCTTCCGGCTCTAGGCCGCGTTAGCTAAAACAGAATAGCTCTATATTTAAACAATTGAAATAAATTTTTACAAGGAGTGGCCCAGAGCCAAGAACTGGTCGCGGCTACCCGGGGCTTAGCTGAAGTGGCCCTACTCACGTTGACAACATGGAATTATATGCAATCAAGCACGTGCAGGCTAGGGCCTGCATTCAGCTGTAGATTGATTTTAAACTGTTCTACTATTTAAGCTTTACTTATGTTGAGGGTCTGGATGTACGAGTATTCCGGCTATTGCCATCACACCTAGCATCCAGTCATCGCCCAATTTGATGCCTTTCCAATATACCATTCGGCATACTGGAAATGGCAACAAACCAATATCACATGACTGTCCAGGTATCCAACAACTCAAATCCATCCAGCACATGACCAGCCCCTGGGTTTGGTCCAACTAATATCCCTGCCACAGCTAAATCTATATAAGTCTAAAGTATCATCCAATAAAATATACTTCTTCTCCTCCTACTTTTATATTTGAAGTTTCCCCAAAAAAGGCGCTCCTTATCACTGGTAGCACTATGGTTTTTGACCACGCCAATGAAAGAGAAGATGACTGAACAGAACCCGCCCACCTTCACCCACATACTCAACCAGGCCACATCCCAGGAGACCTGGAAAACGTACTTCCATGCCCACAACATTGATGAAGATATTCCTAGTGGATGCACCGTATTTTAAGGTCTGGCCATGCCCAAAGCATGCACCAAGATAATTCAATACAGTTGCTCTCTTCAACCACAAACAAACGCAATACCACCTATCACAGGTGAAGTTGCCAATACCAAATACATTGGTATTGACAAGTTCTTTGGTGAAAACAAAGAAAATGTCATCAACTGGCTAGACCACACAGCTGCTAAACTCCGCACCAGCCACATCCCTCATGAGAAATGGGTCCAGGAAGCCAACAAGCGCCTATAAAAGGCTGTGGCTGACTGGTTTGCCACCTGGGTTGGCTCACGAACCGACGACCAGCTTGACAACTGGGAAGAGTTCAAAGCCAACATCACCCACAATTTCCGCGTCACTGAATCTCTTCAAGATATTGCAATACAGCTCAGTGATCTTCCTCAAAAGACCACTATTGCAGCCTACACCAATGAATTTGAAGAAATACATTGCAAAATACAAAACCCAGCACAAGCTGACAATGTACACACCAGAGCATCATTCATCAACAGAATGAAACCCTCTGTTGCTGCCCTCATCCGCCCAGAAGCAACTACCTCCATGCCGCGCTCATTGCTGAAGCCAAGCGCGCTGAAAAACGCGCCAACATGGAATATGCTGCACACAACTGCAACCACTCCTCAAACGGCAATGGCAGAGAAAATGCCAATGGCAATAAACACCAAAATAACAACCATAACAACAGCAACTCCAATTGTAACAACGACAATTGTAGCCAAAGCGCAAACTGCTCCCGTCTCAAGAAAGAAGACACTGCCAAAGTTAACAACGCTGAAGTAGCAACCCGCTACAAATCTGACCCCACATTCTCTGACCTCAAAGGTCTCAAAACAGAGGAAAAGGGAAAAAGAGGGGGGAAAGGCTTAAGTGCCCCTGTCTCCCCCCAACACAACAAGAAGAAGTACCAAGGCACAAACCTTGCTGCTTGCATCCCCCGTGTCCCGCAATCCTCCATTTTTATGAACGTAAAAATTAAAGATTGCTCACAACTTCTTGTCTATCCATGCACTTACAAATCTCATACACATAAAATCTATTTAACTCTGGTGCATAACACACTATGGTTAGCAAACCTTTTGTAACCAAATACAAAATACCAGTTGTCAAATCCAACTTCAAATACGCCAGAATGGCATACAAATCAAAAGTTCTACTCAAAGGCAAAACAACTCCCTTCAGAATTGACCCCCAAGGCATACAAACGTCCATCAAAGGACTTGTCATGAACAACATAAACTATGACATTGTAGCAGGCATGGACTGGTTCACCCGAGTGAATCCCAGTGTATGTTGGAAAACAAAAACCATGACAATAAAACACAATGGAGTCAATTTCAACATTCTCAAGGAACCCAACAGCCTCATTCTAAGAGACACAATATATGTACAAGTCAAAAATCAGGATGTCTCAGAACATCTAACCAAAGACAGTACCCTCCACATAATGAGGTACTCCAAATTTAATAATATACAAACGCATTTGATCAATTGCCCAGAACTCTCGGCACTCCTAAATGAATATGCTCATGTATTCAAGGAGGAACTTACAGAGTTACCCCCCAAACGAGAGGTCAAACATGGTATTGACTTATGCAAAGCTATGCCCAAACCTGCACCACTCTACATACTCTCCCCCATGGAGACACAAGCCCTCAAGACCCATATTGAGGACAATTTAGCTAAAGGCTTCATTTGCCCATCAGAATCCCCTTGGGAGGCAGCAGTGTTCTTCGTAAAAAAGAAAGAAGGATCCCTTTGCTTAGTTACTAACTACAGAGCACTAAACGCAATTACAGTAGATAATAAATACCCACTTCCACTCATAGAAGACCTATTTTCAAGGCTATCTGGAGCAAAAATTTTCTCGAAAATTGACCTCACATCTGGTTACAACCAGGTTGAAGTCATAGAGAAGGACACACCAAAAACCGCGTTCTGCACGCAATTTGAGTTGTTTGAATGTAAAGTAATGAACTTTGGGATGACCAACGCTCCCGCAAAGTTTTTCACCATGATGAACCAAGCACAAAACGGTCTCTCAAATACATTATGCTACCTTGATGACATCATCATATTTTCAAAACCAAAAGAGGAACACCTCATGCATGTCTGTAAGACACTTGATCAACTCGCAAAGCACAAACTATACGCTAAGCCTAGTAAGTGCCAATTTATGGAAAAGGAACTCTTGTTCTTGGGCCACATTGTCTCTGACAGTGGAATCAAAGCAGACCCAGATAAAATAAAAGCCATAAATAACATGCAACGCCCCACCTCCGTGAAACAAGTTAGATGCTTTCTCGGTATGGTAGCTTACCTAAGGAAATACATCAAAGACTGCAGAATGCTCACCGCACCAATCAATGACCTAACCAAAGGTAATGCCAAAAAGAAATTCATATGGACTCCAGAATGTGACAAGAATTTCCAACTATTAAAACAAGCTTTGATTGAAGCACCAATTTTACAATACCCTAATAACAACAGGTGCTACGAGCTTGAGTCAGATGCTAGTGACACCGCTATTGGCGCAGTCCTACGCATCTGCCAGCCAGGGCAGCAAGACTTGATGCCAGTATGTTACAAAAGTAGAAAACTAACCAACACTGAGAAGAGGTACCCAATACAAAATAAGGAATCACTAGCAATATATCACACATGCAAGAAATGGAGATGTTACCTCAAAGGACACTTAAACGTCCGAGTGCTAACTGACCACAAATCCTTAATCTATTTCAAAACTCAGAACACACTCGCGCAGCACCAAGCCAAACGGATGTCCTTGCTGGAACAGCTTAACCTGGACATCCAATATAAAAGGGGGCAGAGCTGGTCACAGCCAATTCCCTCTCTAGACTATGTCAGCCTAGAGAGGATCACCCTGACCACCTAGACCCTGACTGGCCCAACCTATATAACACTGAGTACAAGACAAAAGGAAAGGACCCCTCCACACATCAACTAAACCCATGATACACTAGTAAAGAATGAAAAACATTTCCACATATCAAATGGCACAGTATACTAAATCATCAAGGATAAACACATTTCATACATCCTACTTGCACAAAGAGTTGACACTATACTAAGACACCATTGTCTGCTAGAACACACAAAGGCTAACAACCTATATCTCACACTAAAAGAGATATTATGGTGGCCTAACCTGAAGCAAGACATAATCAATGTTCTAAAAAAGTGTACAATATGTGAAAAATACGCCAGCACCAAGGGGCCACAGCCAACAGTTAACCCAGTACCTGACCCTGAACCATTTAAGGTTTGGGGACTGGACGTAGTAGGACCCTTCCCAGAAACCAAAACAAATCAATGTTTCCTAATTGTAGCCATTGACTTTGCCACACGTTGGCCCATCTGCTGGGCAACAAAAGATCATAAGGTGGAAACAATAAATTGATTCATCAATAAAGCAATCATAGCAGACTACAGCACTCCAGACTACATCATAACAGATGGAGGGAAAGAGCTAACAGGCCACATAGTAAACGACAATCTAAAAATAAAAAACATCAAACACTCCACAATCTCGCCCTACAGTCCACAGGCCAACCGCAGAGTTGAACGCCTTAACAGCAGCCTTATCAGAACCCTGGAGAAAATAATGGATGGCAAAGCCAAAGACACATGGCCGCTATACGTGAAACATGCATTACTAGTATCCTGGGTTTGTACCAATCAAGGGACAGGCTACTCACCATTTGAACTAACATGCGGGTACAAGCCAGAAATAGTCACCTGCAATAACCAGCCATATGTAAAGATCCCCCCGGGGGAAACCTCCCACAGTAGAACAGAAACCAGCGCTACAACACATACACCTCAAAGCCAAACTGACTGAAATAAAGAAAATCAAAACTCAAAAGGTAACCTCAACAGAGGACCCACTCCCCATAAACTCCCCCGTCTGGGCCCTAGCCAGGAACATAAAGAAACTAGACTCAGTACACAGGGGACCAGGAAGAATCATCAGATACCAACCAGACAGGAACACTTACCTGGTTAAGTTTCAGGGTGCCAAAGAGCCCATCACCAAAAAGTATCACAGATCTTACCTCCGCCCTAGCAAAGGAGAACACTCGACCCAGTTGATGCCCACTAGTAAACAACTCCAGGAACAACAGGTGGCAGCCATCAAGACAAAGCCCCCTCCTGATGTACCTGAGTAACCCCTTAAGGGAGGGGTGTGTTGAGAGTCTGGATGTATGAGTATTCTGGCTATTGCCATCACACCTAACATCCAGTCATTGCCCAATTTGTTGCCTTTCCAATATACCATTTGATATACCGGAAATGGCAACAAACCAATATCACATGAATGTCCAGGTATCCAACAACTCAAACCCATCCAGCACATGACCAGCCCCTGGGTTTGGTCCAACTAATATCCCCGCCACAGCTAAATCTATATAAGTCTAAAGTATCATCTAATAAAATATACTTCTTCTCCTCCTACTTTTATATTCAAAGCTTCCCCAAAAAAGGCGCTCCTTATCACTTATATCTGATGCTGGGTATGAAACCCTTTACCATCTCTGCTGTTCTCTTTGTTATTGGATCAATCACTGTTTTTTCTATGCCATTTCAAACCACTAGACTAACCAATCAAGGACCACTTTCTCAAAGAGATGGAGAACTGCCTACCCCCACAACAAACAATCCAGCCAAGATCAAGGAAGCCGCCAAGAAAGAGATTGCCAAGCAGCTTGCAAGTGCCAGCCAACACCCCAAAAAATGAAAGGCAACATTGCCACATACAGCAATGATGACTTGGAGAAGGAAGGACCTGCCCTTTTAAACCAAGGCAAGCTGACTAAGCAAGAGCTGGATCTAGCTCTCTACTTCAAAGGGACCGCTGAATCCAGAACCTGATCCGCTGCATAACTGTAAAGTTATGTGGCCCACCTTTGGCCCTAGACCGGGATGTATTTCCAAGACCATCAAAAAAGATGGCCCGCGTAGAGGCAAAACCTCTCCAAAACCTGGAGGACTTGGCTCACACAGTAGACAAATACTTTGTGTTGGCCTTCCTGGCCAAAGTTCTCATTTCCCCTTTGGAGTCCCCTCCAACTGCAGAAGAGGCATTAATTTGGTTGGATTGCTTGTTGTCCTGGTGTCGCCTGGTCCTGAAACAATTAGCAAACCAACAAAAAAATGCGGGCCACATGAAGTTGGAAAGGTCAAATCTGCAGCCTGGGGAAATTGGGTACCAAAACCTGCGACCAGAGGTGTCCCAGGTAGCTAATTCCTCCGGCCCGGGAGTCCCCCAGCCCGAAACAATTGGGTTCTGGAGCTCTCCGGTGGAGACGTCAGAGGAAGGCATTAGGGGAAATGCGCACCCTGAGTCCTCAGAAGGCTCCTAGCCAATTAAGGGGCTGAGTCTTACATCCGGCCCCGCGGCCCCTATTTTATGGGTCTCAAACCAAGATAAGATTGACTAGTACTCTTTAATAGGCTCCCCTTTAGATTGCACTCCAATAGCCCCTTTCATAACCCCTCCCGTCCTATCACCCCCCCTTTGCATAAAATGGAAGCATGGGCCGTCAGGTCCCTTGCTTACCAATTCCAATTGTTGAATAAACTCCTGACTTTGCAAATCTTTTGTATTTTAAAGTTTGTTTAACAATAAAGGTATTTATCCCAACTCCCGCTGTTGTCCCTGCCTCCCACTTTCTCTGGCCTGCCTGCCTGTCCTCCCGTTGTTTTTTGTTGGGAATTGTTCTGAGAACAATAACTTGGACCATTCCCTGTTATTTACCCAAGCACTTAATTGTCCCCCGCCAGCTGCCTTCCCTGGCCCGCCTGCCCAACTGCCCGCCCGCCCGTTGTTTTTTGTTTGGAATTGATCCAAGTAAATTAATTTGGATCATTTCCTATATTTACCCGTGCACCTGGTCCGTCCGCCCAGTAGTCTTAGCATAAGAAGGGCACCCGCCAAAATCATGTTGTCACCTTGGTACAAGATAGCTGTATGGATACTGGTGTCCATTTCCCTCTTGTTCTGGTCCTCAAACCCAGTCTTTTGGAGCAAGCTTTCCTTGATTTCTCAATCTTCTGAGTTTATTCCTGGTCCTTTTGCAAATGTAATTGAGCATCTCATCCAGATTCCCATCAAACCGGGATCCTATGGGTTGTTCTCTTGGCCATCTTCTCATCTTGAAGAGTTGTTGCCACCTTTAGAATCTGTGACTACTGAAACTCCATCTTCTGACTTGGTCAATCCTTCCCCCTTGTGCCAAATCCCTGAGTCAAATACAGAGGCCCCTTTCACTAGGGATCACTCTCTGTGGTTACTTACTGGAGCCATGGTCATGGCTTTGGATGCATACTTCCCTCCCCTTTCACATCCGGTCTCCTTTGGGAGGCCCCTTCAAGAGGCTATCCCAGTCTTGCACTGGATGGCATCCTGGTGGTTGGTCCCACCAGGATGGAAGCCAGACTTTGTTAGTATAGCCCCCCTCTCTTACAATAACCTAAGTGATAAGAGTATTCCAAATCTCATACCAAACTATCCCCAGTCTTATAGACAAAATACTTTGCAATAAACCAGAAATCTATTATATCTTTTTAAAAATTCTAAAGTCAGCAGGTGTAAGAGAGGTTTAGAAGTGGCCACAAGATTTTATTGAAATAACCCAGGAATCTTGGTTTGTGGCCAAAATCTTGAAGTTTTATGGACCATAGTTACAAATTGAAGCTATCCCAATGAGCATTTATATGCTTAAGCAGGATATAGTTTTGTGGGCAACAGCCCCCATGTCAATAGTACCAATTCTGACCATAAAAATGAATCATACTAAGTTAATTGATAGTCAAGTGATTTTGACTGACATTTTATTTGCTTTTAGGAGTAACTAGGGTTGGGACGGGCACCAAAATCTACACAATTGGTTTTGTGACCAAGCTTTGATCAGCACAATTAGTTTTGTGACTTTTTTAGTTGAGCACAATTCATTTTGTGACCTTCATTTCACATCACAATTCATGTGGATTGGTTTTGTGTTTTTAGGGAGCAGTACACAATTTCAACTGCCACATTTTGTGCCCTGCTCCAAAAGTCACAAAACAAATCTGCATGAATTGTGATGTGACCAAGCACAATCTCATGTGGTTTTATGTAGTGTCCAATCATAAGTATACAAGCTATTCCTTTCAATTGAAGTAGATATTTATAAATATTTTGATTGTTATTTTAATATAAATAACTAAAGCAAACTGTGGTAAGATCAAATCTATCATTGTGAGGTAATGAAAGGTATAGCTTTAATAAATTTGATTTAAAAAATAAAGTCCCACAACTGAACTTCCTTTAATTTTAAATCCTGTGCCTTGCACAAAATGATACCATCTGTTTCACCCTTGAGAACCATTCTAATTTTACATCCTGTGCCCCTTCACAAAATGAAATCATCTGTTTCATCCATGAAAACCACCTTCATTATATATTTTGTGATCTACACAATGGAGTGAGGCACAAATTGTGACCTACTCCAAAAGTTGTGACACAAAATCACATGGATTGTTTTGTGAACCAATCCAAAACATCCAAAAAAATGGTTTTGTGACACTGTGTTTGCACAATTGCTGTTTCTGTCCCTTCCCTAGGGGTAACCCAAAAAAACATGGTATAGATGTGGGCATTTTTCACAGCTTAATTTTAACCTTGAATAAAATTAGATTTCTTCCAATATAAAAGTGTGACAAAACTGCCAATGTTGACCCTTTTTGAACATATCCCATTGCTGATAAAAAACAATACACTTACAATATTAAAATTTCTGTTTTACTTATAATAAATGGTTTTATTGGGTTTATAATTATATAACAACTAATTACATAGTAGTCCTTTGAAATTATCCGTTTAAAAATTCTGTGTCACTTATGTCAAACTGTGCTGTATTAGCAAGTTACAAGGGGGAAGATTGGAAACTAGATAGCAATCCTTATTGCGATATAGATATTATATAGTTGGAGTGGATCGTGATATAGGAACATGATTGTAATGATCACTCAGTGGGATTAGACAGGGGGTGGCATGATCCTTGTCATGGGTGAAGTACCAAATTGAGCTGTCCACTGTTCTGAGGTTGTCACTGGGCCTTGTTGCTGGGTTTATTAATTTGAGCTGGCTTCCACATTTGGCTTCAGGTCATGGGGGAATCAGGTTATGGATCACGGAACTGGTTGGGTGGAACCTTACCGGGGGTTGTCCCTGTGTTTCAACAATTTGATATTTTAGAATATTGAAACTTTTGACTAAAATATGATTTTAATATGATTGCTACTATATGAGAACAATTAGCTATTTTTATTCATGGATTCAGTTTGCTTAGTGCAATTTAAGTCAAAGTGATATTGAGTAGTTTATAATGGTTCGATTAATCTGTAAAAATCTTATTGAATCAGGGTTTCATACATTAAACGCCACCCAATCCAAACCGTTTTTAGCCGACCCCCAAATTGGTTCTTATTACGGCAATACTTTTTTATATTTATGATATTAGCACTTAGATGATAGCCATATATATTTGTTAAAACTGCACTGATATCAAATATCTCTTGTGGGGATGCTTATTCTACTAAATTTTTAAAAGGGATTATTGAAATTAAAGGATTTGCAGCATGTGAATATTTTAGAACATTTCGTTTTAAATCACCCAAATCTTTCCGTTACATCTCTGAACTGGTATACAGGCACCATACTTTAATGCCGGTTTACTGAATCAAAAACTTCATAAACCCACATGAGGAATTTTATTGAATCAGAAATTTTTAATATTGATACTACCTTTATTCAAAAATAAAAACATATCCGTAATGTTCCTTTGCGATGGGGACTTTCGTAAACCAAAGCCTGTTTTTAAGCAAGGCGGATTTATTAAAGGTTTAAAAAGCCAAAGGATCAGGGATTTTAGATTAAAATGCAATTAATAGATTTATTCATCTGCGGTTGGGGAAAATTTTCTAAGCGTTTCCAGAAGTTAATAGGGCTCTTAATAATATTTAGATTAAGATTGTTCATCCTTGTCTGAGTTTTAAGCTGCGGAGACATCTTCTGTGGCAGGAGCTACAGACGCATAAGTGTCAGTGTTGGCCGAAATATCAGACCCATTATGATCAATGGCATTTGTTTCCGTTTCAGGAACATTCTCGGAAACCTCTTCAGACGTATCTTCAGAACTATCAGAGGACATGCTAGGGGCCGCGGAATTAACTGATGGAATTTCATTCTCGTTGGCAGTTGCTCCGACTTCAGACACCGCATTAGAACCGTTGTCTGCTTCTGAAGAAGGGGTTTCGTTATCAATTATTTCCATTTTGTAATTTTGGGGAGATTCGGTTGAATCGAGAGATGTACCGATTTCGCTTGTGGGTTCAGACTTAATAGCTTCGGCTGGGATATCTTCATCTTCAGCGGAGGGCTGATCGGTTTCTTCTGAAGAGTTGATATCTTCTTCGGTGGAGGGCTCATCAGTTTCTCCTGGGGAGCTGATATTTTCTTCTTCAGTAGCGGGTTGATCAGTTTCTTCTGAAGAGCTTATATCTTCCTCTTCATTGGCGGGCTGCGCAGTTTCTTCTGAAGAGGTGGTATCTTCATCTTCAGTGGAGGGTTGATCAGTTTCTCCTGAAGAACTTATATCTTCCTCTTCGGTGGAGGGCTCATCAGTTTCTCCTGGGAAGCTGTTATCTTCTTCAGTAGCAGGTTGATCAGTTTTTTCTGAAGGGCTTATATCTTCCTCTTCGTTGGCGGGCTGAGCAGTTTCTTCTGAAGAGGTAGTATCTTCATCCTCAGTGGTGGGTTGATCAGCTTCTCCTGAAGAGCTTATATCTTCCTCTTCGGTGGAGTATTGATCATTTTCTCCCGGAGAGTTTATTTCTTCTTCAGTGGAGGACTGATCAGTTTCTCCTGGGGAGCTGCTATCTTCTTCAGTAGCGGGTTGATCAATTTCTTCCGGAGAGTTTATTTCTTTTTCAGTAGCGGGTTCGTCAGTTTCTCCTGGGGAGCTGATATTTTCTTCTTCAGTAGCGGGTTGATCAGTTTCTCGCGAAGAGCTTATATCTTCCTCTTCGGTGGCGGGCTGATCGGTTTCTCCAGAGGAGCTGATCTCTTCGTCTTCAGTGGCGGGCTGATCGGTTTCTGCTGAAGATTTAATACCTTCATCCTCATTGACTGGTTCTTTGTAGTCCTCACTTTTTTCTGGTGTAGGGTTAATTTCTTCTGGCGGCGTTGGCATCTGTAAGCCTCCTTGGGAAGCGATATCAGTAATTGGGGCAGGTATTGTTGCATACTCACGACGGGTGAGATTGGTTAAAGGGAGGGATGAAACAGAGTGGAAGCCAATAGCGGCCAGCGTGATCGAAGTAAAGAATGTTCTCATCGTTGAAGTTATTGGTATCTAGACATAGTATATATAGAAACTTATATTCGTGGCATGAGTTGAGGTTCAGCTGATCAAAGTTTAATTCTGGCTCTTTTAAGTGAACTGCGCCTGGATAGTATGACTTCACGCTTTCGCAGTCACCCTACAGGCATATAGCTTTTCGGATAGCGAGCAAATAATCGAGATCTCCAAAGTTTTTTAAATAAAGCTGTGGTTATCATTTATTAATTTATAACCGAGGGCTCTCATTCAAGTTGGAGGTGGCTTCAATCAATTGAATCCGCATTTCAGATGCGCATGCGTTTAGGGGCACCCGAAAGCAGATGCCAATTAACTCTTTAATGCGTCGTTAAGGCAGTTTCAACCTGCATTGTTGGTTCAAAGCAGGGTGAAGTGAAAGGTCAAGGTTTGAATTCTACGCAATCAATTAAAATCTAAGTAAAACGTAAATCCTATTCTAGTCGAATCAGGCTGGGACATGAACGAGCAGTGTGGCTTAATTCACCACGCTTAAACTTGCAAGAACTTTATCACATTAGGCTATACCTAAGTGAAATCCTTTTTAAATCAAATAAAAAGCGACTTTTCTTAGATGTCTGTAGCTTCAACCTGGGAGCATTCGCGGCATAAGGCTTCAAAGTGACTCAATTTTCCATATTGTTTTGTTTCTAATACCGGTGGCCAGGCTGATTTCGTGAAAGGGTTCATCCTCTGCAAAAAGCCTTATTAGAACTTGGGAAGTATTTAGGGTGAATCCAGTGGATTCATTCCGAAATTGTGTGAGGGTGGGAATATATAGAATCCAGGCTAATAAAAATTGTGTTTAGCTGCTTGCTTTTTAAACGTTATTCACATATCGCTCCTTGATAAGCAGACATATACTGTGACTTTTTACATTAACTTACTTGATTTAAATTCAAAGGGGTACAAATGACTTTCTCAATATGTATATATATAACTATGCTTTCCTTGTGCTATTAAATATGATTGTATGCTAAAGTTATATAATTGAGGTTTAATTAGCTAGATAAATTGATATTGATCAATTTAAAGGGACCAGATTTAGATTTTATTTATGAAGGTTGGTTTAAGAAAGAGGATTTGATTAAAATATTTTAATTTATTGTCGTAACTGTGCTGTTTTAGCAGAGTTACAAGGGGGAAAATATTTAGAAGCTAGCTAATAATCTTTATTGTGAGATAGTGACTATATAGTCAGTGAATCAATGGATAGCAGGAACATGATTGTTAATCACATGGTTGGATGAAAGAAGGGGGTGGCTTGATCCTGGTAATGAGTCAAGCACCAAAACGAGGTATCTACCGCAAGGGATCATCATATGATCATATTGTTGGATTTGGTAATTCAAGTTGACTTTCTAGTCTGGCTTTGAGTGTCCGGGTAATCGGATTGCGGGTCACAAACCCACTTGTTTGGAACTTTGCTGGTGGGTCAAGCCTGCTGTTTTGACATTATTGATATTATGTTTCAATGATAAACCATTCTGCCTTGAAATATTTCCTGGATCTAAGGGGATGAAGATAGTACTGAAGTTAGACTTGCTTATAAGGATGCTCCTGTACAGTAGTTTTCTAGCCTGTTGTGATATCAAAAATTGTTCAGTCCAGAAAAAATTGGTTCAATCCTATATCAAATATCAGCTTTTTAGATGCAAATAGAAGCTAATTTCACATAAAATATGCGCTATTTGGCAAAAATGTCCAGACACACAGTGAATATTGTAAACTGAGAACAAATGATGATTCAACAATGAATTTGCCAAGTATTAGAGAGAATTAGGTTCAGTCATAAAGAAAAGATACCATGTTTAGTATGATTTTTAGGGAACAGTTGACATTTAAACTTTCTGCATGTTGACCTTCAAAATTAATTTTATACCCAGGTTGAAACATTAGAAACCTCTAGATAAAGTTTAATGTCATTTAGCCTACTGGAAGTTGACACTTTTTTAACAAGCAAAAAATCAAATGCTGAACATTTTACCTAGTAAAAATGAAGCTCCAAATATTTTTTAGGGTAATATGATCATGTAGAATAAAAAATATATAACAATGATTACTTATTGAAAATATAATAAAAATACACTTCAAATTAAATTTACTATGAAATTAACTGTTCTTTCTATAAAATCATTTTATTTACCATATAAAAAGTGTATAAATTATTTTTCAAAATATTTTAATGAATATTAATCATTTTAAATAAAAAAAGAAAGATAAATAATTATTTTCAAGAATAGTTTCTATAACAGCAACCTAAAATTACATATAATTTAGTACTAAAACAACTATTTAAGCTAGATAATTCAGGCTCTAGTATATATAATCTTTAAAAAAACTATTAATTATTTCTACCATTTTAAATTAATATCGTAACTGTGCTGTTTTAGCAGAGTTACAAGGGGAAAAATATTTAGAGGATAGATAATAATCTTTACTGTGAGATAGTGATTATATAGCTATTGTGAATCAAGGATAACAGGAACATGATTGTGTTGATCACTTAGTTGGATGGTGAAGGGGGTGGCTTGATCCTGTTAGTGAGACAAGCACTAAAACAAGATATCCACGTAAAGGATCATCATCTGTTCATGTTATTAGATTTGGAAATTTGAGTCATCATCCTAGTTTGGCTTCAAGTGACTGGATAATTGGATTGCAGGTCATGAACCCACTTACTCATAACCTTGCTGGAGGGTCAAGCCTGCTGTTTTTAACATTGTTTCAATATCTTTGATTACTCCCTCTTGGGGAATTAACGCCCCAAGTAGTTCACCAAATGAGTCACTGAATGGCTCACCGACCAGCCAGTAAACTGGTGGCACCATTATCAGTTGACCATCTATTATGGGGATAACCTAATACAGACCCTAAGTGGAACACAACTTGAATAAGCCTTGTGATCTAAGAGGAATATTACTCAGATAAACCCCATGACCCCAATGACGTACTTGGATGTTATGTGGCTTGTCATGATACTATATATTATTCTATATTCATATCCAATAAAGTATCATTATCTTCTCAAATCTTCCCCTTATCTTGTTTATTATATGTCCCAGAAGTATATATGTGACAACATTAAGGTACTTGTTAGAAGTAATATTAGTTTTGAAATTAAAAATATTAATAAAATATCAGAAAGAGCAAGAATGTTTATTACAAACTAAGTTGGAGGTTTGTTGCAAGTGAGTACAGTGGCAATCTTTTCTATCTTCTCCCCAAGCTCAGATAGCTTGTACTTATTCTTGAAACCTGTCTTTATCTGCTCTTTTTAAATGCTATTCTTGAACTGTTTTCTTCTTCTTGGAGCCCTTACTTCCATACCCCAAAGTGAGGAGACAGTCTTCTCCTGTTCAGCCTTAAGGTGCTCAAAGAAGGTGTTATATCTGGGATTCACACCAAAGGAAGAATTTAGATATTTATGCCAGTTTCACAGTTATAATGCTGTCTTTGTTTTATCCTTGAGAATAGCCTGATCAGAATTCCAGCTTGCCTTTGCTGTTGGCTTTCCCTTGCAGCTGACCACCTTGCACCCCATCCATTGTGGCTCATAGTAGTCAAAGAAGTGTTGGAACTCAGCTTCATGGCTCAAGGCATAAGGGTTATTACAGAAAAGCTCAAACTCTTGGCCAACATGATCAGGCTTAATAAATGCACAAGCAATAATACTTCTGGATCAGAAACTTGCATTTACCAGTTGTATTTTGTTGTGTGAGAGAGCTGAAGAGGCTCTTGTCCTTAAGGCATCTATTTATTCCCTGTTGATAATGAAAGAAACACCCTTGTACCTCACCATTTGAGTTTTTACAAAGGCATTGTATTGGGCTTTCTCATAATCTATGATAATTATCTTGGGACCAAAGGCTCAATTGTGTTCCTTCTCTTCAGCAGCTAGGGTGAATTCATCTTTATCAGTGTCATCATGATTAACCCTTGTTGACAGACCAGGATTATTTCCTGTCTCAGTGGGAATAGCTTTAAGGCCCTCTTGTAGAATCTTGGATGCTCTTAGGAAATCTCCTCTGAGGCTCCAGGAAGAAGAAAATATGCAATGGGGAGGACTTTATCATCAAGCTGAGCATACAATACCCACAACTGATAGAATAACTTAGAGAATGTTACAAATGTCCCATCATAGAGCCAAGTCTCAGTGGCACATAGTTGCTCTAGATTCTTTTAATTTAGCATAACATATGATCCTTTCTTTTGCACCAGGTCCATCATTTTGAAGAAGGAACTGTTCATTGTCTTAGGTCATCTGCAACTCAGGAGTAAGGACCAGGTCTTTTATTTGGGACGTTTTTTTTTCCAATTGGGTTTAGCTCTCGGCGTCTATTGCAGATATACTCAACAAGTTGTTCATGTCCAGGGACAATTTTAAGGTTTTCTTTACTCAAGTGCCTGTGGCCTTTACTGCCAATTGAGTTGCTAAAATGTCTTTTGATACTGGGACCATTTTGAATAGGTACAATTTGAGCAGCTTCTCAATCAAAGTAGTCAGAGGCATGCAGGTACGTTCCCCTTTTACAAGGTAACTTTGCCCCAACCTTGGGTGTTTAGACTTCTAGGTAGCTTCTGTCTTCACATGTTAAATATTTTTTCTTGCTTCCTTGCTTCTTATTATTACAGTTAAACACATAAACATCACTGACCATGCTTGGGTCACCTTTGACTGAAATAAATAAAAGAATTTTGGGAATCTCTTTAGGATCTTGAAGGAGCCCTTAACATTGAAAATTTTCTGGGCTTTTATTGTATCCCATGTCCCAGGAGATGTGTTTTGAAAACCAGGAAAGTACTCATGTTGCTATTATCTTCATGTTCACCAGGAGAGGGTTTGGGAGAGAACTTGAAGCCTGCCTTTTCTTCTTCTTGTTGATGGGTCTTCATCTCTCTCAGACTCATACCAGCTATGGGAGGTGAAACCATCATCAGAATCCTCTCAAAAGCTGAAGGTGTGGTGTTTTCTTTTTCAGATCATATTTTTTAGCTGTCTAGTAAGCACCTTTTTGTAGAAGAAAAAGCCTTAGGCTTAACAGTGTCCTTAAAGGTTTTATTGGGCTTTTTCTGATTAGGCTGGGGTTTCTTTGATTTATCCTATAAAGATAAAGGGGTTAGATAAATAACTGTGAGTTAAGGTTAAAAAAGTGAAATTTAAAGCTGAAAATATATCAAGTTGTGGATAATTATTATATAGACTATGCAAAAAACATTCAACATTATGAATATATGCATTATTGAGGCTTTTTATTAAGAAAAGTTGGACAAAACTACATTTAAATGTTTAGGGTCAACATTTTAAGTGTTGACATGTGTTGCAGATCATGAATGGATAAGCATTGATTGTCCACTTAGGGATCAAGCAATGTAACAATTGCATAATTGCTTTATCTCAACATGGTTTTGACAAGATTAATTATGTTAAAAACACCCTAAAAACTGGTGTTCAAAGCGCCTTTTGAATGTGCTTCAGGTGCAGGTTTTGCTTCTGAGGTTATAAACAGGACAACATATATATTGCCACTTGCCTCCATTAGAAAAGGCACATAAAACCAGTTGTTCTCTTGCACGGCTCTTTCTACTATGCCTTTCCACTCTCCTCCTTTAGGAAGGTCCTTCTGTATGTGCCTCCTTTCCCCTGGTGGAAATTCCCCTGCCTCCTACTATATAACTGCAGAACTATCAAAATAAATACCAGTTTTGTCATTACATCCTTATATTTTTCTGTCCTACCAAAGGCTGTCACTATACCATCTACAGGTATAGTATTGTCAGAAATATTCCTGACATAAATCAAATCCTGACTGAAGGGAAATGCTGGGAAAGATAGGAGAATGCCTAATTAAAGAGGCAAAATTTGATGAAGATTCCCCCCTTTATTTGGGGAAAATAAAAACTGAATAGAGGAAAAAACGGATTCTAATAGACGCTGGACTAATTTATCATCCTCACCAACGCCTGCCACGCCCGCCCGCCAGCACCCTCTGCCAGCCTCCCTGCACCCAGCCAGTGGGCCTCCTGCCAACCCCCCACCGCCCAGCCAGCCACCCGCGAGCCCCCTGCCAGCCAGGCCCCTACCAGCTACCCGCTCGCCCACCCTGCTGCCAGCGGTCCCGCCCCCAGCCCACCTGCTTGCTCCCCGGATCCCAGCTGGCTGCCAGCCACCCACCCGAGTCCCAGGCCCCATCCCACAGCCAATTGAAGTTCTTCATAAAATGCAACCAATCAGAAAAGTCCCTTACTGCAGGGAAGGAATTACTGAATAATGCCTGCCCTTCAAAAGAAGGGAAAATTAAGGATTCAGATTTAAAAAACCATTCCTGTCCAACAGAAGAAAGCCAAACTCAAGTTCTGCATGTGACCCACAATTCTACCAAGAGCCAATGGTTTTCTGAGGCCCAGGCCACAAGTTTGAGTCCAAACTTTAACCAAACCATTTTTCCAAGACAAAAAAAGATCAGGGAGGCCTCAAGGATTGCCACCACCACATGTCCCCCTGCCCAGGGAAAATCATTGGCTCCAGTCAAGAATGACCAAACCCATAACAGATAACAGAAGAACAGGAATTTGGCCTTCTTCTCAAGAACCAACTGCCATTTCTAGCTTCCAAGATTCTGGGACCCCCATCTCATGCTTTCTACTCTCATTTGCAAATCTTTGCACAGTAGGAAGCACTATAAATAAAGGATCCCCCTCAGTAATAGCTTGTGCTATTATTGAGTTTATTACCCTCAATAAAGATAATCCTACTTAATATGTTTAAGTCAACTTTAATAGTTATTCCCCAGCCAACTCCCCCCTCTAATCCAAGGAAGATAAACACCTCATCTTCACAACTGTGCTCACAGCTTGCCTTGGGATTGGGGGCTACCAACAGGGATCAGAGTTCTTTGGGCCCTCATCAGAAGGGCTAGGTCATGACCCTCACTTTGACCCAGGTCAACTCAACTCCTCACACACTGGTCCCTGGTGTCCCCACATTCCATGTTGTCTATTGCGGTGTACACCACTCTGTACTATGTCTTAACCTACTTTGCTGGAAACTTTGGAAGATACAACGTCCACACTAAAGTCTTCTGCTGGTTAATGATCATATACCCAATCATCACTGCCTTGACTGGGTTCCAATTTTCAACCTCCTGTCATACATGCTGTAAGTAGTGCCTACCATCTCTGAGTATTACAAGTATTAAGAGTTAGGATTCTGACTAACTGTTTTTAGAAAATAGCACCCTATACTGCTACAAATACAACAACACATAGAATTTTTTTGAATATAGACAGTTGGCCTAAAATAATGTGTTAATCCTGACAGTCAACTTGTAGACAGTCAGAATTATTGAGGTAAATCACTATTCAAAAACATATAAATCTTAATTAAATTAAGATTGTGTTCAAAATCTAGACCAAAATTAGCCTATTTGGTGTTTGGGCTATAATAAAGTTATATTGATATAACTTTTAAATACTAAGTACTACATAATGTAAATTTTAGTTTTATTATTATTATGTGAAGTTTTGGTGTTCTAAGCTTACATTCTGTAAGTTGAAATTGTTAAGCTGTGTCTTTTGCTTATTATATTAGTGAAGGTGACAACTCTGCTGGAGTTGGCCTTCTTTTATAGTGGAGCAAAATAAATCTAATTTGAGCTATGTTGTTGTGTTTACTTAACTTTCCCCCCTTGTCCCACTTTGCTTTTGTGTTGGTTTTCCTTTGTATTGACTTTAAATGACACTGTACAAATCCTGATTTCAACTTTTACAAACTAGCTTAATCCAATGTTTAAGGGTTAACCGGAACACATCCAGTGGTTTCAAAGCTTGATAAACCACTAATATAATTTAAAACAAAGCTTTAAATTTTTACCCACTATATTTCAAAAAACTATGAAACAAAGGGCCAAATAAAAATATAAATAACTTACTATAAGTAAAGATATTCCAGATTATGTGTATTTTTATTAAGAAATATAATAAACTGTTAATATATGTTGAAATTGGTAGATTCATTATTGAAGTATGGCTTAAATTAAAATTATAATAATTTAAAATTTTTAAGGCAACCACCAGAATTAACTCATTTTTGAAGTTGACTTACTGAATGTCAAAAAATTGTCAACATTCAGTAAGTTGACATTATTTTGGTATTTATCTGCCGGAATTGGGCATTTCCAAAACTAAGCTAATTTTTCATAGTGAATTATTAAGTCATAATTGCAAAATTAAAAAGGAACAGACATAATGTCAACACCATTTAAACAAAGGCTTAATTTTAAGCCAAAAAACTAATATAATTTACTATGAAAAGGTAAGTTTCTTTTTACTTTTACATTAAGGTCGACTACAGTAAGTAATATCTGGATGTTGACCCCAAATAAGAATCCATAAATTTCTTAATAAAATACACAATATTCTAAAAGTAACTACTTTTTATATTTTATACTACTGTTTTTATTAAATATATATTAAGATAAGCATTGAACAAAGACATATGCCACTTTTCATAGCATTCTTTGTATTATTTAGATATTTACTATTATTTTAAACTCACTGGATAAACTATAGCTTATTTCTGGAAGTCCACTTAAGCCAAAATGCATATGCTAAAACTAGAATTTATATATTTAATTATAATGTCAACTTTGTGTCAAATTGATACGTCGCCTAAATTGCAACAAAGGGGTTTGGCTAAGCAAAAAAATTGATATAATTTAAGCAAGATTTAATAGGGGAGTTGCTATAAAAGAACGCTGACTGCCTGAATGTTGACACCTTCACTTATTTATTAGTAAAACACTGCCGCTTAACAAAAAGCACACATACAATGGTATGGTAATTCAAACCAAAGTACCCAGTGCTGTAATTTAGAGTCTGCTCTACAATCCATATCATTTAGTTTTCATAAGTTACATATGCAAATCTTTAAAAAATTTAAATTTAAAAATAATCAATTTCAGCCTTAAAAAACCAACTCCAGAAAATATTAACCAAGCTTTATAAGTGATTTACATAGTGTTTTTCCACTCTAATGCTGACTGTCAGTATGTTGACGTCAAAATTAAAGCGTTTTTTATGCTGAAAAACTAAATTAAATATTTTTTACTACTGTGACTACCAGAAAGTCAACTTTTTATTTAAACATGGGGTTTTTTCTATTCTTTACTAGTAAACTAGCTCTAAAATTACTTTCCATACTTTTATAAACTATTTAATTAATAATAAAAAATAAAACAAGTAATTATTATTTAATTTTATTCATTTCTCACATGATTATTCTTACTTATGAACTCTACTCTGATTATTGTAGGACAAATCTTCCAAGAAGCCACAAAATAACCCCAAGTCAACCAAGAAAGTACTCAAAGCCTCAGGAAAGGCCCAAAGTCCCTACCCCAACAAAAAACCAGCCAAAGAGCCCTCAACAAAACAGAAGACAAAGGAGAAGACCCCAGACCCTGAAAGCAAAGAGCCCTCCCCTGACCCCTCCTCTTCTCCAAGCTGGTACCAATCAGAAGGAGATGAGGTTCCACTAAACAAACAAGGAAGAAAGAAGATACCCAAGAGTCCAGAACCCCAGCCAACCCAAATGAATCAAGCTCAAAGGAATCAAGTCCCAAGGAATCAAGCTCATCCCAGTCCAGAAAGCACAAGAATCCAACTCCAGATAATTCCCCTCCACCGCCCAACAAATCTGCACCTCTATCCTCCTCATCAAGTATCAATAAAGAAGATCCTGATGATTACTTGTATGAATATCATCAAGTAATAATTGGCCTATGGAATCCCCTAAAGGTTCACAATATATGTAACGTCAAAGGAGAGTTTAAGCTCCCAAAGAAGTTCCCTTGGTTTTTTACCTCTAATGTCTGTCAAAGGAGGTGCAAGTTTAGTCTGTGATGACTATGTTTTCAATTGCAACAGTTGGAAGAGCGCAGGAAGAAGCAAGCATTATGTATGTGAAGATAGAAGCTATGCTGCCAGGATTAATACAGAAGGATGGGATAAAGTCACTAGTGAAAAAGGAGAGTACACATGCAATGCTCCAATAAATCTTATTGAAAAGCTTCTAAAGTGGTACCTCTATCAAATGGTCCCAGTCTCCAAAGATGTCAAGGCTTCTGATCTGGCAGTTAAGGCCACCACACACCTAAGTAATGAGAATCTGAAGCTCATCCCTGACTGCAACCAGTTAGTGAAGTACATATGTGACAAACGCCGTTACCTAGTCCCCATAAGAAATAAGTCATGGTTCAAGGAGAGTTAGTCTTGACAGAGGAGTTAAATATGTTCAATGGTGATGAGGTATTCCTTTTACACAATGATGGTCCTACAGCAGAGGCAAGAATTATATGCTATGCTACATAACAGAACCTGGAGCGGTTGAGGAATTCAGAGACCTGGTTATGTGATGGTACCTTTGCAGTATGCCCCCGCCTTTTTTACCAACTATGGGTTGTACATTCCCTTATTGAAAGCAAGGTGCTCCCATTTGCATAATTTCTGCTTCCTGGGGCAACAGAAGAGATCTACACAAGGGCCTTTAAAATCCTTCAGGAGGGCATCAAAGACCTACCCAGTAATAGAAAGAGTCCCCCTGGCCATAACACTAGAGCCAATCCAGATGATGATGAAAAGGATGAAGCCACCCTTGCTGCAGAAAAAGAAGCTCAAGATAAAGCACTTGGCCCCTCAACTATAATCATGGACTATGAAACTGCCCAGTATAACACTTTTGTAAATACCTTTGATGGAAAGGTCCAGGGGTGTTTTTTTTCTTTATTGACAGGCTGTCAACAGGCAACTAAAGGGTCTAGCCGAGCTCAGCAAGCTCCACTGTCTAGATACATCAGGAAAGTACAAGTTCTTAATTCAGCAGTTTGTAGCACTGGCCTTTGTAAAGCCAGAGCATGCTGGACAAGCCTTTGAGCTCCTATGCCAGGATCCATATGCCAAGAAACATGATGGTGCCTTCTACCCTTTCATTGAATATTATGAACCACAGTGAATTGGATGTAAGGTCACAAAGCGCCGGAGCAAGCCTAGAGCCAAAGCCGACTGGAACTGCTACCAGGCAGTTCTTAAGGATGAGATGAAAACTACTTCATCTTTGGAGGTCTGGCATAAGCATATCAAGTCCTCCTTTGGAATCAAGCCCAGATACAACACCTTCTATGAGCACCTCAAAGTCCAACAGGGGAAGACCGCTGCATTCATCAGAGATATTGAGAACCGCCCATCTAAGAAGAAGAGAACCACTAAAGAGAAACAGTATCAAGAGAAGATCAAGGACGTTTTAAAGGCCAAATATAAGCTTTCAGAGATTGGGGCATACATCAAGAAGATTGCCACAGTTCTTAATGGCAACCAGGTTATTACAGTCTAGATTTTCATTAAATTTATTGAGTATTGCCTAATTTTTTATATAGTTCTTATATATTAAGTATAATATTTTTAAATAAATAGTTATTATAAATAACTCATTAATAATTTATGATACTATTTTTATAAAATCATTAATTTTCTATTGATAGTTTGATGCTTTAGACTATATTACATGGCCTATAATGGTATTTTACTAGTAAATTATATGTTGTTTGTAGTTTTCAATATAGAAAAAACTTTTTTATTACTGTTTCTGATTGCTATCTTTGCTATAATACGTGAAATTTTATGTAGTACCTTTTTGTATATTGGATTTTTTTGTTTTTATAAATGGGAAAAAATATTATAGTAAAGATAGCTAATTTCATAGTAAAATAAAATAAAAGTGTATTTTTATGAAATTTTTTAATATTTATGTATAATTTTTATGGACTTTTTAAAATCTATGTTATCACATTACCCTAGAAAGTTTCTTGAGGCTTAATTTTTATTAAGTAAAATGTTCAGGAAACAGGTTTCTGCTTATTAAAAAAGTGTCAACATTTAGTAGTCTGCATGAGTTAAAACTTAATTCTGACTTTTCAATGCTGTCAACATTAAAGTATTTTTAATTCTGATTATTGACATATAGTAAGTTGACTTACAGAATGAGTTAATTCTGGTGGTTGCCCATTTTAATAGTAATTTCCTTCTTATTTTATAGTAAAAATTAAGCCTATTTTTATTTGATGTTGACATTGGCTTTTTTTATCATTGATTATCAATTCTGACTATGGGATACAATATAAAAATTATTTTATTTAGCACAGTGCTAGTAGGCTTTGGCCTAAGTGCCAAATTAAAGTCAAATGTCTTCATGTTGACAAAGTGTTGGCATGCAGACATTCATCATGAAGACAGTTAAAATGCTGACTGTTCCCTGATTTTCAAGATCAAAATAAACTCAGTCCCTTAAATGGAAAACTCCATCCATCAACAAACCTTAATAGCAATTAAAACAGACAATGAAATTATCAAATATAAAAAATAAATGAATCTATAATAATGTTGCTAGCTTGTCCTAATTAATATATCCAATCTGGAACAGAAATTATAAAGAAATAATCTGAGTGTCAGTTTTTGGATGAGTTTAACAAAAAATATCAAGCTAATAAAACTTGCGGCAGAAGGTACAAACTTACATCCAAAAAATAATTGATACAGAAATTAAAAAGCCTAATGTGAAATAAACAGTAGTGACTAAAAGATTTTATCTGCTGTATTTAGACAGATAAAAATTGCATATTGCCAAGAGTATAATTCTGGGAAGTATAATAAATGAGACAAAGGGGGGAGTTAAGAAGAGAACAATACTTTATTTGCTATGGTATAATGTATTATATAGTACCATGGGAAGCCACATACTGTCCATGTATGTCATGGTAGTCATGGGGCTTATCTAAGTAATTGTTCTTCTTAAGTCACAAGGCTTGTCCAAGTTGTTTTCTGCTTAGGACACAAAATGTTTGATCCCCATAATAGATTGCTGAATGATAGTAGTACCACCAACTTAATGGTTAGCTGGGGAATCATTCAGTGAGTCACTTGGGGAATTAGTTTCCTGAGAGGGATTAATTGTAGATGTTACAACAATATGATAGTTTATATAGTTAAAGTGATTTTATCTATTTAAATTTTATACCAAAATGAACAGATCACAATAACAGCATCAAGAAGCCAAAGGAGTACACCACAGCATGGATACCCTTGTGGGTTAAATAATAGATTAGAATTAGCCCAGGAGATGGACAATGATAGCTTTTGGGAGTTATAGAGTGAAAAGCAAGCTACACAGAGATCAAAATAAACCCAGGGCACCCAGACTGGGAAAGGGCTATTATTAACCCCAGAGTTCCAAAGCTGTCTAGGAAACATACCAAGGTCACCACCACCAGAACTGTAAACAAAACCACCACTGAGGGAGTGCCATTGATAAAATGGCCCTATGTATCATCAAGATGATGTTTCCTCCAGTCTTATAGAGAGCATAAAGCCTTTTCTGGATATCACATATGAGCCTTATGCCATAGTAGTTTTCATAATGCCAGGTATTAGCTGTCCTAAATAGAAAACCAATAAATTGGGGAGACAGTAAACCAGGTTGACCAAGTTGATAGATTTAATCAAACCATTGATTGAAAATGGTTTATTGCCGCTCCAGTTTGTCAGCATAATCCAATTACTCAGGGTATATTGACACTGATAAATAGACATACTCTGAGAGTCACTCAATACAGCCTCGTTTATCAGGATGGTTAACAAAAATTAATCACATAAGGGTTTCTTGCGTGCTGGACAAAGCACTCTTTGGAATGATGAAACAGAATAGGAGCCATGCATTCAGGTGGCATTGTGGAGTCAATAATTATGGTACATATCAAGAACTTTCCACTGTTCAGCTCTCAGGAGTTGAGTCCTCCCTAAAAGTTATACTCAATAAAATTTAAACTATCTTCTGGTTAACAGTTATTAAAATGCATTCTGTAGTAGGCCTGCTCTGCTATATTCCTTAAAACTTGATACTAAACTGAATTTCAACTGAAAGGTGGGTCCTGCTTTGGGCTCCACATTGTCTATGCCACCTAATGTTACACCAATGCCCACCAATCTTGGACTCTTTGCTCCAGAATTTAAAACTTATCCTGTTGGCACCTCCCAATGTCCTGAGTTCTATCATGAAGATTCATTAATCTTGTTGCAGGCTATCTATATAGGACTACTTTGGTTGGGTTTAATTATCCTGCTAAATTCACAGTGTATCCTTTAGGAATTTCACTAAACAGTATTTGAAGCTTTGGTGGTGGCTAATTATCAACCCCTTTTGGATTTGGGTGGTTATTCCTTACCACTTAGAGACCTCTTCATACTACCCAGTAATTTGTGTCACATTATGTTAGTGATGGTGAAGGACAAAAAAGGCAAAGAGCCACAATATTGTCAAACTTTGAAATGATATCATGTGCTCAAAAAAGGTTAATGTGTTTTACAACCAGGTCCCTATGTTGGCAACAGCGCCCATGTTGACAATAATAATGTTGACAGTGGCCATGTTGACACATTGTTGACATGGCTACTGTTGACTCAAAACTCTAAATCTCCTATGTTTTTTGCTAGTTGCGCTAGCTTAATTTTTTTTTTAAAGCGTTCAGGGGTGTGAACCCAGAAAACACAACAAAATTGTGGCCATCTCAACACAATTTAATATTAAGCTTAATAAAAAACTCAATTCAACCTGATTTTTCCTTTACGTTTACTAATAAAAATATATTTATTTTTTTATTTGATTTCACGACGTAAAAGTGTCAATGTCGACACTTTTTAAGCCGAACTTATTTTTAATAACAAAACTGAAGCATCTACAACAAAGAAATTAAGTGTGCATTTAAAAATATTTTTTTATTGATTTATTATATTGAAAAAAACAGTGCACATACATTTGATTGTTGGAATGTTCATGTTATAAATATATATGTGGCACTTATTCCGGCTTTAATATATTAAGTGGATTGGATGCTAACAGTGATCCAATAATTTAAGTGTGACTTACTATGTAAGTTACTATAGAATTTATTATTAAAAATAATGTCGACACTCATAAATGTTGTTTATTTGCTTGTGATCATCCCCCGGGGTGGAGTTAAGCAAATTAGAGTGGTGCAATTAAGCTTAAATTAATATGCCACGTCATATAAATAATGTTGTAAGTGATGTTGTCGACACTTTACCCTTTTCAATACTTGAATACAACTTCTTATCAACTTTATATAAGAGCAATGGTAAAATATCATATTCTCACTACCCAAATATAATTTTTAATAAAAAGAATAAAGAACCTTGATACTTTTTTTACTTATTTTTATATGTTTTTTTATTTTTTATATGTGAACAAAAATACACAGGAAACAGTTAATTTTTTGCTAGCCCGCATAAATTTAATTAAGTGTACTATGTTTTTTCATAGTAAATTTTCAAAATAATGTTGACAGTGAGAATGTTGTCAAAAATAATGTCTACAATTTTTGTAATTGGCAGTGAGAATTAAGCTTTTTTTACTAATCATCACTCATAATGTTGATGCTTTTCAGTTCTCACATATAAAACTTTATGTTTTATATAATAAAAGCTTCTCATTTTTTAATATGTTGTATTTTTGACTTTGCTCTTTCATTTTTTTTAATTTTTAAAATAAAATCTATATCCAAATATAATACTTTCACATATTTCATTTAACTTTTATCTTGTTATTTATAACTTTAATAAAATAAAAACTATACAAGTATTTTTTAACTTTTAAATGCCAATAAAAAGCATCTAAGATTTACTTTTTGTATATTATGCTTTTTAAGTTGTTTTTTTGTTTTTTAAATTCATTGCTTTATTTTAAACCATTTTACTTATTATTTTAGGACAAGAACACTTCCAAACAGCCAAAGGGTACCAAGTGTCCCTCTAAACCAACCAAAGCCACCAAGAAAAAGCCTGTCTCGTCAAAGAAGGCCACCCCCAAACCATCCCCCAAGCCCTCCCCTGAGCCCTCTCCTGAGAAGAGCCCTGCTCATTCCACTGGGGGAGAGGAATCTGATGGCTCTCTTACAGAGCACAGTTTTTACAACTCAGCTTCTGACAAGGAGCCAACCAAAAAGAAGCGCTCAGCCCAAAGTTATCTCCCAAAGACAAGTCTCCTGCACATGAGGAGCACCACGACAAGCCCCCTTCTGCTTCCCCACCCCCGCCAAACTCTCCCCCTTCAAGATCATCTAGGGTGATTTGAAGCCCCGCCCCAATTACTTTCCTGGCTTCCGCCATGCTCCTGCTGGCCCTTGGGACCCTCTGTTGGCCCACAACATCTGCAACGTTGATGGCAAGCTCAAGGTTCCTTCCACCCTACCCAAGTTTTTCCCCATCATGAGTGTTAAAGGTGGGCCGGCCATGGTGGCCAATGTATACATCTTCTCATGCAACAATGCCAACTGGGGCTTTAAGAGCCGCCATTACACCTGTGAGGACCGCTCCTGCCCAGTGCGGCTCAACACTGAGAGATGGGACCTGGTCCAAACCATAAAGGGCGAGCATACCTGCATCATGCCAAACACTACCATCTCCCGCCTCCTGAAGTGGTATTTGGTGCAGATTATGCCCACTTCCAAAGACCTTTCTGCCACCCAGCTGGCTGTGCTTGCTTGCAAGTACCTGACCCCTACCAACTTGAAGAGGGTGCCAACCCACAATCAGTTGGTCAAGTTTGTGAGTGATAGGCGCCAAGTCTCCAATCCCCTGGCCAAAAGCGCCACCAACATCAAGGACCTGGTCCTCACTGATGCCCTCAAGAAGACAGAGGATGGTGAGATGTTCCTGCTCCATGACAATGGACAGGAAGTGGAGGATAGGATTGTAGCCTATGCACAACCCAAAACCTGGAGCAGCTCAACACTGCTACCGCCTGGCTATGCAACAGCACATTTGCTACTTGCCCCCCTCTCTTCAAGCAGCTTTGGGTCCTGCATGGGCAGTTCAATGACCAGGTCATCCCTCTTATGTTCTTTCTCCTTCCTGGTGCCAAGACGGAGGTCTATGCCAGAGCTTTCAAGATTGTCTGGGATGCTTTGAGCTCCCTTCCCGTCAACCAGCTCCCCCTTCCCACCCACACCACAAGGGCCAATCCCTCCTCCACTGAGAAGGATGAGGCAACCATAGCCGCTGAGCAGCTAGCTCATGCGCGCTCACTTGGGCTAAAGGTTATCATTATGGACTTTGAGCTTGCTCAGTTCAGAGCCTTCCAGACCACCTTTGATGGAGAAGTTCAGGACTGCTTCTTCCATTTTTGGCAGGCCCTTGTCAAACACCTCAAGAGCAAGAAGGACCTTTTTGACAAGTATCTTAATGATGGTAAGGATAAGTGCCGCTTTGCCCTGACCCAGTTTGCTGCCTTGGCTTTTGTGCGCCCAGAGCATACTGGGCTTGGCTTTGAGGCCCTCCTGGAGGACGCTTACATCAAGAAGCACTCAATCATCTTCAAAGGTTACTTGTATTACTTTGAGCGCCAATGGGTGGGCAAGAAGGTGACTGCCCAGAGAGGAAAGAGCGGGGCCACTGCCCCTTGGAATTGCCAGGGCGCCTGCCTCAAGGGGGAGATGAAGACGACATCAAGCCTGGAGGTGTGGCACAAGCACTTGAAGACCAAGTTTGGGACTAACCCCAAGTTCAACAAGTTTTTCTCCAAGCTGCAGGAGGAGCAGGCCCGGACTGTCTCCAAGTTCCGCGACCTGGCCAACTGGGTGGCCCACAAGAAGAGGAAGATTAAGGAGCAAGACTACCAGGAGAACGTTCAGAAGGTAGTGAAGAAGAAGTACAAGGTGGCAGAGATCAAGAAGTACCTAGAAGATGTTGTAACTGCTCTTGCTGGTGGCTTTAATTAGCCCAATAAACCTTGCTTTGCTTTGCCTATATATTTTTTACTTTTAAACTTTTGATTTTTTAATTTTTTTGGATAGTACTAATCTTTTTAAGTATAAATGGTAAGTTTCAGATACAGTTTCAATGTGGTTTTATAAGAAATATCTTATATTTTGTTAATTTATCTTTAAGCTATGAGATATTTTCAGTTGTGCTTATATAAAGTATAATATGTTTAAATTAGAGTTTTCTTATATTTTGTAGTTATTATGATATATAAAATATCTTTATTTTTGGTTCATTGGAATTTTGATTTTTATGGGAATAAAAAATAATTTTATAATAAAGAGTGTAAATTACATAGTAAACTGAAAAATAGTTGATTAAATCTCCTTATTCTTATTACTTATGGTAATTTTTTATTACATTTTTGAACTCTCTGGGATCATTTTATATAATAAAGTATTTTAAAATAAATTTTTATATTAAAAATGTTCAGGGTAAAGTGTGCCGTTAATTAAAAAAGTGTCGACATCCAGGAAACAACATTAAGTAAAACTGGGTCGTCACTTTACTATAGTGTCAACATTAAAAGTGTCAACATGGCCACTGTCAACATTTTTAGCGTTGACATGGGCGCTGTTGCCCCTATGTCATGTGTCTTAAAAGAACCTAAAGGGTTACCAACCTCCAAAACCCAAGCCCACAGTGATCCATGATGCCAAGTGCAAGTAGTTCATAAAACTTATCACAGACACTTTTGGCTACAGGAAGGCCATTGCAAAAGTTAGCGTATCAAAACAATCAGCACATCAGGTATATACAAATTGCCGGAAACCCAGTAGAATTCTCCTCAAAAAGAACCCCAGCATAGCTCAACCATCCTGGATGAGAAGCACATCTGCATAATCCGGAAGTGGATGACCCAGAATTAGCATCTTGAACTGACAAGTATACCAGCAATAGTTAAATTGGGGTTCAGAATTGAGTTCTTAATCCCATTTTACTATTGCATGTCAAGAGGATTGAGGTTTTCTTGGTAAAATGCCTGGGGTATCTCCATACAACCAAATAGTCTAATGAAAATTGAGACCTATCATAAATAAACTGAGACATACACTGCACTAAAGGACAAGGTCACAGTAAAACTCTACTACATCAATGAAGTGTCCTTTGTGTCCCCTATGTAAAATGCTTCCAGCTATGTACCCAAAGATATTAAGGAAAGTTTATCCTGGTGTAGGTCTGTTTATGCTGTGGTCTATTATATGGTGGCATTTCTTGGTCCCCTTGGCATTGAACTGTACCAGATAATCAAGGGTTCTCACAAACTGGGAGCTTCATTGTGCTTCTCTGGTTGGTTTGGGAGCACCTTAGGCTAACTTTCTCAAGGTTATCAACATTATTTTGTTGGATAACTTTTGCTTTACAAGGTGGTTAATATTCTTTTGGAATTCCCACTGATTGAGATAGGAGTGAAAATTGGC
Organism: Entomophthora muscae; assembly: GCA_014839935.2. Taxonomy (NCBI): domain Eukaryota; kingdom Fungi; phylum Entomophthoromycota; class Entomophthoromycetes; order Entomophthorales; family Entomophthoraceae; genus Entomophthora; species Entomophthora muscae. Next base: position 144,533 of record QTSX02000050.1, on the reverse strand, counting down.
AGTAGTGATTGGCTAAAGGGTCTATGTATCTCTTATTTCCCTAATTTCTCTTTCCTGGACCTAGTCAAGGAGATCTTTGGGTGGCTCAAGCAAGTTATCAAGCAGGGGACACCCACTGGGCTCAGGCATATTTGATTGCTGCAGGTTGGGTTCTATACCCTTTCAGTAGAGACAGTGGATAAATTCTATGCTTACTTCACTTATTTTCATCCCTTATGTATTGCTAAAATTTCAATCAATTAAAAACATGGCTTATCATTTTTATCTTTCAATATTAAATTTATAGAACGTACTTTTTTATAGTAACACATAATATACTGCTGTTGGATTCTTGAACAATGTAGCAAGAAGGAGATTACTTCAACCTTTATTGAGCTAGCTCTTTCAAAGAAATGACATGTTGGAAAGGCTGGAGAAGGCAATTGCTGTTATTTGCTAGTGTTAAAACAATGGTTGTGACCTAAGCACAGAATCTACTAGACTGGGATTGGTGTTGGTGGATAGATTTTAGATTGATGTTAGATTGCTTACAATTCACAGGATGGCACTCCAAAGATTTTACTTGGAGCAAGGTAATGAATAGCCTATTGATAATAGAAAATGCTAGTATTTATAACCTTGGGTGGTTTGATTGATCTAAAAAAGAGTATATTGGAGTATCCACACTATTCTCTGCCACTGGGATGGGAGGGTTTGACACCTTTAAGGGGTTGAGCGCCTTTTGTAGTGCTAGGAAGTGGAGCTGATTTTGATGAAATGGTTTGGAAGAAACTATTTTATCTATAGTTCTAGATTGGGGGAGGCTTGGTTTCTCTGACTGGGTTGTGGAAAATGTTCTTGCCTTACTTGCTGAGTCAAGAGGGTTACCCAAAAGCTCAGAGTATATTGGCTCTATGATACATATAATACAAAATAAGAGGGAAGTTTAAGCAGAGAATGGTATCTTTACTGATATCAAAGAAGAGTGTTGCATGGTTAAGTGGTAAACCGCATACTGTCCATGTAGATCCTGGAAGCCATGAAGCTTTGAAAGAACCAGGTTTCCTTGGAACTCAAATGTTTGATTTGTGTAATATCTGGATCTTGTGTTGGGATCGCTTTTACCTGTTGATTGATATGTTCCTTGGGGAAATGATTTCCTGATGGGGTGATCAAAGATGGTGTGATAGTACCTATGATAGATTTAAGTTATACCTTACATTTATACATATATCTTTGTTTGTAGTCAAGTGGCACTGAAATCTGAAAGTTTGTTGGGATTATTGGTGTTGGGATTGAGAGGGTACCCCAATAACCCTTGCCGATATGGGATGTTAGTCCTGGTAAGCATTGAAGTTTGGATCACTTTCAAGTGATACTTTAAATAAAAGTGACAAGTCACTATATGGATGAACTCATGGTGCCTGGAGCCCTTTAAACCAAATAAAAACATCAGAATTATTCAACAGTATGGCTGGCCAGTTAGATTTTTATGGACAGGTTTTTGGGATTCTTCTTGGACTTTGGAACTATAAGCGGTTAGTAGGCTTGATCTGGTGTGGTCTTTTAAACAGATGCGACCCTCGCTTTGGTGAAAATCGAGTAGCATTTATGTAAAAAGCATGTCTTTATTTGGAGGTTGTAGACGGATGGATGCTAGGTTCTAAGCTAGTATTTGCCGGTGGAGGAGTAAGATGAAGAAGCATATTTGACCTTTGCTGGGTTCTTCTTGGACTTGGGGTTCCCTTTGATCTTTTTCTTGGCAGGTTGGGTTTCGGTATTCTTGGGTGCTGGGCTGGCCGATGGGGTGTAGGCTGCCTCATCGGATGGAATGGGTTGGTCGTTTTGGGTGTTGGAGGAGCCTTCGCTGGCAGCGTCAGTATGTTCCTTCTGGTTGGAGCTGGTGGAATTGATTTTTATGTGCTCCTTCTGGGAGGTGGAGCTTCTAACCTCTTCTTTGGTAGTTTGGACTTCGGATTCCATTGTGGTGTTGTTGGTTTCCTTGCTGGAGCTTTTTGCGTCGCTAGATGGGGCGATTGGGGGTGAAGTCTTTTCTTGATAGGCCCCTTGAGGGGTGTTTCCATCGCTAGAGGGAGCGAGGGGTGGTGGTGAAGGGGAATGCTGGAGGCTGTTGTCAGTACTGGAGATTGAATTATCAGTGATGTGCATTTCGTAAATGGGGACAGCCTTGACAACGTCGTAAACTACGTCCCTGGCAGGTTTAGTTTCTTTATCGACGCTGGGCTGCTTCGAATAGGCATTGGAGCTAAGGGCAGAGGTGTAGGAGCGACGAGCAATATGCATGGCCACGATGCAGTTAAAGCTAACTGCTGCTATGGCAAAAGTGTTGAAAAGATTGGATTTCATGATGATGGATATGTTTGACTGTGTAGGTTTAAATACCATCTGCTTTCGATTGCCAAGGTAAACTAGCGCCAGCGTAACCAAAACTGCATGTCTATTTGAAAATTATATTTTAAAATTATATGTCAAAACGATTGTGGGGCTAGACCCAACCAATACATAAACCCATAGACTAGTTTCATTTAGGCAGCGGCCTCGATTAATTGTCTCATGTATCCCATGCCGTTGCCAAAGTAAACGACATGTTTAAAACCAGATTTCAAATGCTTCTTATTCAACGTAAATTCAGAGCAGTACCCCTGGCAAAACCTAGACCCTCGTATGCATTTGCAAACCTCGGCGTAAAGCATAATGCCATTTGATAAAATCAATTACTTCGCGGTGTTTTAATTAATTCCATCCCCAGACTGACGAGTCAAGCATGTAACATTACCCAAAGGGCTGGACCTTTGGTTTTAGGCAGGTCATTAGCCAATCTATCCAGATCACCATATTTGTTTTAGGATTTTACCTTAAAGTTTAAATTTGGAATTCAAGTTTAAAAATAGATCGACTGATCCGTGTGCTTGGAGATCAGTGAAGAGTTTGGAACTACTATAGCCGTTAAATTAAGTTTACCGACCCACTTCTGAAGCCACCAGTTTCCAATCGGTGAACTTAGCATGTTGCTTGCAGGCGCTTTGGACATAGTAGCTTAAAGTTTATGCTGTAGGAGAACCTCACCAAATCAGATCTTGGTTGAGTTAAAATCCAAATAAAAATTTACACTTAATTTCAAAACTTTAGCATATCCCTGATATCTTAAACAAGTTATTACAACAACCCGGTTTTATCGCATCGAAATTTATTTAAAGATATCATGTATAACTTAGAAAGACTATTTAGCACTGACCTTAAAGCAAGCTTACCATGCCAAACCTGATCATATCAAAGAAAAGTTTAGACATTCTTAATTAAACATTTTCGGTTGGGTTTGCTAGCTTTATACGGCCCTTTATTAAATTTACGCCTTGATGAGTATGAAGAATGGCTTAATTATACTTGCCAACTTAAACCTCAAACCCAGTTGCAAGCATAACCCACACCACATAATGGGTGCTACAGTAGCCACACCAGGATGTGAATCCTGCTGTGACCCCAATAACCATCAACGGCACTCGATTCCCAACCCAGACAGTAGCTTAATTAACCAGCCACCGGTCAACAAATTTACCATACCACTCCAAATAACAACATTCTCATTACTAGGGTGCATAAAGTACATGCATCGCTATAAATTACTATCGATGCAAACAATAAAGATAAACGTTCTACTCTTCCCCTTCTGGATCCCTCTTCTGCCATCCCCATCCAACTTGCTGGAACCTATCCCTACAGGTTTAGGTATATGGCTAGCATTAATTCATTTTGTCGCAGTTTCAACCCCTTGTCTTCCTCTGACAATACAAATTTAGATCTTTTTAGATGGTTATCCGGGGTAAGTTTTACTCAGCTTCTTAGCCCTTAATAACTTTAAGTTGGGGGAGATGCGCTTCACCATGGTCTCAGTATCCATAAACCTTTCCCTTCCTTCTGGGTAGTCTATAACGATCTGATCCAATAGCCAAGATTAAATGTTAACCCTGATGACTATATATTACCTTTTATAGTCCATGACATACCAGATATACATACACAAGTTTGTTTTATAACAACCTAAGCCTAGCCCCTTCCCAGAGACATATTTCATGTTCCAGGCCCAGGAGATAGCTATATCATTCCAGTGGTCTCTTTTAGGGCCCTTACAGCCTCTGAATTCTCCCAATGTATTGGGGGATTATTGTAGATAAAAAGAATTTTTAAGCTGATACAGAGGAGAGGCTTTAACTGTAAAGCCTACATCCACACACAACACAATACATTGAAGCTACTCTGGCAAACTTACCCACTCTAACTTGGAAAGCTTTCCAGGTATATTTAAAGCAGTCCTGGAAAGGTGTACTGGGGCATAACTCCACTTTACATGTTATAACAAGGCTACTGACAGCTATCCAGGGTAAAATACAAGGGAAGAATGTTTCATCTACTCTAAACCCAAGTTTCTTTGCATTGGTATTTAGTGACACTGGTAATACATGCAGGATAACCTGGTTGGCTCAACCTTTCCTAGATGATATGAATGAAGTTACATGATGTGGTCTTAAGGGCTTTCAAAGGTGTTTCATTATGTTTGGCAGCCCATTCAATTTGGCAGGTCAAGCTGGGCCCTGACCAACCAAAGTTGAGAAATTAAATTGGGAAAAGGTATCACAATAAACTTTAGAGAGGGTTGCTGATCTTTACCTCATTAAAGGATTATTCATAAGACCTATAGATCTCTTTTTATCATTGATTTCTCTCCTCCATGGAAGTCTATTGGGGGGAGGAGAGACTAATGGCTAGCTTCACCCAAGCTATTGTCTTTATTGGTCAGCCTCATGAAAGCTTTTCTCTAGATCAAGGGACTTGGAGGCTAGATTATGTTCCCTCAGGTTTCCCAGGAGCAACCAGTTATCTGATTCAATTCAGTAGCTCAACTTTATACTTGGATCTTATTTGGCCCGCATCTGGTCAACCTTGCACCTCAATCCGGTTCAGACCTACCTAAGCATCTGGCTAAACTGAGCTGTATTCAACCAACCACAGTCTTGGTATCTTTCCAGGTCTAGATCCCTAAATAAGGTTGTACCCTTTATCTATATCTCCATTAAAAAGCTGGATCTCCCCAACTTGGCCAGCCATCCCAGAGCTATTCCTGGATCTGCTGGTGAGGTCCATTGACTGCTTCTACCATCCCTTTTGGTTCAGGTTCAGGTTTGTCATGCATAAGTGATAGGGCCGGCACTTATCCAAAAACTGAGATCCAGTTTATAGCTATCGAGAGGTTGGTGATCCTTTTCATCCTTCCATCTGGGTTGGATCCTTGGGGGATGTATTAGAGCATGTTGCAAGGGTTCCTTAGGCCTGGCACCCATTGATGGATCATGGATGCTTCCTGATTGGATTTCAACATGTTGGATAAGCCAAGCATTTGTGAAACCAATAAAAGAGACCATTGTGGGTAAAATTCTTAAAAGGTTGCTGAAGAAACTGGGGATCATAAGTTAATGGGCCCTGGGATTGGGTAATTATTGATACCTCTTCATCTTTATCCAACCCTCTTGTTAGCCGGGTTGTAATCTACAAACAACTTTGATCTGGCCATCCAACTCTACTTCAAGGGATGTATAGTGGTATCCCTTTTTGGCTCCAATCCCAACAATAACCCAAGCTAGATTTATATCCGGAAGGGGATTAAAGTGTCCCAGCTACGCCACAAGATAACTTATGGTTGTATACCCATTGCTGGTATGAAAGTTGTTTTATGACCAGTGTGTAATCTTTATCTTTGATCCTGAGTGCCATAGAGGTCCAAGCATATCAAACCTCACCAATACTTTATACACGACATAGGTATAGGTAGGAAAAACTATCCCTAGCAGTAGCTGGGACCAGCTTTGGTTCTATTTTGATATAATTCTCTTGAAGCATTGCATCTACTTTTCAGGAGCCCAAGATATCTCACCCTTCAAATAGTTGAAGCCAGTAAATTCAACCCAGCTACATGATTAAGACACCTACTTTATATGAATTTAAAAGGGGTCCCCATCTTTCCTGGAAGGCCTTGCTTGGACTGATTTCAACAATGATCTAACCATCCATAGCCAAGCCATACACTTTTACAATCTTTACCCAGGATATTTAGCACACCAAAAAAATCCAATTCACCATACATATCCAATCTTAGCTCCTGTGACATGCTCTCTTGCTGGCAAATCACGTAATTGCTGCTGTTTCATTTCCGTATATTTGAAAAAATGTTAGGCATCTTTTATGGGCTACCGATAGTTGATCAATAAACTGATCATGTGAGAGCTCCCAGGATCTATTGTATGTCCCTTATTGTAGCGCCAACCAAAGTTTGTCCCCTCTAATGCCCCTCCTAGATGCCTCTCACACAAAAGTCTTGATCTTTGACAGATCCTCTCTCAAATGATTGTGTACCCTCTAGAAATTAGGTACTCCAGATAATGAGCTTAATAAGGGGGTTTCAATGGGTTATGAGTGATGGCACAGCTGATTCCCATACCCTGCTATATTATCTAGGGTGAGAAAAGGATCTCTAGAGGTCAGGTGACTCCAATATACTTATTTCATCTTCTCTCTTGGCTAAAACAATCGAAACACTTTCTTAAACCGGCTATCTTATTGTTTAGACTATCTATTGACTCTTTCAATAAGGACACCATGTTATTAAAGAAGCTAAGATCTTGTGTTGCACCTGGGTCAACAGTTCAGCTGCCACTGGAACTTAAAATATACTGTGGAGCCTATAGAGTTACCCCAAATCAACCTTCTGCTATCCCCTGTTAACCTTCCCCATATAGGGCCACCCATACTTCTATAGATGTTGTTGCGCTAAGCTTCCAAAGCATCACCAAGACCTGCCAGGTATACCAATCCAGACCCTGCCAATAGCTACCCCATTGTATTGCCACAAAACTACGCTTTGGAAAGACAGTGGCCCCTCCCTAAAGTACATACATCCACCATCTACCCAGTGATGAGGAGCAACTTTTGAGGAAGCTTTGAATGTGGAATTAAGAAGAGAAGTATCTTTTTATTGGATAATACTTTAGACTTATATAGCTTGCGCTGTGGCAGGGATAAAAGTTGGATCAAACCTAGGGGTTGGTCATGTGCAGGATGGGGTTGAGTCCTGGATACTTGGACAAGACATGTGATATTGGTTTGTTGCCTTCCTTGGTATGTAGAGCGGTATATTGGATTGGCACCAAACCAGGCAATGCCTGGATGTTAAGTGTGTTGGTGATGACCAGAATACCTGTACATCCAGCTCCTTGACACCAGATAAATACCATTACCGAGCAACCTTGGATTTTTTGTATGTTCAAGGCTGTGGGGTGGCTTGATGGCCTAGTTAGCCTTGGCAATACCATATAATCTAATGTCCTATGTACCAGGACAATACATAAAAAGGTAGAAGATAACTTTTAAATGGTCATTTTTATTGACTGGGTACAATCAAGCTAACAGCAGCAATCTTTCCAGGGACATAACAAGTAGCTTGTTGGTGGGCTTCAAGGTACCTTTAGCTTTTTCAATGTGGCAGCCATCACCCTGATCTTTCAGGAAGCTTCCAGTAGATACCTGTGCAAGTGATCTTGCACCTGCTGGTTACACCTAGCCTGATTGGCTGACCTGGATCCTTTTATCACTACTGGGCTTTCTGAGGCGTACATGGTGTCCCAGCCATAGCTTATGCTCTTCTTGAGCTGGCTGTGTCAGGATTTACCTTTTCTTATACTGATAATTATGTATCTACTTGAAACTTGATATTTTTCTAAACTTTCCAACCATGAACAACTCTAGCTTTCACCTAACACTTAATTCATCAGAATCTTCATCATGGTCATATTTCTACTTCAGGAGAACTTAAACAGCAGTTAACAACCTTTCCGGAACTTACCTTGCCTTCTTACGGGTTTCAAACCTGGAACCTATACACTAAGATTAATCACTTAAGATCCAATCCCCTTACCTTTTGCTTTCACCTATTTTTTTCACCTAAGCTTAGACCCAGGTCTTCCACCACTTTCATTAACCATGATGTATAGTTAGCACTGCCATATAAGCTGAAATTCCTCCGCATTTTTTTCTTTAACTTTGTACTTAACATTTTTAAGTTAACTGTGCCCAGAAACGGCTTCCACACCTTGTCCCCATTTATTTATGCACCTTAAACAACCTTGGTTAAACTTAAGTTCTCCAACCTGCACCTCAATTTTTCAAGCTTAATAAAAAGCTTGAGTTTTCAGTCTCAGCTCTAAGTTGAGATTGTTTGACTTGCACCCTAACAGGTAGAGGTAGGTTTTTTGGCTTGTGGTTTCTTTCCTTGGATCTTTCCTCTTGTATATCTATTCTTAAAACCTTAGTTCTTTATGATACCCAGTGCATACTTTTACCATTGGTTGGGTAAACTTTTTAGTGGTGCTCAAACCTTGATAGTAGATAGTTTTAGTCAACAGGTCAGTGGTGGCCAATACCCTGACCTAAAAATAGAATTTTTAACCCAGTCCTCTGTAATTAAAACTGGACTTCTTCTTCTTCTTAGATTTAATCAATTGCCTTGATCCGTACTTTACTTCCTATAAGCTGTTAGGAGCTTTAGTTCAGTTGCTGTTACAAACTTTACACACCTTCTTATATTGAATCAATATAAGCATCCTTGGATAAGGGCTCTAGTTTATAATAGTTCACACCACAGCCCCAGACCTTACAGACTGGCTGAAATTTGTTGATCAGCTACTCCTCCTCACAATCCAGGCTGGACTGAAGAGTTACATTGGACCTGGAGGGGCTTAAAAGTATTCCAATGCCATCATTCTGCTAACAGAAAGAAGAGAGTTATTATTGTTATTCCATTTTGGGTTCCATTCAGAGCTCCATAAATGGGGACAACTTTAGCTGACCAATGCTAACTCAAGTTGGAGATCATGCAGTGTGTAATTGTCAGTCAATACCAATGAACTGGTAATTCTATGGTGTATAATTGATCCATCTAATCATGTCAATCTAGTGTAACATATCATTTAAGCAGTTTGTCTGAGACAATTGAGCTAGTAATAATGCTTGTATCATCTCAAAGATCTGATGGCCATGATTAGACTGTTTATCTATGGTTAACCAGCCTAATCTCACAGCTGTATTATCACAGATTCATAGCTCCTTTATTGGGAGGGTATCTTCTTCAACTCCCACTGCCCTGGACTAAGGCTGGTACAGCTGCACCACTAGCTTGGTAGGATATAAATTTATTTCCTATGGTGGGCTTTACCATTGTATCAATATTTTCTTAAAGCTGTTGTTATAACTAGCGGGAAATGATGACTCGTATCAACCAGTTAAAATTTTTGGTATATTATCAGAAAAACCTGTATCTCTCCTCTATTGAAACTGTCAAATTCTGAAGGCTAACTAGTTATAGTTCAGTATTTGGTTTGGGGTAACATATTCAGAGAGGGAATGGAAAAGTGGTTAAGAATTATTTGATCTTTATTGAAAGTGATGGGAATTATTTGCCAGTATAGTGAGCCATTGAGCCACTAGAGGGTGGCACAGATGGCAAGATCTTGATAAGGTGCAAATATAAGCTGGATAAGGTCATGTGAAGATTTCTATTCAAATTAGATCTTCCCATATTGGTAAACGTGATATATTTCTATGTCACAGGAGTTGAGAGGGGCTATGCCGTTAGACCTGACATGGGGTGCCTAGTCAAACACCCCCTGTGTGATGTGAGATATTGTGAAAACTGGATGTTGATTCTAGTTGTAATAGATCCTTCCCATTTAGATTTGACTTATTATTGTTACTCCTGGACTAAAACATTTAAACAAACACTATTTTTAAATATATTCATTGAATACTAACTATAATAAGCACCATATCAATAAGTTTGGTTATTTTTTATAAAATTGTCCATGGGGCTGTTGAAACCGCAGGCTTGACTTGCCAGCAAGGTTTCAACCAAGCGGGTTTGTGACCCACAATCTGATTACCCGGCCACTCAAAGCCAAACCTGGAAGTCAACTCGGATTACCAAATCAGTCAACATGAGCAAATGATGATCCCTCATGGTGGATACCTCGATTTGGCGCTTGACTCATTAGCAGGATCAAGCCACCCCCCTCTTCCATCCAGCCGTGTGATCACCAATCATGTTCCTTCTATCCATTGATTCACAATAGCTATATAATCACTATCTCACAATAAAGATTATTATCTATCCTCTAAATCTTTTCCCCTTGTAAATCTGCTAAAACAGCATAGTTACGACATTGGTAGCACAGGTAGGTTCTCCATCCTACCTTATCTTGAAAAATTCCGCCTGTTGCCCGCACATACCGCAGCCAACAAAACCTTGACAGAATTATGTCTGGCCTCCCGCCCGACTGGACACCATACACAGCTGGTACCAAGATACCTGATGGTTTTGTCCTTTATCAGAACACAGTGATCCCGCTCTCTGCCTTCAACCCCCTTTCAGCACAAGGTTTCTTTCAGGCACCTCCTGCAATGCCGCAACCAGCTGAAAAAATCACCATCCCTGCCTATGTAGCATAAAGACTTTGCAGTGCTGCCTTGGAACCCTTTGCGGGGGCCAACAACAACAATGCTGCCGCATGGATTCAGTCCGCCCAAAGCAAGCTGGCTCAGATGGAATGCCCACAGCGTTTTTGGATTGCGGAGATTTCCATTTGCCTGACCCATGACGCTGGCACTTGGTGCAACAAGTGGCACAAAGAGCACACCAACAAGAACTGGGACACTTTTAAACAGGACTTCTTGGCAAGATTTGTGCTCAAGTATACAACACTCAAGATCATACGCCAAGTAAAGAACCTTACCCAGAAAGGCACCGTCAAAGAACTCACCCGCGCCTACGAGGAACTCCATCTCTGCGCCCCATCTGACATGGCCTTTGACACTCCAGCAACACACCTCATGTACTACAACACCCTCAAGTTGCATGTAATGAGACACGTGAACCTGGACCAAGTTACCAACCTGCAAAGAATGTACCGTGAAGCAGAAAAAGCGGAGCAAACCTCCAACGCTCTGCACATGGCACAGACTGGGAAACGAGAGAGACCCAAGGACTCACATTCAAATGGGTGTTCCTCTCAACCACCTCCTGGAGGTAATGGTAACAACAACAACCACAAACCCATGGGATCAAATGGGAATGGGAACGGAAATAACGGCCAATCAAATTGTACCCATTTCTGTGTTACCGTCACCCAAGGCAACCAAGATGAGGGAAAAGCCTGGGGAGAGCAATAAGCAAGCCAAGCTCTCCCCACACAAATCCTGACTTGCCCAACAATGAATACCAACCCAAGGACATGGACCAATGCCCAATGATCCAAGTGCCCTCGGAAGACCCAGTGCTATATACCATCACCAGACATCCCAATAAATTGATGTCTTACCCTTTCTGCTTTTGCAGTTACACAGGCTCAGCTCTCTTGGACTTGGGCGCAGATCAAACTTTAGTCAACAGCAGCTTTGTGGATAAATTCAAGCTGGCCACTAATCCTTTGCGGATTAAAAACGTGGTCCTGGCTGATGAACATCACATTGCTGTAACAAAAGAAACTGCCCCCTTTTCTGTCATGCTTGAGAACCTCCACTCCACCATCTAAGGTCCCATCATTGACTTCCCTAAGTTTGACATTGTACTGAGGCTAGACTGGTTAGAGAAAAACAACCCCCACGCGGATTGGGCAACCTCAGTGTTGATCATCAAGCGGGAAGGTGTCAACCACCAAATCTACCCAGACTCTGTAGACCAACTTCTACGAGACCACATCTTTGTACGCATCACAGAGACCTTGGATGAGAAGGAAAACCTGAAAGCTATTGACTGGGACTCCTGCCAGTATGAAATCATACACTTCAAGGATCATCAAGACACCTCCACGCTGCAAGACCGCGACATTGTGGCCCGTCACCCAGAAATCTTTAAGGAAGTGTTACCTGGTCTACCCCCTGAGAAGCACATCCAACACTCCATCCAACTCAAGGGGGCCGTACCCAAGGCACACCTCATTTATAGGCTGACCCCAAACAAGGACAACACCCTGCGCGCCTATCTCAAGGAAGCTCTGGAAAAAGGACTTATCTTCCCCTCACAGTCTCCCTTTGGGGCCGCCGTATTCTTTGTGGCCAAGAAGGACAGTACCTTACGCCTGGTCACAGACTACCGCGCCTTGAAAAAAGTCACCATCAAGAATTGTTACCCCTTATCACTAATTGACAATCTCTTTGACGCCTTGGGAGGAGCCTCTGTCTTCTCCAAGATTGACCTAACTGCGGGCTACAATCAGATTTGTATCAAGGAGGAAGACATCCCCAAGACAGCCTTCCACACCAAGTACGGTTCCTACAAATGGGTGGTACTCAACTTTGGCATGACCAATGCCCCATCCACCTTTTTAACCTTCATGAACAAAGTGTTTGCACCACACATAGGCAGGCACACCCTCGTGTACCTGGACGATATCATTGTCTACAGCCCCTCGGTAGAACATCATCACAAGGACCTGGAGGAAGTCTTTGCGACCCTGGCACAACACAAACTGCTGGCCAAGCCCTCCAAATGCCAGTTCTTCCGAGAGCAACTACCCTTCTTGGGAAGCATAGTCTCAAAAGATGGCATCAAAACCTAAAGTCAGAAGATACAAGCCATCTGCAAGATGCCATCCCCAAGGACAAGTCAGAACTATGCACCTTCTTGGGAATGGGGACCTATGTATGATGCTTCATACCTGACTGTGATGTCTTGACCGCCCCTTTGTCCGCCATAACAGGCGACAAGTCCAAGTTTGTATGGACCCCCCAATGTGACCTCTGTTTTAGACGCCTCAAGGAAAAACTCACGACAGCTCCCATCTTACAATACCCCAAACGGGATGGCAAATACCAGATGGAAACCAACGCCTCAGATGCATCCATTGGGGGAGTTCTGCAAATTAAGAATAGTGACGGCAATTTCCTGCCCGTAGCCTACAAGTTGCGCAAGCTGACAGATGGCAAGTGTAGATACCCTATCCACAACAAAGAACTCCTGGCCATCGTACACTGCCTTGTCAAATGGCGCTGTTACCTGGAACGGCAGGAAGAATTCACAGCATTAACCAATCATAAGTCACTTATCTATTTCAAGACACAAGCAAACCATTCACACCATCAAGCGTAGTGGATGGAAGTCTTAGAAAGGTTTAACATGCTCATCCAATATAAGCCCGGGGCCAAACTTGCCATGGCAGACGCCCTGTCCCACCTGTATGTCCGCGCTTCTAGGGGAGAGAATGGGTTTGACCCAGACTGGCCTCTCCTAGTACTGCGTACAAAAGATGAAGGGTTCCCCGCAGGCACAACCAATATCACCAAAGAAACAGTCATCAAGAATGAGCACCTCTTTGCTGATGTATACGGGACTCTTCACAGAAAGATGTCAGATGGCACGACCATCCCCTACATTCCCACACATCAACGAGTCAATACCATTCTTTGCTACCACAGAGATCTTGGACATACCAAGAGCAAAAATCTGTACAAATTCCTAAAGCATAAAGCCTGGTGGCCAACCTTATACCGCAATGTCCAAGAAGTGTTAGAACAGTGCAAGGTCTGTGAAAAGTTTTCCAGAAGCAAGACCCCGCCTAAGTCTGTACTCCCCATTCAAACCCAACTACCATTCAAGGTATGGGCTCTGGACATTGTAGGCCCCATGCCAGGAAAGCACAACAACAAAAAATACATCATTACAGCCATTGATTTTGCGACAAGGTGGCCAGTAACCCAAGCAGTGAAATTGCATACCGGTAATGACGTCCGATGATTCATTGGCAAAGAAATCATCAGCAAGTTTAGAAAGCCAGAACTCCTGATAACTGATGGGGGAAAAGAATTGACCTCTGAAAACACCAACGTGTACCTCGCCAAAAATGGGGTCAAACACACTGTCACTACACCATACCATCCACAGGCCAATGGACGCGTAGAGCGGCTCAATGGTAGCCTCGTGCAAGCCCTAGCCAAACTCACCGCCAGGAGACCTGAAGACTGGTATAAGCAGCTACCAACTGCATTACTTGTGTGCCGAACCCGAGTGAACAGATCCACAGGGAAAAGCCCGTTTGAACTGGTATACAGCACACAGCCTAATATCATTCAAGCATTGACAGGACCCAAACTGGAAATTCCAAGTCAAGTCCCCCCTTGTTCTGATCCTCAAGTAATGGAAGCCAACAGCAAACAAGCAGCCAAAGAAAAAGAACGCTTACAAAAGACCTTTATTCCCATCTGTCAAAGTGACAAAGTCGGGGATGAAGTCTGGGTCATGAACATTGACAAAAGCAATGAGAAACCGCCCTGCCTGCCACCAAACAACAAATGGTTCAATATGGCGCCCGGGCTCCTGACAACCTCCCTGATGACCTGCCCCCTGAGGAGGCCGACTTTCAGCCGGGTGTGTGTGTGTCAAAACCGCAGGCTCAACTCTCCAGCAAGGTTCCAACCAAGCGGGTTTGTGACCCGCAATCTGATTACCGGGCCACTCGAAGCCAAACCCAGAAGTCAACTTGGATTACCAAATCAGTCAACATGAGCAAATGATGATCCCTCACGGTGGATACCTCGATTTGGTACTTGACTCATTAGCAGGATCAAGCCACCCCCCTCTTCTATCCAGCCGTGTGATAACCAATCATATTCCTTCTATCCATTGATTCACAATAGCTATATAATCACTATCTCATAATAAAGATTATTATCTATCCTCTAAATCTTTTCCCCTTGTAACTCTGCTAAAACAGCACAGTTACGACAGGGCTTTTGAAACGGGTAACCCAACACCTGCCATTTGAAGGCTCACATATTAAAATTTGTGTTTTTATACCTGATAAAGATACAGCCAATATTTGAATTGTGAGAGATAGATTTCATAAATATAGTTGATTTAAACTTTAAAACGGGATTGCTGTTTATTAACAACTTTTACATATTAATGCAATGAAAGAGGCTGATATCCGCTTTTAATTGTTTATTTTGATGCTTTTAGCTGAGGAATTAACGTTTTTCAAGAAAGGTGAACGATGGTTTGTATTTTAAATAGAGTTTTTGGGGCTTCGTGTTTATGATGATTAGTTGAGTTAAATAGTAATGAACTTCTTATCAGAATAGTTTGATTTCATATCAATACTTTAACTCGTGTGGCCCTGTACCCAAAATTATTAGTAAGCATGAAGTTCAGGAAGTAGACTTTTAAAAAGTTTTTTGTATATAGTTTTTATATAACTTAAAGCGTTATAAAAAACTGATTTGGTAAGGATATTTATTTCAAGCAAACATGAAGGAACCAAGTCAAGGGAATAGACTGGACAAGGTTTCAGTTTCTCCTATAAGAAGGTTACTTGTGCACAGGAGAAGCATCCTCTTTGTAGTCATGAGCACTATCTTTAGAATAATAATTACCATTCTCAGTGGCAGCACCTATAGAGTTATCTCCAAATGAAACCAAATTATTGTAACCGTCGGTACTAGAAGAGTCTGATTCACTTGAAGCAGAAATGGGGGTTTCATCAGAATTTAAAGGTGTTGTGTTGTCTGATTCTAATTCACTGCCTGTTTGATTGCCCTCCGTGACGTTTTCTGTAGAGGGGTTAGCGGGGCTATATGGAGAAGCTGTAACTTCTTTGGCTTCCCCCTTGTTTCCATATGACTTCTCAGAAGGTTTAATATCGATTGGTGGAGAAACAGCTTCTGCGTTGCCATTGAATGATCCAATTTCTACTGGCTCTGAAGAAGCCACCTCCTTTCTGTGTCCATTACCCCCCTGGGATTGGCTAGCTGTAGTGGAATCTGCGTAACTGCGACGTACGAGGCTGCCGCTGGGAATGGATGTGCCAAGTATCGAGTTGAAACCTATGGCGGACAACGAGATGGAAGTAAAGAAGGCTGATTTCATTTTGCCGATGATGTTTAACTTGCTCATTTTCAGCTTTTAAAGGTTTTTATGAAGGGTTACATCATAACTTTTGGCATTTGTTTTAGTTTACTTATTGTAAAGCGTGGCACCCTTTGATTTGATTGTGTCTGCATGACGAGGCCGCTGGAAAATCGACAAGCATATCAATACAAGTATAAAGGTGATTTTTAAAAGATTTGCTTTTTAAGAAGATTTAATGTTTGGATAAGATAATAGATGATAAATTTATATTATTTGAGATATTTAATTTTTGGTGCATATACGAAATAGTTATTTTTTTAAAAAATGTGTGAATCATGGAGTGGATGACTTTCCCTACAGAACGGATTTGAGCTTCTCTTGACAGGAGTTCATTGAAAGAGTGAGTTTGCATGAACAAGGCTTGCTACGGCAGAATATAAATTGTATTAAAAATCGATTTAACTGGAATCCAAGCATGGCTTTGGTGAACATATACTGGATGGATTTCACATTATTCATGACGCTTTAATTTTTTAAGGACAGTTGCTTGGATGTAATGCCTGGGTGGATAAGCAATTATCGAGGTGTATTGAGGCCATCACGACTGTTGTAATCCCACTATTAGCAGGTTTGTGGCATGATGAAAAGCCTCCTCTCAAATTGGAAGTAGACGATTAACCCTCGATAAGATTGCAACTAGCCATGGTCCTCTGGTCAATAAAAGTTATCCTGCTGCATTGTTTGTTGCAACCTCTCCACAATATTTTTTCAGCTTTTCAAATCACAATATCTTATAAATCGGCACAAAGCGAAGCTGCCATCAAAAGCTTCCCCAGACTCCATACCGTTTAATACAGGAAAGTACCGAGGGAGGTAAGTTTGCCGTTTAGCCGATCTACGCCACATAAAACTAATAGATAGCTGGCTACTAAAAGTGCACCCCTAATAAAATACTCATAGGGTATGTCATTATAAATTGCACCTACATTTAAATACCAGTTGAAACCATTCTGTATAGCTTATATCATTGATGGGTAAAGTTCACGCCTTTTGTTTATGTTGAACTTGGGCTCTATCACCAGTTTATGGTTTGATCAAGATCAACTATTACCTTTGAAACTATAATTACATTTCTCTATAAAAAATCTGCAGATGAACTATTACTAGTTCAGCACTTGGAAAAACCGGGGAAGATGACAGTATAGAGGGGGGGGTAAAAATTATTTGGAATAAGAAAAAATATTTTAGTAGAAGACAACCCCTTTTATTATAGCAGAGAGCCTTTGGCATCACGTGAGGTAGTACATGTACCATGAGAATGGGATACACATTGGCATTATTCCAATCTAGTGATTTAGGAGGCTTACAATGTTTGGATAAATAAACCTAAGTTTATATATGAAAGTATGAGCATTTATCTATGGCAGTTTGATAAGGTTATGATGAAAGATTCATGATGGGTGATTCTATGAACACCTCCTGCATATTGTAGGATAAAGTGGCAACTGGGTTGGTTAAGCCAGCTGCAACACTTTTCCTTGCCCCCTGCCCCACCTCACTGTCCTATATTAAGATGGGATCCTGAAGAGCATCTAGAGGAATGATGAAGAAACATTTCTTAGTGGGGATGTCATTTCAGGAGCACAATTATTTTTAGTGCTGCAATATCTTCAATTACTCCCTATTGTTAAATCAGTTCCCCAAGAAAAACTTAATCAACAGTTAAAGATGGCCCTAAAACAAGATCCAGGCACTATACCAGGACCAGACCCTTCAACTCTAAAGGAATCCAAATCTTTCAACCTAAATGACCATCACAATCTACATGTAAACTATGTGGCTTAACCTTTAACAAAATAACCATCCACCTCCATATTCAATGAAGATATATTAGTTCTCAAAGCTGCACCAATAATCAAAGGCAACTGATTGATAAGATAAATCAATCCAGATCAAGCAAGATCAACATATCTCAGAAGGAAATTAAAACCAAAGAGTTTATATCAAGGTACATCAGATTTGGGTTGACCTCTATTTTGTTCCAAGATGTGTTAGTTTTGTTCACAGCTGGGTTGATTCTGCTTACCAATGGATTGCTTTCACTTATTACTGCGGCTTTGGAAGTACTGTATTTCCCCTTCTTAAACCATCCCCATAGTTATAAACTTGGCAGTGGTGTGACTTTTAGCATCTCTGTGTATATCCTTAAAACTAATTTGGTTTGTTTAGGGCTGCAAAAATCTTAATACCCAAGTAGCTGAGGATATAGTTTGATTGGTTATGCTTTGACTCCATACCCAGGCCCTGCTGCACTGTACCTGGCCTTGATGAGTTTATCCCACTTCCAACTATTATTTCTCTTTGATCCAACTCTATCCCAGCATCAGGAAGGTGAGAGTTTGAAAGCTAATGGGGTCTGTAATACACCAGAGATTAAGCTTTACCTGGACATCAATCTTCACAGCTGGTGATAGAAACCAGCAGAATACTTTAATTGGGCAAAGAAATTGTACATTGGATAAGAATAATAATAATGTATCTGCTTTGATTAACAGTAGAGGTCAAACTGTTTCAGGCTCTTTTTTACACAGCATGTGTGGGCTTTGAAATCATTCTGGCTCAACTTTATCACCTGCTGTTGAAATTATTGGAAATCCTTATCAGACTGTCTGGTGTGCCAAGATCCAGTGCTCTGGAGCTAAATGCTTCATCACAGATACAACTGGTGTATAGGATTGGTCTTAGGGAAAGGCAGTCTATTTCATATGGCCTATGGGTGCTTCTGAAAGGACTGTTATATAGGTTAAACCCATTAACCATCAAACTCCTGTGCTCTCCTAATGGCCTGCAAGTGGTACAGCATATTGAAACCCTGTTCTGGGAACCTATTGCTTCATTTAAGCTTCATAGTATCTTTCACAGATTCTCTGCTACTGATAAGGAGCGCCTTTTGGGGAAGCTTGGAATCTAAAAGCAGGAATAGAAGAAGTATATTTTATTAGATAATACTTTAGGCTTATATAGATTTAGCTGAGGTGGGGATATTAGTTGGACCAAACCAAGGGGCTGGTCATGTGCTGGATGGGTTTGAGTTGTTGGATACCTGGACAGTCATGTGATATTGGTTTGTTGCCATTTCCGGTATATTGAATGGTATATTGGAAGGGCACCAAATCAGGCAATGACTGGATGTTAGGTGTGATGGTGATAGCCGGAATACTTGTACATCCAGACCCTTGACACACCCTTCTCTTAAGGGGTTACTCAGGTACATCAGGAGGGGGCTTTATCTTGACAGCTGCCACCTGATGTTCCTGGAGTTGTTTACTAGTGGGTACCAACTGGGTTGAGTGTTCTCCTTTGCTGGGGTGGAGGCAAGATCTGTGGTACTTTTTGGTGATGAGCTCTTTGGCACCCTGGAACTTAACCAGGTAGGTGTTCCTGTCTGGTCGGTATCTGATGATTCTTCCTTGTCCTCTGTGTACTGAGTCTAGCTTCTTTCTGTTCCCTGCTAGAACCCAGACGGGGGAGTTGATGGGAAGTGGATCCTCTGTTGAGGTTACCTTTTGCATTTTGAGTCTCTTTATTTCTTCCAGTTTGGCTTTGAGGCGTATGTGTTGTAGAGCTGGTTTCTGTTCTACTGTGGGAGGTTTCCCCGGGGGGATCTTTACATATGGCTGGTTATTGCAGGTGACTATTTCTGGCTTGTACCTGTATGTTAGTTCAAACGGTGAGTAGCCTGTCCCTTGATTGGTATGAACCTAGGGTACTAGTAATGTGTGTTTCACGTATAGTGGCCATGTGTCTTTGGCTTTGCCATCCATTATTTTCTCCAGGGTTCTGATAAGGCTGCCGTTCAGGCGTTCACTCTGCTGTTGGCCTGTAGCCTGTAGGGCGAGGTTGTGGAGTGTTTGATGTTCTTTGTTTTTAGATTTCCATTTACTACGTGGCCTGTTAGCTCTTTTGCTCCATCTGTTATGATGTAGTCTGGAGTGCCGTAGTCCGCTATGATTGCTTTATTGATGAATTGATTTATTGTTTCCGCCTTGTGATCTTTTGTTGCCCAGCAGATGGGCCAACATGTGGCAAATTTGAGGGCTACAATTAGGAAACAATGATGTGTTTTGGTTTCTGGGAAGGATCCCACTACTTCCAGCCCCCAAACCTTAAATGGTTTGGGACCAGGTACTGGGTTAACTGTTGGCTGTGGTGCCTTGGTGCTGGTGTATTTTTCACATACTCTGCACTTTTTCAGAACATCAATTATGTCTTGCTTCAGGTTGGGCCACCATACTATCTCTTTTAATGTGAAATATAGATTGTTAGCCTTTGTGTGTCCTAGCAGACAATGGTGTCTTAGTATAGTGTCAACTCTTTGTGCAAGTGGGATGTATGAAATATGTTTATCCTTGATGATTTAGTATACTGTGACATTTGATATGTGGAAATGTTTTTCATTCTTTACTAGCGTATCATGGGTTTAGTTGATGTGTGGAGGGGTCCTTTCCTTTTGTCTTGTACTCAGTGTTATATAGGTTGGGCCAGTCAGGGTCTAGGTGGTCAGGGTGATCCTCTCTAGGCTGACATAGTCTAGAGAGGGAATTGGCTGTGACCAGCTCTGCCCCTTTTTATATTGGATGTCCAGGTTAAGCTGTTCCAGCAAGGACATCCATTTGGCTTGGCGCTGCGCGAGTGTGTTCTGAGTTTTGAAATAGATTAAGGATTTGTGGTCAGTTAGAACTCGGACGTTTAAGTGTCCTTTGAGGTAACATCTCCATTTCTTGCATGTGTGATATATTGCTAGTGATTCCTTATTTTGTATTGGGTACCTCTTCTCAGTGTTGGTTAGTTTTCTACTTTTGTAACATACTGGCATCAAGTCTTGCTGCCCTGGCTGGCGGATGCGTAGGACTGCGCCAATAGCGGTGTCACTAGCATCTGACTCAAGCTTGTAGCACCTGTTGTTATTAGGGTATTGTAAAATTGGTGCTTCAATCAAAGCTTGTTTTAATAGTTGGAAATTCTTTTCACATTCTGGAGTCCATATGAATTTCTTTTTGGCATTACCTTTGGTTAGGTCATTGATTGGTGCGGTGAGCATTCTGCAGTCTTTGATGTATTTCCTTAGGTAAGCTACCATACCGAGAAAGCATCTAACTTGTTTCACAGAGGTGGGGCGTTGCATGTTATTTATGGCTTTTATTTTATCTGGATCTGCTTTGATGCCACTGTCAGAGACAATGTGGCTCAAGAGCAGGAGTTCCTTTTCCATAAATTGGCACTTACTAGGCTTAGTGTATAGTTTATACTTTGCAAGTTGATCAAGTGTCTTGCAGACATGCGTGATGTGTTCCTCTTTTGGTTTTGAAAATATGATGATGTCATCAAGGTAGCATAATGTATTTGAGAGACCGTTTAGTGCTTGGTTCATCATGGTGGCAAACGTTGTGGAGCCGTTGGTCATCCTGAAGTTCATTACTTTACATTCAAACAACCCAAATTGTGTGTGGAACGCGGTTTTTGGTATGTCTTTCTCTTTAACTTCAACTTGGTTATAGCCAGATGTGAGGTCAATTTTTGAGAAAAAATTTGCTCCAGAGAGCCTTGCAAATAGGTCTTCTATGAGGGGAAGTGGGTATTTATTCTTTACTATACTTGCATTTAGTGCTCTGTAGTCAGTAACTAAGCAAAGGGATCCATATTTCTTTTTTATGAAGAACACTGCTGCCTCCCAAGGGGATTCTGATGTGCAGATGAAGCTTTTAGCTAAATTATCCTCAATATGGGTCTTGAGGGTTTGTGTCTCTATGGGGGAGAGTCTTTAGAGTGGTGCAGGTTTGGGAATAGCTTTGCATAAGTCAATGCCATGTTTGAACTCTTGTTTGGGGGGGGGGTAACTCTGTGAGTTCCTCCTTGAATACATGAGCATATTCATTTAGGAGTGCCGCGAGTTCTGGGCAATGGATCTTATGTGTTTGTATATTATTAAATTTGGAGTACCTCATTATGTGGAGGGTACTGTCTTTGGTTAGAAGTTCAGAGTCATCTTGATTTATGACCTGGACAAATACTGTGTCTCTTAGAATGAGGTTGTTGGGTTTTTTGAGAATGTTGAAATTAACTTCATTGTGTTTTATTGTCATGGTTTTTGTTTTCCAACAATTGCTGGGGTTCACTTGGGTGAACCAGTCCATGCTTGCTACAATGCTGTAGTTTATGTTGTTCATAAAAAGTCCTTTGATGGACGTTTGTATGCCTTGGAGGTCAATTCTGAAGGGAGTTGTTTTGCCTTCAAGTAGGACTTTTGACTTGTCTGCCATTATGGTGTATTTGAAGTTGGATTTGATAACTGGTATTTTGTACTTGGTTACAAAAGGTTTGCTAACCATAGTGTGTTATGCACCAGAGTTGAATAGAATTTTATGTGTATGAGATTTGTAAGTGCATGGATAGACAAGAATTTGTGAGAGATCTTTAATTTTTATGTTCATAAAATGAGGGATTGTGGGACACGTGGGATGCGAGCAGCAAAGTTTGTGCCTTAGTACTTCTTCTTGTTAATTTGGGGGAAGACAGGGGCACTTAAGCCTGTTCCCCCTCTTCTTTTCCCTGTTCCTCTGTTTTGAGACCTTTGAGATCAGAGAATGTGGGGTCAGATTCATAGCGGGTTGCTACTTCAGCGTTGTTAACTTTGGTGGTGTCCTCTTTCTTGGGACGGGAGCAGTTTGCGCTTTGGCTGCAATTGCCATTGTTACAATTGTAGTTGCCGTTGTTATTGTTGGTATTTTGGCGTTTACTGCCATTGGCGTTTTCTCTGCCATTGCCGCTTGAGGAGAGGTTGCCGTTGCATGCACATATTCCATGTTGGCGCGTTTTTCAGCGCGCTTGGCTTCAGCAATGAGCGCAGGCATGGAAGCATTTGCTTCTGGGCGGATGAGGGCAGCAACAGAGGGTATCATTCTGTTGATGAATGATGCTCTGGTGTGTATGTTGTCAGCTTGTGCTGGGGTTTGAATTTTTTTGGCATATTTCATCAAATTTGTTGGCGTAAGCTGCAATAGTGGTCTTCTGAGGAAGATTGCTGAGCTGTATTGCAACATCTTGGAGGGATTTGGTGACACAGAAATTGTGCAAAATGTTTGCTTTGAACTCTGCATAGTTATCAAGCTGGTTGTTAGTTTGTGAGCTGATCCAGGTGGCAAACCAGTTAGCTGCAGCCTTGTACAGGCGCTTGCTGGCTTTCTGGACGGCAACCTCCAAAATTAACTCATACAGAATGGAACATCCTCCATGTTGACAATTCTCAAAAATATTTTTCTTATTTTCAATATTAAATATTATTTTTTTCTTGATTAAATAATTGACACTGATAATAGAAGCAATGTTTGATTTTTATTTTGAGCTTTTAAAGGAAATTATAAAAGATAAAACAAAAATAATTTTTGAAATTGTTGACATGGAGGATGTTTCATTCTGTATGAGTTAATTCTGGAAGTTGCCTCCTGGACCCATTTTTTGTGGGGGGATGCGGCTGGCGCAGAGTTTGGTGGCTGTGTAGTCTAGCCAGTTGATGACTTTTTCTTTGTTTTTATCAAATTTTTGTCAATACCAATGTATTTGGTGTTGGTAACTTCACCTGTGGTAGGTGGTTGTGTGTTTGTTTGTGGTTGAAGAGAGCGACTGTATTGAATTATCTTGGCACATGCTTTGGGTATGACCAGACCTTAAAATACGGTGCATCCACTAGGTATATCTTCATCAATGTTGTGGGTGGGGAAGTAAGTTTTCCAGGTCTCCTGGGATGTGGCCTGGTTGAGTACGTGATCAAAGGTAGGCAAGTTTTGGTCAGGCATTTTCTCTTTCATTGGCGTGGTCAAAAACTGTAGTGCTACCAGTGATAAGGAGCGCCTTTTGGGGAAGCTTTGAATATAAAAGTAGGAAGAGAAGAAGTTTTTTTATTGGATAATACTTTAGGCTTATATAGTTTTAGCTGTAGCAGGGATATTAGTTGGATCAAACCCAGGGGCTAGTCATGTGCTGGATGGGTTCAAGTCGTTGGATACCTGGACAGTCATGTGATATTGGTTTGTTGCCATTTCCGGTATGTTGAATGGTATATTGGAAGGGCACCAAATCAGGCAATGACTGGATGTTAGGTGTGATGGCAATAGCTGGAATACTTGACATCCAGACCCTCAACACTACCATCAGTATTGAGATATTTGAAAGGATGTCAAATTGTACTTCAATTTTATTCCCAATAGAGCTTTTAATAGCTTTGAATGTGTGATGCTCCTGCTCTTGGGAGGTCATCATGGTGTGTCCTGGATTAAATCCAGAGACCAGCTTGGTTTGGCAACATTTTACAAGAGACTTAGCTCCCATCCTAGTGCATTGCACTGTGCTTGCAGCTCTGCAAACCCCTTTAGCACTAGCCCTGCTAGAATCCTGGCATCTAAACTCTGCATAATGGCACCAACATGGGTCTGTCTTCCCTTGGGAGTGTACAGCTTCTAGAACAGAGTAGTGAACTACTGATAAGTAACTCATGTCCACTTGCTATAAGTTCTAATCCTCTTCCCAATTGTTCCCATTCATCAATAGGTGTTTTGCATCTAGAAGACTTCCTACAGTGCTGTAAGTACTATTCCTCTTGACCAACACTCAGTTAGAGGATGTGAGGGAAAGATTACATGTTACTATGTTTAAAAATAGGTAGGGGCTGTAAAAACCTTTATTAAACCAAAAGCAGATCCTATTAGAAACCTTCTTAAATACAACTGTTTTCAGATTTCTGGACCCACTGCTCCTTTTGGAACGCCTTGTGGAGCCACCAGCTTCTACTTTGCTGCTCTATTGATGAAGCTATTAAAGTCTATCACCCAAGACATATACAATCTTAAGATTTTTCAATAGCAACTCTTCTCCATTTAGCCTCTGTCCAGTCAATCACTATTATATTTCCCCCTTATATTAGGCCAATCTCCTTTAGGCTGTCTCTTTTACAGGATTAAGCTACTCTGAGCTCACATTTTATATAATAAAGTAGGCTCCTAAACTTACTATATCCAATACCAAGGTTTTCTTGTGTGGTTTCTGGATGTATTAATTAAGCTTTATGTGGTCCCCCTAATGAGAATCCTTGGTAATTAAGCATTAACCCCAAAAAATCCCATCAACACTCATCACTTCCAAACATCTGAAGCGCTCTGCTTCACATTTTTGCTGAAACTTGGATTGGAAACAGCCATTTCACCAAGCAAAGAGTTGTCAGTTTGTGTGTTGGTCATGAACCCATTTCATGCTTTCCTTAGCGCACTGCTGTGTCTGGACTTGGCTGTCTACCATAAGAAGTCACTAGGAGGATTTCTCCTCATATTTTAGTCAACGTCTTTCTTCAGTTTACCCTCTGTAGCTAAACTTGGACAAAATATTTTACTGGATTTCCTTGCCTATTGCTCCCTAAGCAGATTGCTTCAGAGGAATGTTGAAGCGCCCTCCTTAAAGTTTTCATAAGCTGTTACAAACATATATTGATAGCCTAGCACCACTCATACCTATTAAGTATATCTCTGGGCCCTGTATATTATCTTATACCTAGGCCTTCAGGAAAAGTTTTATTCAATGCCAAACCTCTGTTCTTACTCACTCAAGTAGTTTATTTGGTATTTAAAGCGCAAAGTAACTAACTTCACTTCCTAGATACCCCCAAATCAAACATTTCAGCAGATAATTCTCTAGAAAGCCGCCCTAATGATGCTCTAGGCCATCCAAACTTGCACAGTAGAAGTAAGTTTTTTAAAGCTACCCATAATCCATAGGCAGAGAAACTGTATCCCCTTCCTAGGCAAAGTAATCCAGCTTTATTATCACCCCAGCTGGTCTGAGGATGCATATACCCCTTGGTATAACCAGCTCAGAGTACTTTTTATTGTTCAAAAGCATTAATCAAGGACCACCTTGATATCACACAAGGCATAAATAAGAAGCATCAGACATAAAGGCTGGGAAAACCAGTAACACCACAACCATTAAGATATCTTTGCCAACAATCTTTATTTGGTCTACCCAATCTCTTTATTGCAACACAGCTCTCAACGTTGTTTACCACAGACTTTTGGTTTATTATATCCCAGGTAATGGGACATCATGTGAAGTAGTCAATTGTGATGATCTAAAGTGTTGTTCTGAACTTTACCTCTTGAATAGATAAAAAAGTTCAACCCCCACTTTTCTTAGGGCTCTATAGTGTCAAAAAAGCAGACTTGACCCGCCAGCTAGGTTCCAACAAAGCAGACTTGTGACTTGCAATCTGATTTCCCAGTATACCATGCCAAGCTAGGAATTCAACTCAAATTAGCAATTCCATCAGCATTAATAAATGATGATACCTCACGGTGGATACCTCAATTTGGCGCTTGACTCATTACCAGGATCAAGCCACCCCTTTCACCATCCAGCTGTGTGATCAACACAACCATGTTTTTTCTATCCATTGATTCACAATGACTATATAATTACTAGCTCTCAATAAAGAATATTATCTAGTTTCCAAAATATTTTTCCCTTGTAATTATGCTAAAACAGCACAGTTACGACAATATTCTACCTGGACAATAAATTTTTGAGGTTCTAAATAATAAAACTCTATCCCAGACAGAGCAGGTTTGGAGGAGGGCTAAGATGTTTTGGAGCATTTTTGGTCACCATACCCTGTCTTTTGTGATCTTTTACAATTCTTAACTCATATGTGGCTTTTTGTGTATTAATGATGTATTATAACATCCCCAATTCATGTGAAAGAGATTTAGGGACCCTGTCCTTTGGGTTTTTTCAGTGATAGGTGTTTCCTACATTATTGATTGCTGCTTTTTGCTTTTTAGCTTAAAATAATAATAAAATGACACTCTGATGCTTGGAACTTTCTATACTTGGTTAAAGCACCAGTAAGTTAAGGTTAAGGCCAGGGTTGCCTGTGACAGATTCAGAATACATTTGGGGATAGTTTCAGCTATAAAAAACTTCATAGTGCTGTAACTGCAATGTATTAGCAGAAATACAGGGGAAACTAGTTGGAATCTAGATAATATCTTTATTTGATGTGTGAGGCTATATAGTATTGGTGGATCATTAAAGGGAACAAGATTGGTACAATCATGCAATTGTATATTTTAGGGGGTGGCTTCTTCATGTTAATGAGCCAAACTTAAATCAAGCTGTATTTTGAGTTGGGATTGCAAATATACTTATTTACTTGTTTGGGAATTTGATTTAACTTCTACATTTGTCTTTGAGTGATGGGAAGTCAGTTAAAGTGGCACACAGTCTCTTGTGCAGAACTTTTCTATGGGGTCAGCTCCACTGTTTCAACACCCCCCAAATGAGGGCCGTCTTATTCTGCTGGTAAGTCTGAAGAGAGGCTGTCTGGGGCTCGGGCTCTATATCTCACCAAATGCTGGTCTGTTGCTAGAATCATGTTATTGCACTATTTTTGGCAGGGTTTACATGGTCTAAGCTGGTTTTGATGCAGGATTTTGTCCCACTTTCTTGTGCCCAAACCTTGTACTAGGTAATTATTGTTACCATTTACCTTCATTACAATGTCAGGGCCTACTTTATCAGGTTGTAAATTGCTTTTGTTGGTGTTCATTACCCAAACCTTGTTCCCAACAGCATACCTTTTTAGATTAAAAATCATGTCTTAGAGATGCTTCTCTTCTCTGTCTGCTTTATCAGAATTGGTAAGGTGAACTTGAGGATGGCTTCTGGTTGAAACTTACTTTGGTATTAAAACTTAGCTCCTTTCAGGGCTTGAAAAATATATTTGGCTGTGTGCTGTAGACTAGTTTTGATGGACTCTTCCTAGTGGATCTGTTCACTTGGGCTTGAAATACAAGGAGAGCAGTTGTTAGTTGCTTGGGACAGCTCTCAGATGCCCTGGTAATAAGTTTGATGAGGGCTTGCACTAGGCTACCATCCAAATGTTCCACTCTACTATGATCCTGAAGGTAGTAAGGCGTAGTTAATATATGCTTGACTCCTTGTTTGGCCAGATACACATTAGTGCTATCAGATGTTAGCTCATTGACACTGTATGTAATGAGCAGCTCTTGATTTCAAAACTTTCTTACTATCTTCTTGCCTAAAAACCTTTGAACATTGTTACCAGTGTGGGCTTTAACAGCATGTTTTACTGGCCATCTGGTAGAAAAGTTGATTTTAGTGATTATTGTTTTTTGTTATTACTCTTTCCTGAAATGGGGCCTACAATTTACAATACCCATCCCTTTAAAGACAACTGTGTTTGGATGGTTGCACTGAATTGGGGGTGTTGCTCTTGGAAAATTATTTGCAGACCTCACATTATTCAAATACTTTTTAGGTTTCTCTGTAAAGGGTATGCTACCATACTTTGTGTTTCAGGAACTCATATAGGCTCCTGCTCTTGGTTTGGTCAATGTCTCTGTGGTAACATAATATTTTGTCCACTCTTTGATGTTTGGGCACATAGGGGATTATTACCCTGTCTGACATCTTAAGGTGCAACATTTCATAGATGTTGGTAAAAAGGTGTAGTTTCTTGTGACAGTATTGCTTGTTATGTATGTTGTACCCAGGAGGATGCCTTTATCCTTGATTCATAATATCATAAAGAGCTATTGGATCCCAGTCTATTTTCTTTTTCTTTTAGAGGCCCTACTGTAGTGTCTGGGTAAGGCATCCATGGTAGCAAACATTTTGGACCTGGTTTATACTGGATCTTTGTGCCAAAGTCTATAAAAATACCATATAGAGGACTAGTCAATGGGAAATATTCACATGTGCTTTAAATTAGATGAGTGATTTTTTATTAATGAGGGCTGTATACTACTCTTGTCTTTCAAGGTAACCACATCACTTCATCAAGCACTGTATAATTGTAAACAGTTCTTTTTCATTGATTAGATAAACACATTTTTTTGGTTATTTTATGGAATTTTATGCCACTGGTAAGAACTCACCAGCATCAGTTTTTATACAGAGGACTACGCCTGTGGGCACTTCCAAGGCATCAGTTTCCATTTGGCAGTCTTTTTCCCTTCTTGGATATTGCAAGATAGGGGACAGCACTAGTTTTTACTTGAGCTGGCAGAAAAAGAAGTCCTGTAGGAGCGTCCACAAAAAGTTAGACTTATCACCCATAATAGATAACAGAGGTGCAGTGAGCACACCAAAGTAAAAGATGAAGAACCAAACATAATCTATTATAACTAAGAAAGTTCTGAGTTTGCAGTTTTCTTTTGACAGCTTAATTTTGTAGATGCTTGGATCTTTTGAATATTAGACTTGATCTTGCCCTTTGATACTATAAGGCCCAGTGTTGCAGATCCTGAATGAATTAGACAAAGAAACGTCCACTTAGAAATTAAGTGATGAAACAATTGCGCAATTGTGAAATTGCTTTATTGCAACATGGTTTTACAAGGGTTAAAAATGTTTAAAACGCCTTAAAAATGGGTGTTTGAAGCATATCTGAATTGCACATTGAGTGCAGGCTTCACTTCCAAAGTTATTAATAGGACAACATAAATACTGCTAATTTCCTCCATTAGGAAAGGCGCGTGAAACAAGTTATTTTCTCACACAGCTCTTTCTTCTGTGCATTTCCACTCTCCTCCTTTTGGAAAGTCCTTCTGTCTGTGCCTCCTTCCCTCTGGTGGAAATTCCTCTGCCTTCTACTATATAATTGCATCACTATATTAGTAAGTTTCAGTTTCTTCTTTATATCTTTTATTCTTCTTTCTGCACTAAGACTGTCACTATACCAGCCAAAGTTATATTATTAAGAGTGAGGTTTATGACTAACTATTCTTGGTTTCTAGCAACCATTGCCATATTTTACAACACCCAGGAAGAGAAATAATTCCCAGTACAACTTACACTTAGAAAGTTTTTCTAGGAGCTTGTCTTGAGATATCATGGAGAATATGACCACAAATATTATGATGTTGCTCTACATTTGTACTGTACACAATGATATTGTCTAGGCAGACAAGAGCGTGTTTGCCATTGTGGGGTGAAAACACTTCATCTATGAATGTAAAAAAGGTGGAAGGTGTGTTAATCATCCCAAAGTTGAGGACCACACACTTGTAGGACCTTTATTTGTTACAGAAGGTGGTTTTTGGGAGGCTTCTATCCTTGATTTGTATTTTATTATAGTCAGCTGTGAGATTGATTTTGGAAAAAATTGGTGCCTCAAAGTACTTCAAAAAGGTTGTTTATTAGAGATAGAGGTTATTAATTCTGTATGGTGACTTTATTTAAGGCTCTGTAATCAATAACTAATTGTAGGAACCTGTAATACTTGGAGCATAAAGAAGACAGCTGCCCCAAAAGGTGACTGAAAAGGTCTGATCATTATCTTATCCAAGGCTTCCTTAAGGTAAACACAAAAGGCATCATCTTCCATTGGGAGTGAGGCAGTAGATAGATTGAGCTTTAGGTACAGCGCCCTTTAATTGTATGAAGTGCTGGATATCTTTACTTTGGGGTAGTCCTGGTAAGGACTACTTAAAGATTTCTGGGTGTTTTGCAACTATTTCTTGGCCCTATTTAGTGACAGATGTGAGAGAGGTGAGCCAAACTTACTAAGCTTGGCTTTCATCCTGGGGAAGAAACCCACCAGGATGCCATCCAGTGCAGGACTGGAATAGCCACTCAAACTGGCATCCAAAGGGACATGAAAGGGGATATTTGGGGGAGATAGGCGTCCAGCCTCATCAGGAGTATACTAGCAAACAGCCAGGAAGTGCAATGTGGTGCAACCTCTGGTATCAAAGGAACTCCAAGGGGAGAGGGAAGATCCTCCAACTGTATGAAGATGGGTGTATGTTTTTCCTTATTTTGGTAGGTTGTATTAATAACAGTGGGCAAGGAAAGTTCTATGTCATCAAAATTCAAGCTTTTAACCAGATTCTCTCCTGTAAAAAGCAAGTCAGTAGCTTTTGCAGGGAGGCTGTTCAGTAGATTCAGCAGTTGAGAGGATTTCTCTACTGCTATTACGCAGAGGAAGAGATGTGGGTCTAAAGCTTAGGTGACGTAGACCAGATTAGCAGCAAGGCAGGGGCTAGAGTGAAGATCACAAATTTTACCAATAAGAGCAACACATTCTTGCTCACAAGAAAAATTGATGGACTTCCAGGTAGAAGAATTTAATTTCAACAACTAAATTCTAGGAGAACCAGGAGCACCACAGAAAAATCTGGGGTCTTGGGTGACTTGGGACAGGTATGAAGAGCTTGGGGTAGACCAAGGGAGTATTTTCTGTCAATATATACGCTAATTAAAGAAATTTATAGCATAAACACTGGAAAATTATATTTTAAGTAGGATTTTATTATAAAAAATAGCTTAAAATGAGTTTGAACTTGACAGCAAAAGCAAAAAAGGTAAATAACAGTGCTTTAACACTAGCGTTAAGTTTAGAAGAGCCAGTTAAGCCAGCTGAAATCACAGGGAAATAAGGAAGGTAATAAAAACCTGAATTTTACTAATAATTTTTAGATATAAGGAATCCTGGTTTTAGATTCCAATAATTTTTTTAAAATAAACCTTTATTATAAAAGAATAGACAAGCAGGGACCCAAAATAGGACAGTTTGTCTTTTAAGGAATATAGTTTGGGCAAGTTGTGCCATCAGAAGCTGTGGGACACCCTGGTTGACTGGGTGATAATTTTTGCAGCCCAGGGCCAGGGTATTGTAAAGTTTTAGATTGAATTCTGGAGATGAATCTGATTGGCTGCTGTATAAAAGGCATTCCTTTAGGGGGTTTGAGACAGATGAACTTAAATTTTCAGAAAAAAATACATCATTATTGTGTTTTGAGGCGCGGCACAGACACACAACGGGAAATCATAGCCTTAGGATTGGATCCATACTAAGCCTCAGGTTAGTTGGCAGGGAAGGTGAAGCAATTATCTTGTAGCCCTGAACAAAAAGTCTCTGCTAGTTGTGGCTAGAGAGAGGCGCCAAATTACTGGAAGACAAAAGTGTGAATAGAACTTAATTTTTATTAGTGATAGCAAAATCAAATATATATTGTTTGATGTTATCACAAAATAATATAAGGACAGCGGGATCACTTGCCACAGGTATGAGTGGGGGAAATTGAGTTGCACAGGGCAAGGAAGACAAACAGCTGTATTTCCATCTCTGAAAATCAAGCCATTTTGAGGAGCAAAGGTAAAAGCAAGAGACTTGTCCTCAAAAGAAACCACCAAATGTAAAATTGAAAGAGAATGAATCATGGGCATTCACAACAGTCATTATTTGATTGGCCATATCTAATAATTTTAAAAATGGGATGGCACCAGACAGAATAAAAACCAAATTGATCAGAAAATCCTCTAACAGAGGTCGGAGGAGCTGTACTAGGATGATGAAACTTGAGAAGGATATGTCAATACAAAGTGCTTGTCAACAGTATGTGCCAATTCAGTTAAAAAATTTAAAGGCTTGTCTGGGTTTATTTATATTTCTTCATATGTTAAGGGGGAAATGGTCTAATCCAAGGCCAAAGGGGAAGTAAATTTACAAAATCATCTTGATTATCTTTAAATTATATTATCTTGTACTGACAAGTTTACCATTTAATAGCTTTGATACCCTCTCTTCATTATTAGGTCTATGTAATTTGTACAAACACATGGTCTCAAAATATTTGGTTAACTGTATCAGGATAAATTTGGTAGTTGACTCCTTCACATTTGATGATTAGTAATGATGTGATCCAGTGTATGTGGAGTTTGTTTCTTCTTACTAAATCTAGGCCAAGTACCACATCAAATCTGGGGAAGTTGATGGTAGGTCCTTGGATAGTAGAGTGGAGGTCTTCCAGGGTGATAGAGTTGGTGACTATCTCCTAGGTAGCTGCAAAGTGATGTTTATCAGCTAAAGCTAAACTCTTAATCTGCAAAGGATTAGTAGCTAACTTGAACTTGTTCACAAAGATTCTGTTGACTAGGGTAAAATCTGTGCCTAAACCTAGAGCCCAGAAACAGTGTAACTTTGAAAGCAAAAGATAGAACATCAATTTATTTGAATGTCTGTAAATGTGTAGAGCACTGGGTTGTTCAACAGTACTTGTAACATTTGACATTGGTCAATATCTTCAGGCCAGTACTCATCATTGGGCAAGGCTGACAGTTGTTGAGGAGAGCTTGGCTTTCTTATTTCTCTTCCCACGCTTTTCTCTCATCCTGTTTGCCTTGGGTGGCCGTAAATTTTGAGTGTGTACAGTTGACCTGCCCATTTTTCCCGTTGTGATAATTTCTGGGTGTTTGAGGCTTATTTCTGCTGTTGTTCTTAGGCAGAGAACAACTGGAACGGCTTTGGGGTGATATTCTTGAGGTCTTTCTCTCCTCCCAGTCTGTGCCTTGTAGAGTGCATTAGAGGTTTACTTCTTCTCCACTGCTTCATGATACAGGCTTTGAAGGTTGGTCACTTGGTCCAAGTCAACATTTATCATTACATGGGGATTGAGCCTGTTGTAATACATGAGTTATGTGACAGGGTTATCAAAGGCCATCTTGGAGGGAGTGTGTAGGTGCAATTCTTTGTAGGCTCTTGTTAATTCTTTCACATTCCCAGTCTACACCAAGTTCTTAACCTAGCAGATTATCATGAGAGCAGTGACCTTTATTATAAACCTTGTCAAGAAGTCTCACTTGAAGATGTCCTATTCCTTCTCCATATAATCTTTGTGCTTCTTGTTGCACCATTTGCCTATTTTGTGGGTCAAGAAGATAGAGATCTCTGCAATCTAAAAGCCTGCTGGGCACCCCATTTGTGTTAGTTTGTTTCAAGTGGAATGATCCAAGCTGTGGTGCTGTGTTTTTTTGACTCCTGAAAACAATTCCAAGGCAGCACTGCAAAGTCTATTGGCTATGTGGACAGTCATGACACTCTTTTAAGTAATTTGAGTTGTGTAGGAAGAAGCCTGGAAGAACCCTGGCACTGACAAGGCATTGAAGGCTGGAATTGGGATTACCATGTTCTGTTAAATGATGTTTCCTTCTGTTATTTCAGTTCCCAGTGTGCAGGGTTTCCAATTCAAGAGGAGACCAGACATGATTCTTTTGTATATTTGTTGACTGTGGTGAGTACCAGCAACAGGAGGAATTTTGAAGGAAGAGGTAATATAGGAACCCTACCTGTGCCACCAATGCTGTTACTGTGTTTTATTAGCAAGTTACAAGGGGAAAATATTTGAAAACTAGATGATTATATTTATTGAGATATGGGTATTACAGTAGTTTTTAAACCTGTTAAGATAAACATATATTAGTCAGTTTAGAACACCAAACTCAGTCTAAAAACAAAATTAAAGTGGATCCAAATCTATTATAATTTAATTTAAATTCCTTAATTTTTTATTTTGTTCTTATACTGAGTTTATGCGTTAAAAACTGACTAATATATGTTTATATCAACAGGTTTGGAAACTACTGTATGTAGTTGTGGGTGAATTGTGATAACAGGAACTTGATTTTTAAAATCACTCACTTTTTTGGATAGGGGTAGCTTGATACTTGTAATGAGGTAAGCATTTAAATGAACTGTCTACCAAGTAGGAATTGCTACTAGGTCATGTGTCTGGGTTTGATAATTTGTGTTGACTTCTACATTTGGGTTTGAGTTTTAAGGACGTCAGTTTGAGTTGCACAGGGTCTCTTGTGAAGAACTTTTCCTGGGGTTTGACACTGCAGTTTAGAGAGAGGGGGGCTAAACTAACTAAGTTTGGCTCCCATTCTGGGGGAGGATCCACCAGGACACCACCCAGTGCAAGACTGGGATGCCCGCTCAAAGTGGCGTCCACAGGGAGGACACAGCGGATAGTCGTGGAAAGTATGAGTCCAGACCCATCAGAATCATCCCACCAAGCAACCAGGAGGCGTGCTTGGGGCAGACTCCTGAACAACCTTGCTCTCTTCTGGAGCCAACACAACTGGGGCCTCAAAGAAAGAGGGCATTGGGGGAGTCAGATCAAGGGGCGCAGAGAGGGCAGATTCTTGGAAAGAAACTCAATATTGTCGCAAGTGAGGCTTCTTACTACATTCTTGCTGGTGACAAGGATATCATGGGCTTGTCCAGGGATATCCTCAAGAATATGCATGAACTGGATAGGATTGATGCCAACTTAGTGAAAGGAATGGGTGATTTGGGTCCAAAGATCTGGTGAAGTCAACCAAATCATCAAAAACACAGGAGCCAAGGTAAAGGCCATAAATTTGATCAGAGGTACTAACATTTTTAGGACCTAAAAATAGGATTAATAAACAAAATTCATATACTTTTAAAGTAATTAGGCTCTGTCTCTAAAATAGAAGACATAAAGACAAACATGAAGTCTCTAAAGTCTGCAGGGAGTATGGGGGACAACAACCGCAGAAAAGGGGTCCAAAAACAAGAAACCCTCTTTAAAAGTGTATAAGAAAGCAAGGAATTGAAGCAAAAGCAAAAGGAACACAAAATTGAACTTATAATAGGTAAATATATAGATTTTACTACTAATTATAAAAGTCAAGTTGTTCTTTCCAAAGCAAAAGATATTATCTATAGTGTCAACGTATACAACGTCAACAGAGACTTTGGAAGGCCGCAGGAAGGCCAGGGAGCAAAGGACAAAGGTAAGAGACAACAAAACCTCCACTAACACCTTAGAAGATCAAAGAAGCCAAAATAAAAGGCCAAAAATTCTAACTAAAATTTTAAATGAAAAGGGAAAACTTTAATTTGTAAGAATGAGCAAGCAGGGGACCAAAAGTCCCCTGTCTTCCTTTAAGGGTGAAATTCAAAATTCAGGGTCACCTGACCCAGGGACACGGGTTTGATTGGATGCAAGAGAAATTTTGCCAGGCAGATCCAGCAAGCTGGAGGGTTTTACACCAATTTACGACTTCAACTCTGATTGGCTAGGGTCAGATGAATGGGGCAGCTTGCCATTCAATCCAGATGGATTGGCATTTAAAGAATTGGCAGTAGCGCGACCTGAATGATTCAACTTAATTAATTTCAAGTGTGGACGGGCCCAAGCCAAAAGGTAGTCCAAATTAATCAGAGATTCCTCTCAAGTGGGAACCAAGTTCATCACATTGGTATTTACCACCTGGGAAGGGTATGCCAATACAAATCTCTCATCAATTGTATGGGCTAAATCCTCAAGGAAAGTTAGGGGCTTGGCTGGCTTCTGAACAGATTTCTTTGAGTGGTGTGGGAAGGTTGTCCTATCCAAGGCTAAAGGGGGGAGTGACTTTACAGCAGTTGTTTAATAAATGACAATAATTAAAAGGATGTCACTTTTCAAAGCGAAATTCTGCTAGGAAACCAATTATTATCTTGATGGCAATTTTTTATTGGCTGGCAGGAGGTAAATTTTGCCTTAATGAGTAATGGAACAATCTGATTAAATTCTCATGGGGATCAATCTATCAATTACAGCCTCTGGAAGGTGACCCTGGCTTTGGAAATATTTTGGTATCATATGAGCCCCAGACCCTTGAATCCTTGGAGCTTGGACCAATCAAAATACTTTTTGATTAAGTTTGTTAATTTCTTTTGGGGTTTTGTCCCCAGGGACTTGATACTGGGTAGGACGTAATAAGAGCATTAATCTAAAATCTTAGATTAAAAAGGCAATCAATTAATTGATTGATTATTCACAATCTTTAAATCAATATATGAGAGTACTTTTTATCACTTTGGAACTGCCAGCTTCAAAAACTTGTGTGTAGTTGAAAACATTTCACACCATAAAAAACTTACATTTTTATA
Source organism: Entomophthora muscae (assembly GCA_014839935.2). Classification (NCBI taxonomy): domain Eukaryota; kingdom Fungi; phylum Entomophthoromycota; class Entomophthoromycetes; order Entomophthorales; family Entomophthoraceae; genus Entomophthora; species Entomophthora muscae. The sequence continues at coordinate 107,778 of QTSX02000050.1, read as the reverse complement.
TTTTAGATTTCACCAAATCTTTTAAACCTCTGTGCAAGAATCCTTTAAGATGTTGCTTTTTCAGCTTTTTATATGGCCATTCAAAGTCTGCTTTAAGAAAACTGAAATAACATACAGAAATTAATATAAGAATAAAACAGCTCATGTTGATTACCAATATAATCAAGCTACATAAGATTTTTTTGTGTGCTGCTTCTGTGCGCTCTAACATGAATTTGGTGTGTCCATCTCAAGAGCTCTGAAAATTACTCCACTTTTTATATTAGACAATTCCATATTTGAAATCTTAAAAAATCTCAAAATTAAATTTTACTTGATTATAGTTACTATTAGAGGCCTCTTAATTATATTCAAAAAGCTGCATTCCAGGCCTCTAAGGACATAATCAACCATATAAAAGGCTACCCTCTAGAGTCAGCCTGTTAAAGCAAAATCAGCTAAAATACACATGTACCATCACCTAAGCCTGAGTAGGACCACCTAACTCCTACCAACCTATCTTTATTTAGTCCCCTCTGATCCCCAGAGCAACTGCTCAAATTTTGGCATATACTATACTGTAAATTCAGAACCTAAAGGTAAAAATGAGGGATTTTCAAATTGTTTTTGCATGAACTCACCAACTTAATGGAGTAATTTTAATCCCAGAACAACTTAATTTTTATATAAATTGATGAAAATTATTCCAGTAAGTTAGTGAGTTCACGCAAAAACAATTTGACAATCCCGCATTTTTACCTTTAGGTTCTGAATCTACATTATTCCCACATCTGAGCACAAGAAAGAGAAGCAACCTAAGATGGATGTTTGTGGTGCTCAAGTATTCATAGGGTAGGTTTGAAGTAGCTAAGCAGCAACTGGGAACACAACAGGACCAATATCTTCTTACTCAACATAACCTCTATTTGTGGGCTCTGCAAGTAATCTAATAATTGGAAGTTGTGGTTATGTTTGTATGGTAAATGATTGCCTTTATTGGGGATCTCTTGAGAGTCTTTTATAGTTGGAGGGGGAGGAGGGAAAAGAAAGGGTGAGTCATACTGACTGGGGTCTAGACTTTCAGGAACTAAGCTAATCTTGAAGAGATGAAACATTTTGGGGAATATTCAGAGGAAAATGGCTTAGATTGGGTGATAAGTGAACATTTGAACATGTGATCTGGGAGTCAGGTGATTGCAGCAATTGTAGGGCTGTCTTTGGGGAATTGGGTGTAGAATAGGGTTTTAGACTACTTTCCTTAGGGTCCATGCTTGGCAAGTGGGGCAGAAGGTCAATATACCAATTTACATAGTGGGCGCAAACAATGGGTTGATCATTGATAATTGCCATATTAAAGCCTCATCCAATGAGTCACCAATTGGAGCATCTGCGGCTAGTTGCAGATGCATCAATTGGCCACTAATTGCCATATTAAAAGTCACTCTGATGGGTTGCTCTCTGATGCATCTGCGGCTAAGGGCAGGTGTGTCAATTAGTCTCTAATTGGAAATGCCCCTGTTGAGAGTCTGGATGTACAAGCATTCTGTCTACCGCCAACCTACTTAATATCCAGCCATTGCCTGATTTGGTGCCCTTACAATATACTGTTTGACATACCAAGAATGGTAACCAAGCAATATAACATGACAATCCAAGTATCCAGTGGCCCAAACCCATCCCGCACATGACCAACCCTTAGGTTTGATCCAACTAAATCTCCGCCACAGCCCAATCTATATAAGTCTAAAATATTATCTAATAAAAGATACTTTTCTTCTCTCCTAATTCCATATTTAAAGCTTCCCTAAAAGGCGCTCATTATCGCCCCTATAGGATTTGAAGGGGTACCCTCTGGCATAAAACATAAAAAAGGGCAACAAGTTCCCTTATACTTTTCCAAATAAAGAATTAGTCCAAGAATGGTAATACTGAGGAGTGGCACCCTGCACCACAATGCTCCTACTGGGGATCATAATAAGCTACAATAATCATACTGTTCAAAATATATGTACCAGGAAAGATGAATTTACAGTGACCACAGTGTTTCTTTAAGGCTATTCAATTATGTCAACAAAGGGGGTACTAATTTTATCTAAAATGGTTACAGCTTCAACTATAACAAAAAGAAGAAGGTTATCTGCCAACACCGTTACAGATGTGACAACCTTGACTGGCCAGCAAGGTGCATCCCCTATGGGTTCAACATTTTAAAGCCCTAAACATCAACCATGATTTCAATGAGCCGGTTGACCCTTTCATCAGCTGACCTGCCAGTTCCTTTGTCAGGTGATCCCAACCACATCAGATAAAACTATACTGAAGTTGTTAATTATGCCCTCGTAAATCTTAATGACTCCCAGCTTATCTCTGCTGGCAATGCAGCTAAGCTGCAGAGATGTTTCACTGATCAGCACTATGTCCTAAGTAATAAATGTGTCAGTGCCATTTCAATTGATTGGTTGATCTTAACTGAGGATCTAAAACTGCTTTGCCACAAGGAGTGCTTGATCCTCCATGACAACAGTATAAATGCAAAGGCACAGCTAATCTTCTTTTCTACAAGCCAGGATTTACAAAACTTCCTAAATGCATTACCTGGCTAGCTGATGGCACTTTCTCAACCTTCCCAAAGCTGTTTAGCCGGCTTTGGAGCTTATCACTGTCAGGTTGGCAATCAAATTCTTCCTCTTGTCTATTGCTCCCTTCCCAATAAGGATCAGGGCACATATGTTGGTAATATCACCATCTTATGATACAAGCTCAATGAAATCCTTCTAAATATTTTATTAAGAGCCCAAGGAGACATGAGAGCTCAAGAGAGGGACCCCTTACCAGGAAAGAGATGTCACCATCACCAAAAAGTGGGTGGGAAGCTTGTTGTATCACACCTACTTGGTGGTTGATTTTATGCAAGCCAGAGCTAATTGGTTCATCAAAGTCTTCTGAAGCTTCACTGGGGATACTATTTTATCTCCCTCAGACACTCTGCTGCCACCTTTTAAAAGTGTTCAAATTTCCATGACCTTGTCAATGTCAAAGGGAGAAAAGAGGCCAAGGACACCTTTAACTGATTGTGTTTCTGGAGCTAGCAAGGCAAGAGGAGGCAACCCCTTTCTGTGATACCCTTATGTGTCATTCTTACATTTCTGCCAACCAGGCAACCTTTTCTCCATCTATTGAGTACTTTGAGACTTAACAAATTTGAGCCTTCTAAGGAGCTCAGCAAATAAAAAATGTAGTTATTTGATCATATGGAACTGCTTAGGCAAGTTAAAGAGGGCAAGGTCAAGACCACCTCTTCCCTTGAAGAGTGATATAGCCATTTTGCAACCAGGGTCTGAGTAGTAGCCAAAGATCAATGAGATCATGGTTAATATTAAACCCCGGCAGGCCATCTCTGCCTGCCTGTTCAAGAAAGGCATGAGTGATTAGGATGACCCCAAGAAAACAGAGGCTGTGGTGAAGTGCCAGGATATATGCAAGGCAGCCCTTGCCTGCTATCCCAAGCATAGAGGGCTTGAGCATCTCCAAGATATCTCTGTTCCTCTTTCAATTAATATTTAATCCCTTAACTAATAAATTTATATTATTTTTTCACTTTAATTTGGCTCTAATGCTTTTTAACTTTTCTTTAGTGTTTAGTTATTATGTATAGTATAAGTTATAGTATATGGTTGTTTAGCAGAAAAGGCTTTGTTGCAACCGAGTTTCCAGACTTGCCTGCTAATGTATCTTACAATACACAGGGGGTGCACAATGAGTCGCCCCTTGACGTATCTAACGACATGAACTAATCTGATGGCAATATCAAATGGTGGGCACTTCATCCTAATTAGGAGCATTACCAATTTGACTTGCTGATTCCCGCACAAGTTATTCCTTGGCTTCAAACCTTGCATGGAACTTCCCACTATGACACCTCCTTGTGGCCTTGTGGCTTTCCCCATATGGTATATTAATCACAATATTCCACAATAAACAATACCTTATTCTTATTATTCTGTCCTTTCTATTGAACTGTTGTCTTCCCCAATTCCAAATACTGAATCCTCATTGGTTCAGTTGCAGCAGTGGTAGCAGCAGTAGGTTTACAGCCTACCTAAAAAAATTTCCCCCCAAGAAAGGACGGAGTACAGACTGTATGGCTACTCCCCAACAAGAGACCTTCCTGCCAATCACTGAGGGGGAAATCCCCAATGGGTACGTCATCTATCAAGACCAGCTAGTTCTCACCAGCATGTACAATTGGCTCCGCCTCAGAAAGCATGACGCCAGCGTCTCCCCGCCCCAGTTGGACCTGTCCCAAAGCATGCTCAACCTTCAGCTAGAGTCCTTTGTTGGTGGCGTTGAAGGGGCTGATATAATCATTTGGCTCCAATCTACTGAAACCTGCCTCCATATCTGTCAGGTTCCTGAGCCCATGTGGGTTGCCACTGCCTCTGGTTGCCTCATGGGGCCTGCCGCTGTGTGGTTCATCAACTGGGCCTGTCAAGAACTCAACGTTACCTGGGCTTTCCGTGACACTGCCAAGTCCCGCTACAGCAAAACCTTCTCCCCATTGTTGTGGGGACCCTCTTCTAGCAATCAAACAAACTGGTTCCGTTCCTGAGTACCTTGCTGCCTGGCAACAAGCTCTTGCTGTCACCCCCAAAGCCGTGACTGACAGAAATGCAATGCTACTCACTCTCATTGTCAATGGGTTAAAACCCCATATCTGCAAGTGGGTCCCCGTAGGTTGCTGCACCTCCATCAATGACTGCTATAAGGCCATTGTGGAGGCTAACAATCAGGGTTCAATGGGCTTCTGCTGTACCAGTGACGCTCCATCCCAACCACGTACAACACCTGGCAATAGCCACAATCAGGTGGGCCGTTGCCAGCCCGGTCAGCAGGATAATGGGACTAAACGCCCCCACAAGGGGGAGCTCCAGCTTGCGCAAATTGAGGATCCAGGAATAGCCTGGGGGTTGTAACAACAAGAGGCCCTACGACCCCACCTGACCCATCCTCTCAATCCCTGCTTGCAAAAAATCCCTGCAACTACAACATTCATGAAGTCAAAACCCTGGATGTCTTTCAAGTCCACAGTGACAACCCTTTATTGCAAGCAAGTCACTCCTCAAATAAAGTAACACACTTGTCCTATCCCTTCTGTTTTTGTGGAAACACACACAAATTACTGGTAGATAATGGGGCTGACCACACTATGATGGACCAGGCGTTTGCCAACTCTCAACAATTAGACCATGTGTCAAGCAGATTCAAAGCAGTACAGGTAGCTGACTCCCGCAGAGTATCAATAACCCAATAGACAGTACCTTTCTCTGTGAGAATGAGGAACATCCAGGTTAAGCTCTCTGGGCCCATCATGGCCGGGCTCAGCCACAACATAATTGCTGGACTCAACTGGCTTTGGCACAAATGTCCCTACATTGACTGGGATACCTCTGTCATCACCCTCAATAGAAATGGGGTGGGGTTCCAGATCTACCCTGTGGAAATGAGCAAGTTACTCCATGATACTGTTTTTTTAGAATAACAGAGACAGGCTCGTACAATTTCAAGGGGAGAGAACTATACTTTAACCAATGCTCAGTCAAAGTTATCTGCGCTGAACCATCTGTGGTTCCTCCCTTGACCTCCTCACCACCACCAGCGCTTGCTGCACTCCTTGAGGAGTACAAGGATGTATTCAGTGAGACACTTGAACAACTATCTCCTCTCCAGGAGATCCAGCACGCTGTACAACTTCAAGGATTGTTACCTAAAGCACAACCATTATACCGTTTTACACCAAAAGAAGATGAGACCTTCCTCCAGCACCTTGTGGACACGCTTGATAAGGGTTTCATTCACCCCTTGCTCTCTCCATAAGGGGTGGCTGTCTTTTTTGTAGCCAAGAAGGACGGGTCCCTTTGCCTGATCACAGACTACCACACCCTAAATGAGGTGTTGGTTAAGAATAAGTACCCCCTGCTGCTGATTGATGACCTGTTCAATACACTTGCAGGTGTGAAGGTCTTTAGCAAGATTGATCTCACTGCAGAGTACAACCAGGTCTGCATTGCACCTGGGGATGAGGCAAAAACTGCCTTCTGCACGCGCTACAGGTTGTTTGAGTGTCGTGTCATGAACTTTGGAATGACCAACACTCCCTCCACCTTTGCCATGTTGATGAACAAAGCATTTGAGGAACTGATTGGAAAATTTGTGGTTATGTACCTTGACAACATTATTGTATTCAGTCAAGATCAAACCACACACCTCCAACACCTCCGTGCTGTCCTTGACACCCTTTGGAAAAACCAGCTAAAATCTAAACCCTCCAAATGCAAGTTCCTCAAGTCAGAGCTGTTATTCCTTGGGCACACCATCTCTGCCCAAGAGATAAAGCCTGACCCTGCCAAAATTAAGGCAATCACCAGCATGCCGCCCCCCACTGATGTGGGCCAGGTGCAGACATTCCTAGGCATGGTTGCCTACATACACAAGTTCATTACCAATTGCAGGGAACTAATTGCGCCTCTCACTGAGCTTCTCAATACCAAACAGCGCTTCCATTGGACCCCTGTCAGGGATTGAGCCTTTGAAATGTTGAAGCAAAGACTCACAACAGCGCTTGTGCTGCAGTTTTCTAATCAAAACCCTCAGTACAAACTTGAGACCAATGCTTCTGACAGGGCCATAGGGGGAGTGCTAAGGGTAGAAACTGACAACAGCGTTTTTCTCCCCATGGCATATGAGTCCAGGAAACTTACCAACTTGGGACAACACTACCCTATCCATGATAAAAAGTTGGCGGCAATTGTGCACTGCATTGAGAAGTGGCGCTGTTACCTGGAAGGTGCTACTTTCCCACCCTGCGTTCTGACAGACCACAAGTCACTTCAGTACTTCAACACACAGTCCCACTTGACACGCCGCCAAGAAGGATGGGTTGAGCGTCTATCCCCTTACCAGTTGTGCATTGAGTACAAGCCTGGGAAGGAACTTGTCACAGCTGACACCCTTTCATGACTCTATGTAGCGTCCATCACTGGGGAAAATGGTTTGGATCCAGATTGGCCCATGCTTTACCTCCGCCCTGAGGCAACTCACTACAAAGGTCTTAACTCAGTAACCATCTCCAAATTAAAGGACAACAAAAGTCAGTTCACCACTGATGCTGGTAACGTCTGCTGTTGGGCAGAGACAGGTGAAAAGACGCCTTAAATTCCCACAACGCAATGAGGTGACACAATATTGCACTACCACTGAACCCTGGGTCACATCAGAGGGTGTAACCTCTTTGAGATCATGAAACAGAAGGTTTGGTGGCCACGCATGCGTCAAGACATCTTGGACCTCCTCAAAATGTGGGTGTTGTGAGAAAAGAACACGCCCAAGCCTGCACCCCCCCAAGTCTGTCCTGCCCATCAGGGCCATGGAATCCTTCAAGCAGTGGGCCCTTGACATTATGGGGCCACTCCCCAAAGTCAGACTGGGGAAGAAGTACATTATCACTGCCATTGACTACTTCACTTGCTGCCCAGTGGCCTGGGCAACAACCAACCACACCACCACCCGCTTTATTGGCAAGGAAATTGTGGCCTGCTTTGGGCGACCCAAACACCTCATCACAGATGGTGGCCCCAAACTTATTGGGCACGTCATGAAGGCATACTGCGCCAAGAACATGCTAAAATGTATAGTTATGACCCCCTACCATCCTCAAGCCAATGGACACGTGGAACAGTTAAATGGCTCACTGGTTCAATTGATTGCCAAGCTCTCACAAGAGCACCCTAACACCGCATGGACTGAACACCTACCCACCGCTCTATTTATCCTGCAAGCAAGAATCAACAGGGGCACAGGGTTCAGCCCCAGCACCCTGGACTTTGGGACGCCTGACAGGGGTTGAACAGGGAAAGCTATGGTCCAAGGTTCCTGACAAGCCTCCCCTAGTAACAACTCCATCCCTAGATCAATGGCGTGCCAAAGCCCAGGAAATTGAATACAAGCGGATTGCAGGAGGAACAAAGCACCTCAAAGCTAGATACGCTGTAGGTGACCCCGTCTACACCCTCAATCCCAATTCTGCCAAGTTGGAGCCCAACCACCTAGGGCCCTTCAAGATAGCCGCTGTCTATGACAATCATACCTATCAACTCATTGACACCCAAGGAAATACCAAGAAGCTTCACCATGGTTGCTTGCACCCCTGCTGCGCCATCCCCACACAAAGGCTGTTCATGTGGACCTTCCCAGACCTTCCACAGACTCTGGTCTTGGTGTCTGACGACAAGCAGGGGGCAAGGTGGGGTGTTGCAACCGAGCTTCCTGACTCGCCTGCTAACATATCTTACAATACACAGGGGGAACTCGATGAGTTGCCCCTTGACGTGTCTAACGACATGGATTAATCTGATGGCAATATCAAATGGCGGACACTTCATCCTAATTAGGAGCACTACCAATTTGACTTGCTGATCCCCACATGAGTTATTCCTCGGCTTTGAACCTTAAATGGAACTTCCCACTATGCCACCCCCTTGTGGCCTTGTGGCTTTCCCCATATGGTATATTAATCACAATATTCCACAATAAATGATACCTTATTCTTATTATTCTGTCCTTTCTATTGGACTGTTGTCTTCCCCAATTCCAAATACTGAATCCTCATTGGTTCAGTTGCAACAGCTTATTTTGAATATATTGACTTTGAAGCTTTGCCCAACCTTGTTGCTACTAATTGATCCCATCTTTATTGAAGATTTGGAATTTGTAGGTCTCTTTTAATCTATATTTGGCCTTTGGTTTTGATTACCATGCTGTATATGTCTTTTAGCATTAAATGTAAATGGCTGCTGAGATGGTGTTTTTTATATTTGTGATGCTGTAATTCGATATGCTGTATCTACCATTGCTTTTGAGATGCTGCCTTTAGATGCCATGCCTTAGCCAAGGATGGGGTTCTCTGCTTCTAGCTCAGGCCAAGTGGTTGACACAGCGCAACCCGATTTAATTATCATCCAGATATTACAATATAAAAGTTTAAGAGCCCTAGCAATTAAAAAATAACAAAGTTGAATCCAATTGAAGTTTAATAATTCCCAGAAACGCTGGAATTAGTAGGGGCACTCTGGACCTTTTTGGGTTGGACGCTTTTACGTCCTCTGACAACTGCGGTGTAGAAGTGTGAGGATGTGGTGGTGCTTGAGGAAGAGTTTGAATGGGATTCACTGGTCTCGGAGGTAGTTGTGACGGTTTTCTTGTGTAACTTTGCTTTCATAGGCTTGGTACCATTGTAGCTGGAACCTTTCTGTGCGGTTGAATTGGCTGGCGATGTATAGTTGCTGATCCCTGGGGTAGCATGGGTGGTATTATTTTGATAGGCAGGTGCATCGTCAGCGCGACGAAGTAGGGCAGTTGAGCCGAGGGATGCGTATGCGATGAGTGAGATTAATTTCATATTGCCCGACATTCCATGTGCTGGCTTCCTATATAGCGTGTGATAAATTAAAGTGCATCAATCTCAGCACTGCATATCAACTCCAGAGCCCTGCTCCGAGAATCCAGATCAGTTGAATTTAACATGTGTAACCCATATCTCCAATCAAACCAATTACTCTTGGATCAATTAATCTGGGATAGTTGCCTTCATCCTTGTCTCAGAAGATTTGCCATTTAATAAACATTGATTTTTCTAAAAGAAACATCGGAGCCAAGCTTATTGGTTATGTTCAGATCCTCTGGTTACTCATATTTTTCATAAAATATCAAAACTAAAAAACTTTTCAACCGATGCTTGGATACCCAGCCTTCTGATATTCAATCTGAATGATGTACATGCCTTTAACAATGTTTCATCGGAGCAATGATCAGGGCTCCCGAGCTAGATGTCCCCACCTGCACCAAAAAACCAAACATAAAGTTAGTCTAGGATTTATTTGAAATCGATTGGATGCTAAACTAAAACACCTTTGACACAAATGCAATGTTTCAATAAGACCTGATTCCGGCATGTGAAATATGGCTCATCAATTCAACTCGAGATACCAAGTTTCATCGGAAAAACGTAAGTACTGGTTTAAACACATGTTGATGGCATAAGGAGCTGGAGCCCAGCCACCAAGAAGGTGGCATGTTTTTAAATTACAAGCAGCAAGGAAAGGCCTTGTAATCGATTGACAGGCACCCCTATTCCTTGTACCGCATGGGCTGATTTCGCAGCCAGGGAAATACAGGAGCATGAAGTTGCCGTGACAGGTTCAACCAACTCTGCGATCGAATGTTCAGATTAATCAGATTGGCAACATAATATTTACTCCGTTATCTTTATATAAAAGTCTGTCTGGATTACCAGCTTGAGTGCACTCGAGGTGTAAGAAATTGTATTAAATATTCCATATTATTTTATACAGTGGTTTTCAAAGCTATGGTGCTAAGCAAAAAAAACTCATCTGAAAATGAAAATAACTCAGATAAAAATAAAATCAACTCATCTCAAAGCAAAATAAACTCAGAAAAGAAAACAGAAGTGACCCCAAATCTACTGTTAATTGATATAAATTAATTGTTTATTTAGTTCACTTGCATCTGAGTCAATTTTGTTTACATCTGAGTTTTTTTTAAATTGAGTTGTTTTCGCTTACAGATGTGTTTTTCCATTTAGCGCCATAGCTTTGAAAAAGGGCAAGTGCCTAAAGTCAAAGTGTGGAGATAGAAATCTCCAAATCAATGGATTTTTTAATCTCCACACTTTTTTTAAATAATTTTTTTTATCAAATATTTAATATTTTTCTTAAATTTGACTTTTTTGAAATGTTTTTACTAGTAGCTAAAATTAAAAAACCAAGTTCAAAGTACCCAAATCAATGCAATTTAAAATACCTTAAATTAATTTGGCTTTTAAAATAGATATTATTCATCCTTTTGAATATAGAGGACAAAATGAAAGTGCAAAAATCAAAGTCCAGCAATCTCATCATTTTAACATTTGACACATCAAAATCAAAAAATTATAATATCACTTAATATTGATTACTTTGCTATGTAAATGATCAGAAAAGCTTTATAAACATATCATACTCAACCAAATAAGCTAAAATCTATCATACAGGTTCACAATCACCTGTAAATCATTTGCATTAAATCTTTAGTGATTTTATCAAGTAAAAGATAAAGTTGTTATAGAAACAAATATTATACAATCTCTTAGTAATTTACTGAGTGTAGTGATAGAGTGCACAAATAAAAATGTTTCAAATTGACATTCACAGTACACTGATTTAATGCTTACTGATATATTTTAAATTTTGATTTAATTTTAATATTTTATTACTAAGCTCCAATAGATGTTTACAATTGAAAGTGTGGAAGTTGAAAGTTCATTTTAACCAAAACCAATGCTCTACTTTACAAAGGCATTAATATTTAACCACTGTAAGTTTCAAGCTTAAAATTATCATTTTGAAGGTTAAAGACTTGTTTTAGAACATATTAAAGTTTCAAGCATTTTGGGTTAGTTTAAAATAGCTTTTTAAAAGGTTTAGTAAATACTGCTGATTTTAGCAGTTTTCAAATAAATATTAAATTAATTTAATATGTTGCTATGTTTCCTAATGTTTTCTAGGGAGTGTCAAAATTGAAGCGCCAAAATTCAAACTCCCTAATTGTCTGATCAAACCCCCTTTTATTCCTCTTGAGAGTATCAACTAGTTAACTCTTCAATTAAAATTTTATTAAAACTTCAAATATGTAGTAAACAGCACTCTAGCTTTCAGATTCTGCCAAAAATGATAGCTTCATTAATATTTTATACTATTTTTTAACAACTGAAATAGGCTAACTCTGAGTCATTTAGGTGCCCCAAGTCAACTCCCATCAACCCAAATAAGGCCACCTTTCCAGAACTAATAAGCCTGGCCCCAAGACCAGCAAGAAGATCACCAAGAAGGCTGCCAAGGCCACCAATAAGATCCCTGAGCCTTACCCCTCTCCAGAAGAGGAGCCTTCTGAAGAGGAACCTATCCCCAGCCCCTCCAAGAGCCCAACTGGGAACAAGTTTGTCCACAGCCAGACAGATGAAGAGGAGACACCCCCTCACATCTCAGAAGGCAAAACGTGAATACCTGTACAACTCTGGGGATGCTACACCCACTGAGGATGACCTTGAGACCTAGGATATCCTTAAAGTCCAAAATATTTGCAATCACAAAAAAGGAGTTCCAACTACCAGATGTCCTGCCCATCTCCTTCCCAATAATGTCATCCAAGGGCAATGCTAGGTTCTACCATGATGGTTTCATGAAAAAAGTGTAATTATGAACATAAGCACTTGGTGCTTCATCATTACAAATTTGAGGTGCCTTCCTGCCTGACTACAACTGGGTTCACCCTTTTTAAGAAGCTGAACAATCAGCATACCTGCCTGGAACCAGCTGGGGTCAATCAGCGCCTGATAAAGTGGTATCTGCACCAGAGGCAGCTTTTCAACAGGGGCCTTACCTCCCAGGAGATATTTACCAGGGCTATTCACAACTTGACCAGTTTCCAAAGGATAGCTGTTAGTACTTTTGGATCCCTTAAAAAGTATGTGAGTGATAATTTCCATAAGTATGACAATGTGGGAAGAAGTGCCACCTCCCTCCTGGAACTGGATATCCCAATAAGCTTAGAGTCACCACCAAGGATGAACAGCTTCTTCTTTATGACAATGGTCCTGACAAGCATAAGAGAACAATATGATATGCCACCCAGGAGAACTTTAAGAGATTGATGGCAGCCAATATCTGTTTGGCTGATGGGACCTTCTCATCATGCCCCAAGATATTTTCCCAGCTTTGATGAATCCATGGTAAGTAAGGTGAAAATGTTCTGTCAATAGTGCAATTCCTAATGTCAGGACAAAATGAGGATGACTATACTCATTCCTTGGAAATTATAAAGGGTAAATTGGATCTCCTTCCTCCTACTAATGCCCTCACCTCCACCCCCAAGAGGAAGAAGTCAAAAACCCCTAGCTAGCCTGATGATGAGGAAACATCAGATCCTTATCATACCCATCTCCTTGTTGACATTGAGCCTTATCAAGCCAACACCTTCAAAAAGGTATTTAAGAGCAAGCCTCATGGCTGTTTCTTTCACTTCAGGCAATGCCTTAGAAGAAAGCTTCAGAGCTTTACTGAGCTCAACAGACCGGTTACCAGATCACCTCCCAGGAGCCCAAGGTAGCCTTCAACTCCTTTTCAGCCATTGCCTTGGTGAGAAAAGAGGCTCCAGCAAGATATATGAGGCCTTTAAGAACACCAAGTATATGGAGGATAATGCAGCTATCTTTGCTCCATTTGTTAATTACTTTGAACGTCAATGGGTTGGAAAACTTGAGACCAGACACCATGGTAGAAAGGAAATAAAAATTGAATGGAACCAGTTAAAGATTGTTAAGAATAAGACCATGAATACTTTTTCCTCCTTAGAAAGCTGGCACAATAAGTTTGCCAACTGTGCTGGGGTGAAGAAACCCAAGTTCAATGTCCTGATCAACAAACTCAAAGTTGAACAGGCAACCAATAAAACTCTTTACCAGGAGTTTTTAGATGGACGTCAAAGTGTTTCTTGTAGCAGCAAAGATGTTAACAGCTTTGAGATAGTCACAAAATACTCCCTTCTTCTCTACAACTCCTCTGACTGACTGACTTATCTTGAGAACATTGCAAAAGTGCTTTAATATTCCAAATGAAATCTTGCATTGCTTTTACTTTCTTTTAATTTTATGTTGTGACAATAAAAAAATTTACTATACAAATAATTTCAAAGTGGTTTTTTATGTATTTTTATATCTTATATTTAATTTAATATAGTTACATATAAACTCTATTCTTATTTGATTTTAAAAGTAAAAATAGTTTCTTTAAAGAACAACAGATTCAAGCATCTTTTTATTATCTAGCATATAATTTTTATTGCAGAAGTGTCTCCTTGGGCTCTTTTCAGTCTATAAAAGGGGTTTCAATATATGTTTTTATATTGAAAATTATATGATTTTTGGCTTTAAAGCCAACTTCTGGAAATTTTATTTTTGCACTTCAATCTTTGATACTTTCAATTTCTGCACTTTTGACCCTAGGAACTTCACCCAAGGAACTTGCCCAAAAAACTCCTCTGTAAATGAAAATAACACAGATAAAAATGAAACCAACTCATCTAAAAGCAAAATAAACTCAGATATAGAAGAAAACAGAAGTGAACCCAAATCTACTGTTAGTTGATATAAATTAATTGGTTTTTGAATTTGCTTGCATCTGAGTTATTTTTTGAATTTGAGTTATTTTTGCTTACAGATGAGCTTTTTTCTATTTAGCGCCATAGCTTTGAAAACCACTGTAGAAAAAAATTTGAGTATTTTCAATGAACTGGTGAAATGCAAAGCAAGAAACATAATCTCACTAACACAACGTACAAAATTATATCAAGCATCAAACAAAATAGTCTAAACTATAAAAAATGACTTGGTACAAAAAGTGAAACATAGTGGGGTTTAGATTATACTACATAGTTTTAAAAGCTATGGTGAGAACCAAAAATACCTCATATTTAAACAAAATGATTTCAGATTTAAGCAAATGCCAACTTCAGGTTAAAATATACACTCTGGTAACACAGATTTTTGGTGTTAATGGACAAAATAAGTCAACACAGCAACAAATTGTTCACATACCAAGCAAGACTATTCAAAATACAATACTAAATACATGGATTCACAAATAAAATATGTGAGTTAATTTTGGTGTACACACGTTTACTATGTAAATTGGTGGCAAAATAAACCCAAGAGCAGTGAGTGAAAACTCAAACCAAAAACAAAAACACTCCATTTTGTGTGCAATGGATTTTAATCAAGAACAATGTCAAGGTATCTAAAATAGGCACACAATCTGAAACATGAATTTTAAAAATATTGTGTTGGGTGCTTAAATTGGCGTAAAATCTGGGGAAAGGGTGGAAATTTTGGGTATTCTAAAAGGGCGTTGTAAAGCCAAAAACAAATAATTAAGAAATAAAAAATCTATAATTGGGATATTGGGTGAGAAAAAATATTAATTGAATATCCATAAACAGATAAAAGCAAAAATTAAAATTAGAGAGTAACTTAATGAAGTTTTATTTAATATTTTATTAAATTCTAAAATTATAAGGAACACAACAACAGACTACCATTGCACCTGTTGTGTGCCGCGGTCGCGGTTGCCCCCGCAGGTCAAAGAATAGACTTAGTGCAACCCAAGTGCCTACTCAAGAAGGAGATGAGAGAGGAGAATTCAATAGTGACGCTGCACTGACACAGATGGTTCAAGGAGTACAAGCTGCTAGGGTGTGGATCATAAACCCTTGGGTCCCCAAGCTGACCTGGAAGCCCACCAAGGTCATCACTACAAAGAAAGTTAGAAACAAGAAGGTAGAAATTACTTTGTATGTGTTTGACATTGTGTACTGGCAAGAGTTGGTCCTGTCAGCCATGCTGGAGAAGGTGAAGCCTGTACTTGATACTAGCTACAAGCCCTACGTCAGTGATGGCAATAAGGAAGAGGACGAGGAGCCTGAGTTCTTCAGAACTGACAAGGGACAGCTAGTGCTAAAAAAGGTTACAGCCTTCTACAACAAGGTGCCCATGCCTTGCAAGCCTGTCATCAATCAGGATCCTGGCTTTTCTGAACCCGCAAAGCCCGCCCAGAAGCGCATCCCCGACATCAAGCACATCATCCTGCTTAAGCTAATGCGGGAATTGGGTGACTACAAGGCGGCCACAGCTATTGTTGGAGTGGATCCCAAGTACGCCAGCAAGACCTTCAACAATTTCATTGATACTGGCCAAGTCCTTGCTGTGGAGAAATCCTTGTGTGTTTCCACTATGCTCACCAAGGAGCACAAATGGGCAATCTGCCAGTGGATCACCTGGGACTGCCATCTTGAACTGGCAAATATACAGGCTATGGTCAAGTCCGCTTTTGGGATTGAGGCCTTAATTTCCTTTTACTACCATCTGGTCAAGGGAATGTGATTTTCCTGGAAAAAACTTGGGGTATCCCCATACAATTGGAACAGCCCAGCCAATATTGAGACCCGGAAAAACTACACAGAGGCGTATACTGCCCTCAAAGCCAAGGAGACGGTCAAATTTTACTATATTGACAAATCAGCATTTGCCTTGTTGATGCGCAATGAGTATTGGTATGTCCCCAGAGGCTCCAATGACGGGGTGGCTTGGTGTGCTGCAGTCCGTGCCACAGCCTATTCAATGGTGGCTCTCCTTGGTCCAAAGGGGGTCAAGCTCTATCAAATGATACTAGGCTGCCACAAAAGCCGGACCTTCCTGTCATTTCTCCAATTGATCCAGGAGCACCTGAGGCGCACAAGACCGGGCTTCACCAATACTATTGTGCTGGATAATGTTGGACTCCACAAGTTGGCCGATATTCTTGAGGGATTTCAAATAATTGAAACTAGCATGGCAGTGGGCCCCAGCAATTGGTCACAGCAAATTTGTGCCTTCTTTTCTTCCCTGCCTATTCCCCATTTCTAAATCCCATTGAGGAGGTCTTTGGGTGGCTCAAGAAAGTTGTCAAGCAAGGGACCCCAACTGGGACTGAGGACCTGTTTGATGTGCTCCAGGCCAGGATCCACACCCTCCCACTGAGACCGTGGCCAGATTATATGGCCACACAGATTTGTTTATCCCAGTGTGCCTATTCAAGCAGCCAATCAATTAAAGGTTTATATTTTCCAACTATTTTTTATATTCTCTGATTTACTATTTTAGATTTATGGATTATCATATTATATTTAGAAGCTTCTGAGCCAGCAATCACATTGAATGGCACCACTGACACAGATGCTTAATTTTGTATTGTAATTTATTTTTTCTTTTTTCTTCTGTGAGGGCTTTCCCAAATGCTTAATATTAAAGTATTATAAACATAAGTCCATGTCACTAATGGTCCATAAATATATAAATTTAATTAAAAAGTAAAAAGTTAAAGCTATCAAGGTATATGTGATTTTTATTAATAAATATTATTATTTCTGTATAAAGAACTGCTTTAAGATATTTTTTTGTAATAGATCACTTGAATAAAAAATTGCTTAAAAAATTAAAATAAAAATAATCTAAATTCTAAAGAAAATTATTGGAAGAGAGAATTTATTAAGGGTGCCTGTAGTGAGTTTGTTGGTATGTACCCACCTGGCAATGGAGGCAGCACACAACCTCTACTGTCACACCATGCACAATAGATACATCTTGTTTAAAGTACTCCCACTTGCTATTAAAAGGGAGATAGTTAGTTTTGAATACAGTAGCAGATTTTCTCATGGGGCTTCAGACCTGAAAATGCCTGCCAGGGCCAGGGCCTACTGGATAACATGATCCATTGTGTCATGATCTGAGGCGCGGCACAGAGTCACAACAGGAAATCCTAACCTTAGGATTGGATTTGTAAAAAAGTCTTGGTTAGAATGGCAGGTAAGGCTATGTAATTACCTTGTGGCCCTGATTGAATCATATCTGCTAGACGTGGCTAGAGAGGCGCCAAAGTATGTGGAGCCACAAAGACAAAAATGTGAATAGAACTTAATTTTATTGGAGAATAGGAAATGGAATATATAGTGGTTGAGAATACCACAAAACACTGCCAGGACGGTAGGATCACTTGCCACAAGCATGAGTGGGGCAAGTGAGTTGCGCAGAGTCAGGAAACCAAACAATCATATTTCCAGAAGCAGAAGCCAGTTCATTTCAAGAGTTGAAAGCAAAAGCAAGAGATGCGTCTTCAAAATGGCCCAACAAAGGCAAAATCAAAACATGGTGAATGGTGGCATTCACAACACACTGAGTCATATCCTGGGGGCCTTCTTCCCGTCCAGAGAAAGCTTGGTCTTATCAATCCTGAGAAGGACCAAGCCCAGGTCCTTTAAATTTGTGCTCATCCCAAAGTAAAACAGGAGCCCCAGGTAAACAATGAGGTTAAGCCTTTGCCCAGCAAAGGCTTCAGTAAAATTGCAGAGTTTGTTGTATACTGCGCTTATTTTCTTCTCATGTTTTGTTTTAGCAAAGGTCAGCTTCATGGCTGCAGGGAGCCCTGTCTCATCAGTGCTCCAGGCCAGCCTAAAGTCTTCCAGGTGGATTTTGGTCTTCTTGACGGCTGTTTCATCTGCAACAGCCAATTTACCCACCACACATCTGAAGTTCTCAAGAAGGTAAGAGAGTGTGTGCTTCCCTGGGAAGCAGAAGCAAGCAGCTGCATGGGCTCAGTTCATCTCTGGTATGTTCTTGAATGTGAGCATCTCCAGGATGTCCCAAAAAAGCTCAATGAAGTTTACACAGTGTCATAAATTAGACTGCACAAATAGACTGGTCAAGGCTATCAGTGGAATCAATCTTGATAGTCAAGGCTAATCTGGTTTGCACTCAAATCTGTCAGATTCAACAGATTTGCATTTCCATTTTTACCTCAGATGTTCCAATGATTCAGCCAACCTTTTATATCCAGATGGATTGGGTTCAGGAACTGCCAGCAACTTCTGTAATGGGAAGCTACAAACTGCAGCCACTCTGGGGTAACTTGCACCTACTTTTCCCCACCGGATTGTCTGGATCATCCCTAAAGGGAAGGAATGAGGATGCAAGAGCCTGGTAGACACAAGAAGATGCTGTAATATTATAAATAATTGTGTAGGTGTTAATAACACTCCTTTAGTCATCCTGCAGCCTTCATAGTATATAACTTCCATTCTTTCTTCAATAAAACATACTTCTATACTTTTACACATTACCTACTTGCTTTTACACTCTACTTAGTTGTTACCTTAGATTTAAAGATAAAAACTTCAGAGTCTTTAAGACTTGTATTAATTTGTATATAGGCCTATAACCATACTCTTACAAGCTAGCACTCTAGATTTTAATCCCCAAGACGTCCAAGGCCAAATTCACAACACACAGTAAACTCCAATATGTATCCTACTGGATACACCAAACCTGCAGGACACCCCCGTTGTGGTCCTGTTTCAGCACTGGGAGGGAATGGCTCTCTTCCTTCTTCTACTTTGGTGAAGATGTACTTTCCTTTTTGGATAAAGTGGAAACCTTTACTGTTGGTTATACTGAAGAGCAGAGAATCAAATATCTGCTCAACAGCTTGTGTAAAAATTTCTTTGATACTTTTATGTCCTACCTTGGCTTTAGTTACTCCTATCAGTACCTCCAAAGAGTGACAAAGCAAAAACTCCACTACCCACAAGGTTGTAACAAAGCCAGCCCCTCAATGGTTTGAAAATCATTAGCACACCTCAGGACTCCCACTTGGATGCTTCTGAAAACTCTAATGATTCAATAAATAGCCCTGAGTTGCCCAATGCTCCTATTGCTGGATCATTGAACAAGGCTAAACATCCTGACTCTTTGGCTTATGAAGTCAATCAAGTTATTGAAACTCACTATCTTGCAGAAGAGTCTCAAGTGGAATGTGTAGAGAATATTTTTAACCTAAATAATCTCTTACTGAAGTGGAGCCCACCTAACCACCAGTCATTCATGAAGAGTACTGTGAAAAGAAATAGGATTTGGTCCATGAAGTAAATTCCATGGAGTTGCTAATCAGCAAGGATAAAGGTCCATCCTTGGCTGCACCTATAGCATTACTTTCTCTGGAGCTGTTAGAACCCTCTCCTGTTGATCTCAATGTTAGAGGTGAAGATTCAGGTAATGATGATGATGTCCTTCATGAAGTAGAGATAGTTGGACTTCATACCTTCCAAAGGCATCATCTCTCTCTTCCTGAACCCTTGCCTCCTGAAGATCCTGGAACTGTCAAGTCCTTCTCATACCCATGCAATAGACCTGTTAAAGCCCAGGGAGGGAATGGTCACCTTTCAGTTCCTACACTTAACCAATTGAGAAGTTTTCTCCAAAAGTCTCCTATGGCTACTCTATCAGAAGACAACAGTCAGGCTGGTATAAACCAAGCATCTTCCCAGGACTTGCCCAAGATCAGCCAGCTTATGAGAGATGTTTGAATATCTTTGAATATCTAGTGCTACCAGACCCTGAACTTGAATGTAGCTTGCCTGATCACTCTTGCTGCTTATGAAACTTCCATAGGAGAGAGGTTTCAGACACTCAGTCAATTCACTGAAACCATGGAGCACTCCTTCTGTAACTGCATTCCTCAATTAATGTATCACACTGGTCCTTCCTTGGAGAGCTCCTTAGTGTTACATGGGGAAATCTTTGGTCACCTTAGTGCCTCCTGTCTGGAACCTTGGATCTTCCCTGGACTAGTCATGCCTGAACCTGAAGAGCTCCAGATTCTTCTAGCCAACCTTAGCCCTGTTCCTTTGACTGTGAAAAAGAATCATTTTTTGGGATATTTTAGATTGGAAGAAAACACCAACTTGCTCCAAGCTTCACATTCGCTGGACTTGATGAATTAGGACTTCCTGTGAATCAATACTTGGCCTTGCCCTTGATCCCTTGTGACTCTCTGGTTGGTCTCACTAAACCAGAAAAGGACCAGACTCTGGCTATCTTTGGCAAGTACAAGGAAGTCCTTGCTAGAGATGACTTGTACCATGAGAAAGCCATTGTAGTAGAGCATACAATTAACACCCAAGGACTGCCTCCAATCCAGTCCTGTCATATTTGCCTTAGTCAAGCAAACCAAGCTATTGTTAACAAAGAGCTTCAGAAGCTAATAAGCTCTGGATTACTGGTACCCAGCAAAATCCCTTGGTCTTCTCCCCTTTTTATGTCCAAAAAGAAGGATAGAACTCATAAAGTTACCATCAACTACCAACAACTTAACTCTATCACCATGAAGGACACCTATTCCTTACCTTGGATAAATGTCACATTGGACCATCTAGGAGGGGAGCAAGCCTTTGATGCTCTTAAACAGACTCTGATGTGTGCCCCCATATTGTCTTATCCCAACTTTGAAAAGCCATATGTGGTTCATACTGACGCCAGTCTTACAGCCATAGGCGGTGTCTTGCCTCAGCTTGATAAAACAGCCATGAACACCTTATTGGTTACTGTACCAGAACCTTGAACTGTCATGAGCATAAATACACAGTGACCAAAAGAGAGTATCTGGAAGTGATCTACTCTTACCAGCATCTTAGAGTATACTTGCAAGGTGTACACTTCACTATTGTAACAGACCATACTTATCTTCAGTGGCTGAAGACATTGAAAGACCCAGGAGGAAAGCTTGATTGCTGGACCGTTAAATTGCAAGCCTTTGACTACAACACAGTGCATTGTTCTAGTGCCTTCTACCAGAATGTAGATTGTCTCTTGCAGCTTCATAAAATTGTCCTTGTTGCCTTCATACATGATGAGATGCACTTTAACCCACTTTCTGACTTGTCTTTGTGGGGGGAGGAGATCACTACAGTACATTCTGCTTTAAAGAACTCTTTGATTATTGTAAATGTAAAGGATGATTTTCTATTTATGGAATACAAGTACCTATGGATAGCTAAAATATGCTTCTCCTTGCAACTGGACTCAGTGATTGTTGATCAAGGACCCACAGGACGTGTTTCCATACAGAGAGCGCTATCTCAACAGGATTGCTATCAGTAATTGAAGACCTCTGTCAAGTTTATACTTCTGGTAAGTATAATAAACAGAAAAAGGGGGAGATTTAAATAAAAAATGATACTTTATTGAATATGAATATAGAATAATATATAGTATCATGACAAGCCACATGCCGTCCATGTATGTCATGAAGGTCATGGGGCTTATATGAGTAATGTTCCTCTTGAGTTAAGAGGCTTATTCAAATTGTGTTCCTTTTAGGATATGGATTTTTTGATCCCCATAATAGATGGGCGAATGATAGGAGTGCCACCAAGTTATGAGTAGTCAGTGAGTTGTGTGGTGGGCCATTTGGTGAACTACTCAGGGCATTAATTTCCTGAGAGGGAGTAACTGAAGATGTTGTGACATCTCCCCCTGGGGTTCTGGAAGGTGGAACCTTGGGAATTCTCTTGAGAGTGTCGGGGATACATTCTTGGTACTGATCCAGTTTGGCATTAGGGACGGGGAGTCTGGAGTTGTGTTGGGCTGTTCTTGCTTTGTGTAGGCGGAGTAAATCATGGTGCATATTTTTTAGCTCAGTTCTTACGCCAATCCCTTTCATAAGGTAAGTGTTGTTAGGCTTGACTTCCATGACAATGCCTGGTCCACGTAACCCTGGGTCCAACTTATGCTGGTCATGGTTGACAACCCAGATTTTTTCCACAACCTGAAATCCTTCCTGTTGTAACAAAATTGCCTCTCTTTCAACTTTTCTTTGTTTCATATCTTCCTGATCTTCTCTAGCATGGTGTACATTGGGGTTACTGTCCTCTTGTACTCTTTTTGGGCAGAGGTAACTGTGATCCTGCGGCTGTACTAACAAGAGCGGGCTTTTGTCCATAGACAAGTTCATAAGGGCTTTTACCCATATTGAGGTTAATTCTTGCTCTAAGACCATGAGCGTGGTTGGAAGCATGTTGACCCAGGCCTTTGAATTGTTAGCAGATAACTTACTGAGGGCTTCTATAAGCATGCTGTTTAGTTGTTCTAATTGTCCATTTGCTTGAGGGTGATATGGGCTGGTAGTGATGTGTTTATCACATTCTTAGCAAGATAGATATTGGTGTCAATGGCCTTGAGTTTGGTGCCTCCATCTGTGATTAGGAGGTCAGGTTTACCAAACTTGGCTATGGTTTCTTTCCCAATGAATTGTCTCATTGTTGCCTTTGTGCTCTTTAATGGCTTGCGCCACAGGCCATCTGGTTGCATAGTTGATAGCTATGATAATGTAATTCTTGCCCTTGTTTTTGCCAGGCATCTGTCCCATTATATCCAGTGACCATACCTTATAGGGTTGCGTGATGGATACAGGTACTACTGACTTGGGTGGTGCTTTGGTTTGGGCGTACTTCTCACAGACTTCATATTGTTCCAGTACCTTTCTGATATCATCTAGCATGTTGGGCCACCAGTAGAGTGTCTTGAGGTATTTGTGTAAGTTTCTACTGCAGATGTTTCCAAGGTCTCTGTGATATTGGAGGATGGTGTTAATCTTTTGAGTTGATGAGACATAAGGTACAGTGTCACCACTTGGTAGTATTTGGTGCAGAGTACCATATACATTTTTGAACATATGGGTCATTATTTTTCTTGTTATGCCTAAGCGCTGGACTGATTATTTTATAACTTAATTACATTATTCATATTCAAATTATTCAAAAAGATTAAAATACAATCAATGTCAAATCTTTAATTGATCTTGGGCTTAGATATTTTTTTTAAAAAATAATTTAAAAATTTTAGAATTGAAAATTGCACCTTATAATATTGCTGGAAATATCTTAAGTGCTACTACATACTACAAGCTAAAAATATTTATGATGAGTTGCATGGGAGAGTAATAGCAGCCCCAAAGCTATAAATGCTATTACCTTATCTTTGGCTCATCATAAATATTCTTAGTTTGTTTCAAAAAAGGTTGTTGTTTTTGAAATACTGATAACTCTATTTAAAATACACCCTCTAGTAAGCTGCCCTACTTCATGAACTTGCCCTAATGCACCACTAGCATCTTCTGATATTTTTGTTTCTCTGGTATCATCACATGATTTCAAATGATAAGTTATCTCATAATATTCTGAGAAACTTTCAAATGTTAAAGATGAAGTATACAACTTCCCATCTTTCATCAAATATAAAAGATTAATGCGCAGATTTTTAACTTCAAACTCTCTCCTTTTAGGCCTAACTTTTCTCTCATAAATATAAAAGAATGACTTTTGAGAAATATTTGAGCCTGATAGTGCTGATTTATATAATTCTTTTCTTTTTTCTTCTTGCTCAAAAATATTTTTAATACCATTTATATTCTTAATATAAAGCTGATTTTCTTTCTCTTTTAATGTTTTTGATATTACACCAAAGTGACCATCAACAATACTTTTCCCATGACATTCTACAAACCTATTGTATTTAATAGACCCTTTAATTTATTGTGGTGCCTCTTTAAATAGATAATATAAGAATTCATATGATCTAAAATGATTTCCATTATCAGTCCATACTTTTATATTTTATATTTTTTTAAATCTATCTAATTTAAGAAGACTTATTAGACATTCACCTGAAAATAAAGAATCATGAGACAATATTTGAGATAAAAAAATCATGGTATTCATATTTAACTTTATTGTTATCTTTAAATACCAATGCAAACCCCAATAAAGAAATAGGTCTTTTGGAATAAAAACAGTTATTGGTTTCAATTGGACCACCACCAACTTTTAAATTCTCCTTAAAATCTATAACTATAATACATGATTCATTATCTAATTCATTGATATCTTTTTTATATTCCCTATTTTGATGATCATAAAAGTCTTGGTGCTGATTAATAGCTTTTAAGTCACTGTTTATAGATTCTGGCAATAATAAGTTTTTACTTTCACATTCTTCTTTTCTTTTTTCTAAGGATGATTTTAAGTTACAAATATTACACATGTCAGTTTGTTTTTTACTCTTTATTATATTTTTTGGTATTAATTTATAATAAGTTGAAAGTGATATTGAAATTTCATTTTTTATTTTCATATTTTCATATATTTTTTTTGTTTTTAATAGAGAATATTTTATTTCAGTTGAATATTCATTCATTTCTTTTTCAATGTCTTTATAAATTTTTCTGGTGCTTTTTTTGTAAACTGGCTTGTTTCAAAAGAATTTTCCAGCAATTTTTTAATTATTTTTTTAGTTATTTCTTTTTTTAATGAATAGTTATTATCTTTTTGGCTTTTTTTGTTTAAGCTTACATTTTTTTTGAGTATTCAAACTCACTTTTGGTTATATCAAATCCCATATCAGTAAGCTCTTTTAAAGGGTAACTGGAAGTAACCAGAGATCTCAAGGCTGGGAGATGCTTTTGAGGAGCAGATTTCAGAAGATCCTTTAAGTTGTCAATTATCCCATTTAGTTTCTGATTTTGAATTAAAGGAATGAACTCTGTTTTTCCAAACTCAGTTTGAGTGAGGAAGTGATTGATGAAGGAATTAAGATTGCTTCCAGAAACAAAGAGGAATTCTTTCTTTAGCATAGCAATTCTTTCTCTTTTTGTTGATGCTCCCAGTGAGGAAAATGGCTTTATGACAGAAGTAAAGTTAACAGATTCCATAATACTGGATTTGTGATTGCTGATAAAGAGATGCTTTGTAGAGATGCCTTGCAAAAGAGTGCTGGCTGCAGGAATTGTATCTTTTTGTGAAGATGGTTTGAAGTAAACCTCAGGTGGTGCTTTAGCTCTTATATACTAAGCCTTATTACACCATTCTGAAAAAAATGATGTGTCAGCTTTATTTAAAATTTCAAATTGAATTTATATTTCTAGAATAAAAAAATCCCCATTTTTCATGCAAAAGTGATATATGTGTATCAGCTAAGCATCAAATTACATCAAATCCTCTTTGTAATCTATGAAAATCAATTAAAATGATGTATTAACTTAATTATAACAGTTCTGCATATTTTTTAAATGATATTGTAAATTCAGAACCTGAACGTAAAAATGCGGGATTGTCAAATCCTTGGTCCAAATTTTGAATCACTTTTGCGGGATAGCCTTTTTTAATTAAATTGATTTTTTTGAGCATTTATTTGAATTTTTAAAAATGCCGGAACTCATAGACACTTTGCAAAGTTCAAGTTGAACTGCATATTTCCAATGGACAAAATGAATTAACTGGAATCAGATTTGAAGCGTTCAAATCCATCAACCATTTTCATTAAGTTTACTATGTTTTTTGAAATTGCGGGATTGTCAAATCCAAGAACCAAATTTCAAATTGCTTTTGAATGCCACTAGTAAACTCAAATAATAATTGCAGGAACTGGAATCCAAATTGAATGTACAGTAAGTAACTAGGACAAATCAACCCAAATCAAGAAGCTCCACTCTGGATAAAATCAAATCGAAAATCCAATCTAAACACACATGTTTAGACATGAAATTAAGTGAAATGAAAAATTATCTAAACTGGAAATGATGCAATATTCTGCACTTTAAATCACTAAAATAGCAACCATAAAACCATATAATGATATATGAGCTACTCCCCTGATGACGCAGAAATTTTTTAAAAGTTTTTGGCCCCCGGCGTAGCCAGGGGCCAACAAAACTTCTTTTTCAAGGAAGAAGGAGAGGGAGAAAGATAAACCATTAGTTTACTAACTATGTATTCATGTATTGCTACTAAGAATACTTGATTAGGGTAGATTTAAGAAGACGCTAATAATAAAGTAGAATTATATATTACAATCTATCTTACCACATTGTCTTTCCTTTGGTGTGTTGATAATGTGTTTGCAATTAATTGGACACACATTATCAACACACCAAAGGAAAGACAATGTGGTAAGATAGATTGTAATATATAATTCTACTTTATTATTAGCGTCTTCTGAAATCTACTGTAATCAAGCATCTAAATTTTAGCCGTCCTAAAATGGAATAGGGTGATTTTTGAGAATGCCTATGATTCCTAAAAAAATTAGCAAAAATCTACCCTATATCCTTTAGCATCCTTTTTGAGATACCAATAAATTATATTTACTTCAAATCCCCTGCAATTATGATTTGAAATTTGGTTCTTGGATTTGACAATCCCGCAATTTCAGATTTGTTAATTTTTACATGATGTCCATGATTTGATTGAAATACAGGAAATCTCAAATCATACATTAGAATCCCGCATTTCTGATTCATGTATCCTGCATTTGTTTGCTGAGTTTTGTCTTTTGTTAGTTGAGTTATCTGCTCAAGAAATTCAAAATTTGCCAATTTAAAAAAACCAAAAAAATCAAAATAAATGGTTGATTTTATTAAATATTTTATTTTTCACTCAGCTGAGTTGCCCGCAAAAGTGATTCAAAATTTGGACCAAGGATTTGACAATCCCGCATTTTTATGTTCAGGTTCTGAATTTACAGTAAAATATTAAAGAATTGTATTTTAAAAATGCTTAATTTGAGGTTCGCAGTTCACTTGAACCTCAAAATTCATCTAAACAGCAAATAAATCAACGTCCTAACTTCAAACTATAATAAAATCCTAAATAACTAAGCTTTTTAAATAAAATAAAAAGCAGAAATAATGCTCTTGATCTTTTTTTTAATTTAGTTAAATAAAAAGCATATATTAATTAATGAAAAATTAACTTTTTTAAGCTTTAACCAATCTATTTTATTTCAATATCAAAATAATATAATAAAATCTGACATATGCTCTTTTAAATTGCTTTTGCTTTATTATTCAATGTTATATATATATTAAAATTTTAACATAAATGAAAAGATAAAATTATTAGCTTCATTTTGATAGTTTACAGTGTGGAAAAATATTAATTTTTTTGTTGAGTTATTACTGTTTTAAATATAAACAGTTGTAATTTGATTTTTTCAAAATTGAACTGTGTTATGCTGTGACTTGGGTAGCATGTGTATTAGAAAATGGCCTAATCCCTAAAATAATGACCCATATGTTTGTTCTTAAGGACCTTCTCTTGGACGTCTATTGGGGGGCTAGATGGGAACCCTTCCTGGAGATTCCCCATGATTAACATGGGCCATCTGGGGTCACTATCAGTGCAAAAGACATGTTTGCTGTATAGCCTTGACAGGGCATCTGCGGTAAGCATTTCAATTTTCTGGGTTATGCTCAATTTGCATGGGCTATCTCTATATGAGACTCATCCACTTGGATTGTCTTCTTGACATGTGTTGTTGTGTTTTGAAGAATATCAGCAACTTGTGGTTGGTGAGTACTTTAAAAGTTTGGGCTCCTTCCAGATAGCATTGTCACTTCATGAGGCAGTGTATGATGGCTACCAATTCCTTGTTGTGTATGGGGTATCTTTGTTCACCATCAGATAGTTTCCTTGACTCATATACTATGGGAAGGAAGTCTTTTTCTGCCATTTGGATACAGAGTACTCCTCCTATGACATAGTCAGAAGCATCTGTTTCTAGTTCATAGATTCCTTCACAATTTGGATATTGAAGGATAGGGGCAGTGACCATGCATTCCTTCAGTTGACAGAAGTGTTGATCATGTAGTGGTGTCCAGACAAACTTAGATTTTTTGCCCATGATGACAGATAGAAGGCTGTTAGGGCGCCCCAGTTGGGGATAAACCTGCTTATGTAGGCTATCATTCCCAGAAAGGTTAGGAGTTCACTCTTATTTCTTGGTGCTGTTATCTCAGTTATGGTCCGTATCTTGTCTGGATCTGGTTTGATTCCTTCCTTGCTGATAATGTGACCAAGGAATGGAAGTTCCGTTGAGAAGAATTCACCCTTTGACAGTTTTGCAACTAGTTGGTTTTCTTATAGGGTGCAGAGGACCAGGCATACGTCTTTCCAGTGTTGCTCCAGGTTGGGGCTGTAAACAATGATGTCATCCAGGTAGATGATTGCTTGTTTTCCAATGTTTTCTGTGAAAACTTTGTTCATGAAGGTCACAAAGGTACTTGGAGTGTTTGTCATGCCAAAGTTGAGAACAACACATTCAAAGGATACACATTTAGTTCTAAATGTGGTCTTTGGAATGTCTTCAGGTTTTACACAAATTTGGTGGTAACCTTCTGTTAAATCAATCTTTGTGAAGATTTAGGACCCCCCCCCCAGTGTGTCAAAAAGGTCAAAAATTAGGGGTAGGGGATACCTGTTCTTAATTGTGACCTTGTTGAGAGCTCTTTAGTTGATGAAAAGGTGGAGTCCTCTATCTTCCTTTTCCACAAAGAAGACAGCAGCGCTGAAAGGTGACTTTGATGGTTGTATGAGGCCTTTTTGAGTGCTTTGTCAAGATAAGCCTTTAGGGTGTTGTCTTCTTGTGGTGTGAGGCGGTAGATAGGTTGTGCTTTAGGTAAACTCCCTTTGAGGTCAATTTTGTGTTATATGCCGCAATCAGGATGTAGTCCTGGCAGTGTTTCTTGGGAAAAAGTGGGGAACTTGTTAACTAGCTGGTCTTGGATGGGGTTCTTTTCATGTGGAGTCTCCGTATTTTTAAAGTGGATGGCCTCATATGTAAAGGTACTCCAATTGATTTGGCTAGAGTTGACTTCCTTTTCTGTTTCCATGATTTTCACAAATACATGATCCCTCATAAGCATGTCAAGGTGGGTTGGACAAACATGGTGGTGAACTTCTCCTCTTTGAATGGTGAGGATAGCACTGTCCTAGTCAATGAGAGGTTTGGTCTTTCTAATCCAGTCCAGGCCAAGTATAACGGCATATTTGGGTATTGGTATGATTGGGCGGCTAATTTTTGTTTGTACATCTCCAATTTGGGCACAGAAAGGTTTTGCCTCATGGGTAACTGGTGTGCTTCAGTTGTCCACCATGATAACTCTCCTGATCTTGCTTTGAGTGGCTGGCAGTTTCATGAGGTCAGCAAATTTCTTGTCAACTAGGGACTGGTCTGCTCCAGTGTCAAATAGTGCAGTGCCCTGATATCTGCAAAAACAGAAAAGATAAGTGAGGAGTTTATTTCCAGTTTGAGCGGCAAACAGTAGAGGGTTGCTGGAGGGTACTTAGATCATGGTGATTGAATCCACATCCTGGTCCCTGTACAAGTCTTGTAGGTTGGGGGAGGGCGGCTTGCCTAAGCACTCCCCTGAGCCTTTCCCTCCTTGTTGGTATCTTCAGTGCTTACCTGGTTTTCTTGTGCCGTTTGATTCCCAGTTTGAGGATGGGTGCTGTTGGCTCAGTTGCCTTGCCTATTGGGTCAAGAATCCTTCTTGGCTGAAGGACTCTCTTTGCGCTTATTGATTGCGTGTAGATTGTCAGATTTTTGGGCAGCATGTTTGCCTTCCAAGAATACTTCTTCAAAATCTTGCAGCAGGTCATATAAAACTAATGTCTAATGTGTGTGGGGAGACCATTATAGAAGTCCAAACTTGGCCGAGGTTCATCAAAGTTGATGGTATTGGGTGCGCGGTCATGTAGGTCTTTGTATTCAGCAATGTATTCCTCAATTGTTCCTGTCATCTTAAAGGTTCAAAGTTCTGTCATGATTACCACGTCAAAATCATTCATATATAATTTTTTGAGTAATGTGCTCTTGAATAGTTCCCAGTTTCCCTTTTGGTTGGGGTGTTGGGCTATCCATCCACTTACAAAGTGTGAGGTGGTCCCCATACCATGGAGGGCAGTTTCACTGAACCAGAGTCTTTGGGGGTACTCCACTTGCTCAAATTTTCTTTGTGTACTATTGATCCAAAGAGAGGTGTTTTCCTGGTGTAGGCCTGCAAAGGCGCCAATTTCAGCTGTACACAGGCGCTGGAATATGATATTGGGTATTTCAGGCTGCTGTGGTGCTGTTGAGATCTGAGTTGTGGGTAACAGTCTTTGGGCTTTGAGAGTGTTGTATTTTGAGATGGGTACAAGGACGTTGTCATAGATAACAAAACCTGCAGGAACTCTTGTCTTTCTTTGTAGTCTCTCCAGCCGTTAGGGAGTACAATTGCTTGGGTCTTTTTCTTAGGAGGAATTTTCCCTTCAAGTTGGGTAGGTATGGAAACCCTACCTGTGCTACCACTGTCGAGTTTATACTTCTGGGAAGTATAATAAACAGAAAAAGGGGAAGATTTAAAGAAGAGAATGATACTTTATTGAATATAAATATAGAATAATATATAGTATCCTGACAAACCACATGCTGTCCATGTACGTTATGGAGGTCAGGGGGCTTATCTGAGTAATGTTCCTCTTGATTAACAAGGCTTAATCAAGTTGTGTTCCATTTAGGACCTGGATTGAGTGATCCCCATCATAGATGATTGACTAATAATGATTCCACCAGTTTGTTGACTTGCCAGTGAACCATTCAGTGAACCATTAGGGATTTACTTGGGGCGGTAATTCCCCTTGAGGGTGTAATCAAATATGTTGCAACACCTCCCACAACAACAAGACCAAAAAAGCATGTAATAGATTGCTCTATCACCCTGTAATAGTACTTAACATTAGGTACAGCAGAACTGTTGAAAAGCCACCTTTTTAACTCTTCCATGGACGCCCACCTGACTAACCTTGCTGCCTGCTCTCCCTGATGAAGCCTAGACCGTCTGCCACCCCAGAAGCCTACCTCCAGAAGTAGCCCCAGGCCTTGGCCAATATAGAGGCTGAAGCCTATCATTCCAAGTTGACCGTCAAGAAGAAGGATGTAGATTGTGCTTCCAATAGCCATCCTACCCTCCCCTTGTACAAGGTGGGTGATTCTGTATACTTCTATAATAATAGAGGGTATAGATGTAAAAACACACTTGTCATGTTATGGCAAGGGCCTATTAAGGCCAACCAGAAAATTGATCTTGAGAACTACACTAATGATTCATTTACTGGTCACTTGATTACTATAGTTTACACTCAATACATGTGTGCTGCTCCCAGTACTCATGAGTAAACCCCCTTTAGGACAGCAATCCGGAAAAAGAAAACCTAATGAAAAAATGCCATGGGTTGTTGTCCACGTCACAGAAAGAAAGAAATAAGGTATTTATGAAAAAGGCTTTATTGGAACTTGCAGTGTTTGGAAATCACTG
Source organism: Entomophthora muscae (assembly GCA_014839935.2). NCBI lineage: Eukaryota > Fungi > Entomophthoromycota > Entomophthoromycetes > Entomophthorales > Entomophthoraceae > Entomophthora > Entomophthora muscae. The sequence continues at coordinate 76,138 of QTSX02000050.1, read as the reverse complement.
CCTTCAAGTGACAAGTCATTGTGAGAAGAACAATACACACTGCCATGTACTCCTCAGTGTAGTCTCTTTGAAGTGCCACAGACAGAAGATAGGATAATTTGATACTTGTCCCAAGCCTGCGCCCAGTTGAGACTCCAGCGGAATTATTGGTCTTTGCTCCTGCGAGGTTTGGATTTTCTTGACCAAGTGTTCAGCTTTTCTTGGCTTTTTTTCTGGACCTTCTTCTCCTTGGCCAATCTGGCAGCTATACTTGCTTTGCTCTGGCCCTAATGGTGGATGCTCTTGAAGCTCTGGAAGAATTTTTGTGGTTATCTAAAATTTGCAATTTCTGAGTGCAGTACTCTCTATTTATACACTTGCCCATTCTAGTGGTATGAAACGTTGTAAATTAGACTGTATGAATAGACTGGTCAAGGCTATCAGTGGAATTAATCCTGATAGTCAAGGCTAATTTAGTTTGCACTCAAATCTGTCAGATCCAATGGATTTGCATTTCCAATTGTACCTCAGATGTTACAATGATTTAGCCAATCTTTTATATCCAGATGAATTGAGTTTGGGAACTGCCAGCAACTTCTGTAATGGGAAGCTGCAAACTGCAACCACTCTGGGGTAACTTGCACCCACTTTTCCCCAATAATTTGTCTGGATCATCCCTAAAGGGAAGGAATGCAGATGCAAGACCCTGGTGGACACAAGAAGATGCTGCAATGTTCCAAATAATTGTACAGGTGTTAATAACACTCCTGCAGCCATTCTACAGCCTTCCTAGTATATAACTCCCCTTATTTCTTCAATAAAACATAATTCTATACTTTTACACATTACCTACTTGCTTTTACACTCTACTTAGTTGTTACCTTAGATTTAAAGATAAAGACTTCAGAGTCTTTAAGACTTGTATTAAATTGTATATAGGCCTACAACCATACTTTTACAAGCTAGCACTTTAGATTTTAATCCCCAAGACGTCCAAGGCCAAATTCACAATACACAGTAAACTCCACTGAGGAATAATGGGTCCAGGAAGACAAATTGGGCATCTTTGTGTGTATTAACTTCCCACTTGGATACCCCTTCCCCATGTTTCAGCCCAGCTAAAGCCTCTTGCAACATCAGAAAGGTCATGTGGATACTATTGTCAAAACTGCAGGCTCAACCCGCCAGCAAGGTTCCAACCAAGCAGGTTTGTGACCTGCATTTCAATTATCTGGTCACCCAAAGCCAGACTAGGAAGTCAACTCAAATTACCAAATCCAACAACATAAACAGATGATGATCCTTTACGGTGGATACCTCAATTTGGCGCTTGACTCATTATCAGGATCAAGCCACCCCCTTTCTTCCATCCAGCTGTGTGATCACCAATCCTGTTCCTAATATCCTTGATTCACATGAACTATATAATCATTATCTCTCAATAAATATTATTATCTAGCTTCTAAACACTTTTTCCCTGTGTAACTCTTCTAAAACAGCACATTTACAACATTGGTAGCACAGGTAGGTTCTCTATCCTACCTTATTTTGAAAAATCCCACCTGTTGTCCATACACGCCGCAGCCAACAAATCCTTGACAGAATCATGTCTGGCCTCCCGCCCAACTGGACTCTGTATACTCCTGGTACTAAGATACACAATGGTTTTGTCCTGTACCAGAACATGGTGATTCCACTACCCGCCTTCAACGCCATGTCTGCACAAGGGCTCTTTCAGGCTCCCTCCTTGATGCCACAACCAGCTGATGAAACCACCATACCCGCCTGTGTAGCGCAAAGACTTCAAAGCACCGCCTTGGAACCCTTTGCCAGGGCCAACGACAACAACACCGCCGCATGGGTCCAGTCCGCCCAGAGCAAGCTGGCTCAGATGGAATGCCCACAGCAATTTCGGATTGCAGAGATTTCCATTTTCCTGACCCATAAGCTAGCACCTGGTGTAAGAAAGTGGCACAAAGAGCACACTGACAAGAACTGGGATACCTTTAAGCAGGACTTCCTGGCTTGGTTTGTGCTTAAGGATATGGCACTCATAATCATACGCCAAGTAAAGAACCTAACCCAGACAGGCACCGTCAAAGAACTCACCTGTGCCTACAAGGAGCTCTGTCTCTGCGCCCCATCCAACATGGCCTTTGACACTCCAGCAACACACCTCATGTACTACAACGCTCTCAAGTCACATGTAATGAGGCATGTGAACCTGGACCAGGTGACCAACCTGCAAAGCCTGTACCATGAAGCGGAAAAAAGCGGAACAAAAATCCAACACTCTTCATAAGGCGCAGACTGAGAAACAAGAAAGGCCCAAGAATTCCCATCCAAGTGGGCGCTCTGCTTGACCACCTCCTGGAGGCAACGGAAACAACACCAATCACAAACCCACAGGTTCAAATGGGCATGGAAATGGAAACAATGACCAGTCAAATCACATCCATTTCTGTGTCATTGCCACACAAGGCAACCAAGATGAGGGGAAAGCCCAGGGAGAGCTCTAAGAGAGCCAAGCTCTCCCCACACAACTCCTGACTCGCCCAACAATGAGTACTAACCCAAGGACGTAGACCAATGCCCAATGATCCAAGTGCCCTTGGAGGGCCCGGTACTATACACCATCTCCAGACATCCCAATAAATTGAAGTCTTACCCTTTCTGCTTTTGCAGTTACACAGGCTCAGCACTCCTGGACTTGGGCGCAGATCAAACCTTAGTCAACAGTAGCTTTGTGGATAAGTTCAAGCTGGCCACTAATCCTTTGCAGATTAAAAACATGGTCCTGGCTAATGAATACCACATTTCTGTGACAAAGGAAACTGCCCCCTTCTCCGTCATGCTTGAGAACCTACACTCCACCATCCAAGGTCCCGTCATTTACTTCCCCAAGTTTGACATTGTACTGAGACTATACTGGTTATAGAAAAACAACCCCCACATGGACTGGGCGACCTCTGTGTTGACCATCAAGCGTGAAGGCGTCAATAACCAGATCTACCCCAACTTTGTGGACAAACTCCTACGTAACCACATCTTTGTACACATCACTGAGACCTTGGACAAGAAGAAAATCTGAAGGCAATTGACTGGGACTCCTGTCAGTATGAGATCATACACTTCAAAGACCATCAAGATACCTCCACGCCTCAGGACTGCAACATTGTGGCCCACCATCCAGAAATCTTTAAGGAAGTGTTACCTGGGCTGCCCCCTGAGAAACACATTCAACACTCCATCCAACTCAAGGGGGCTGTACCCAAGGCACACCCCATCTACAGACTGACTCCAAATAAGGACAACACCCTATGTGCCTATCTCAAGGAAGCACTGGAAAAAGGACTTATCTGCCCCTCATAGTCTCCCTTTGGGGCCGCCATATTCTTTGTGGCCAAAAAGGACAGTACCTTACGCCTGGTCACAGACTACTGTGCCTTGAACAAAGTCACCATCAAGAATTGTTACCCCTTACCACTGATTGACAATCTTTTCAATGCCTTGGGAGGAGCCAATGTCTTCTCCAAGATTGATCTAACTGCAGGCTACAATTGGATTTGTATCAAGGAGGAAGACATCCCCAAGACAGCCTTCTGCACTAAGTATGGTTCCTACAAATGTGTGGTACTCAACTTTGGCATGACCAATGCCCCATCCACCTTTGTAAACTTCATGAACAAAGTGTTTGCGCCACACATAGGCAAACATGCCCTAGTATACTTGGACAATATTATTGTCTACAGCCCCCTGGTGGAACAACACCACAAATACCTGGAAGAGGTCTTTGCAACCTTGGCACAACACAAAATGTTGGCCAAGCCCTCCAAATGCCAGTTCATCCGGGAGCAACTACCCTTCTTGGGACACATAGTCTCAAAAAATGGCATCAAACCCAACAGTCAAAAGATACAGGCCATCTGCAAGATGCCACCCCCAAGGACAAGTCAGAACTCCACACCTTCTTGGGGATAGTGGTCTATGTACAACGCTTCATACCTGACTGTGGCGTCTTGACTGCCCCCTTGACCGCCATAACAGGCGCCAAGTCTAAATTTGTATGGACCCCCCAATGTGACCTCTGTTTTAGACACCTCAAAGAAAAGCTCACAACAGCTCCCATTCTACAATACCCCAAACAAGACAGGGAATACCAGATGGAAAACAATGCCTCAGATGCATCCATTAGGGGAGTACTACAAATTAAGAATAGTGACAGTGACTTCCTGCCCATAGCCTATGAATTGCGCAAACTGACAGATGGTAAGTGCCAATACCCTATCCACAACAAGGAACTGCTGGCCATCATACACTGCCTAGTCAAATGGCGCTGTTACCTGGAACAGCAGGAAGAATTCACAGCACTAACCAATCACAAGTCACTCATCTATTTCAAGACTCAAGCAAATCTGTCATGCCGCCAAGCGCAGTGGATGGAAATATTGGAGAGGTTTAACATGCTCATCCAGTACAAACCTGGGGCTGAGCTCACCATGGCAGAAGCCCTGTCCCACCTGTATATTGTGCTTCAAGAGGAGAGAATGGGCTTGACCCAGATTGGCCTCTCTTAGTTCTATGTATAAAAGACAAATGATTCCCTGCAGGCAAAACCGATATCACCAAAGAAATGGTCATCAAGAATGAACACCTTTTTGCTGACGTATATGGGACCCTTCTCAGAAAGATGACGGATGGCACAACCATCCCCTATATTCCCACACATCAGCAAGTCAACACCATTCTCCACTACCACAGGGATCTTGGACATACTAAGAGCCAAAATCTATATGAGTTCCTAAAGCATAAAGCCTGGTGACCAACCTTATACCGCAATGTCCAGGAAGTTCTAGACCAGTGCAAGGTATGCAAAAAATTTGCTAAAAGCAAAACCCCACCAAAGTCTGTACTCCCCATTTGTACCCAACTACCGTTCAAAGTATGGGCTCTTGACATTGCTGGCCCCATGCCAGGAAAGCACAACAACAAAAAGTAAATCATCATTGCCATTGACTTTGCTACAAGATGGCCAGTAGCCCAAGCAGTGAAGGCACACACCGGCAATGTCGTTCAACAATTTATTGGCAAAGAGATAATCAGCAAGTTTGGAAAGCCAGAACTCCTGATAACCAATGGAGGCAAATAGTTGACCTCCAAAGACACCAATGTATACCTCACCAAGAATGGGGTCAAGCACACCGTCACAACACCATACCACCCACAGGCCAATGGACGTGTAGAGCAGCTTAATGGTAGCCTTGTGCAAGCCCTAGCCAAACTCACTGCCAGGAGACCTGAAGACGGGTATAAACAGCTACCAACTGCATTACTTGTGTGCCAAACCCAAGTGAACAGATCCACCAGAAAAAGCCTGTTTGAACTGTTATACAGCACACAGCCAAATATCATTCAAGCATTGACAGGACCTAAGTTGGAAATTCCAAGTCAAGTCCCCCCTTGCTTGGATCCTCAAGTAGTAGAGGCTAACAGCAAGCAAACAACCAAAGAAAATGAATGCCTACAAAAGACATTTGTCCCCATCTGCAATAGACACAAAGTTGGGGATGAAGTATGGGTCATGAACGTGGACAAGAGCAAGTTGCAACCTGAAAAAGTAGGGCCAGCAATCAATCTGAAGGTAAATGACAATAACACTTACCTTGTACAAGGGCTTGGGAAACGTAAGCAAGACAAGACCCTACACCATGACTGTCTACAACCCTGCAAAACAAGACAGAAACAACAAGAAACCGCCCTACCTAGCACCAAACAACAACTGGTTCAATACAGCGCCCGGGGCCCTGATGACCTCCCTGACAACCTGCCCCCAGAGGAGGCCAACCTTTGGCCAGGGGGGTGTTGAAACTTCAGGCTTGACCTGCCAGCAAGGTTCCAACCAAGCGGGTTTGTGACCCGCAATCTGATTATCCGGTCACCCAAAGCCAGACTAGGAAGTCAAATCAAATTACCAAATACAACAACATGAACAGATGATGATCCTTTACGGTGGATACCTCTTTTTGATGCTTGAATTATTATCAGGATCAAGCCACCCCCTTCTTCCATCCAGCTGTGTGATCACCAATCTTGTTTCTATTATCCTTGATTCACATGAACTATATAATCACTATCTCCCAATAAAGATTATTATCTAGCTTCTAAACACTTTTTCCCTATGTAACTCTGCTAAAACAGCCCAGTTACAACACTATCTTCAAGCTCCCACAAAACAGGGAGTAGCCAGCTGCCTAGCCACATGATTGGCATAATTAGAGTAGAAGGTAGTGGGGACATACGGGACCAGGACCTGGCATATTTTGCTGTCAATCTGCTCTAAAAAACAGATAATAATTTCGGATTTTTATTAATTTTCATTTTAGACTACCTTCTACAGTTTTCTCTTTGCCAGCAGCCTTGGAAGGCTTGGCCATTTTTGGCGCAAGCAGTTATGTGGGCAATTTGGTGTCCTCCATTCTGGATTGCTTAACTAGCTTGAGATGTGCATACATCTTGGGGTTGTTGACCCATACAGACGGTGAAGAGAGGGAAAAAGACTTGAATTGGAGGCCCTCAACTACAGTTTTCCAAAAGCTGAGCAGACGCTAATTGTTGTTTTGGGGATGTCTGGCATCTTGGTCATAAGCGCCTTGGCTGACACCTTGGTGATCTTGTCCCCTGTAAGGACAGCAAACTTCACTTTTTCTTTGACCTTGCAGTCAATTTCTTTGATCTAAGAAATTTCCAAGTTGAGGTCCTTTATAAGCTTCTCCAGTTCTCTTGTATGATTTATTACTAACCTTTCCATATGTTTTTATAGCTTTCATCCCAATAAAATCTGTGTTATTCTGATACTACTGCCTCTTTGTTTATCCTGTTTTTTATTTACTACATTATCCCATCCTTTTATCCATTTTTTATGTTTTACTCTTATCTCAATATGTGTTGTTTCCTTTGTGTTGATATTACTTCCATAATTGCCATGGTTTTTTTGGAACTTTACACAGCCCTTTGTGAAAGTATTAACAACAATTTGGTGATCAGCTAAATTTAAATAGAAAATTTTAAGTTTATTGTGTTTAGAAAAAGTTTTTGGTGATCTAAATTAAACCCTTAATGATTAACTTTAAACCAATCAGGAGCCAAGTGATAAAGTGATTGTTGTGACATAAAAGGTCATTCAATAATTCTTTGATGCATGTGCACTAAGTAATCTGATTGGCTGGATGTTTCCATTGAGTGCCATTGCTGCTGTGGCAATTTGTTGGTGGACTAGTGCTCAATCAGTTGCTGGGTTAGTTCTAGTTCAAAAACAACTTGCCACAGCAACAATGGCTCTTAATGGAAAAAAATCCAGCCAATCAGATTAATTAGTGCACATGCATCAAAGAATTGTTGAATGACCCTTTATGTCACAACAATCACTTTATCACTTGGCTCCTGATTGGTTTAAAGTTAATCATTAAGGTTTTAATTTGGATCACCAACAACTTTATCTAAACACAATAAACTTAAAATTTTCTAATTTAAATTTAGTGGATCACCAAATTGTTGTTAATATTTTCACAAGGAGCTGCGTAAAATGCCAAAAAAATACTGTGTTCTGGATCTAGATACATGACATAGTAAAAATATGATTTTATAGAAATAAGATGAACATAAAAAATAAAACCAAATATAAACAATGAGAAAATTAAAAATTTAAATTCAGAATAAAGATAATATAAATAGAAAATGTTTGGCAACAGGGGGTTTATTGGTTCAGGGGAGAGTGATACCTATTAGGAAGAATAGTGCAGGAAGGAATGCGTTGAGGAGGTGCTGGCCTGGGGGTCTGGGATTGGGTGGGTGGGGCTGGCAGGTGAGGTGGGGGTGGTAGGGGTTGAGGCAGGAGGATTGCATGTGATGGCTGCCATATATAGCTGATTGTATTCCCTGTCTGTCATTGGCTGGATTGGTTGGTAGAAAGCTGTGGCACAAAGTGGGAGGTACTTGTTTTTATGTGATTGGTTGCCCATGTTCACATGGAAGAAATTTGGAAAAACAAGTCAGCCATTATCTGTCAACCAAAGAGAGAATCATGGTCAAGGACTCCAAGATAGAGATTGTTGAAAGCCTGAGGGAGGTGCTCCTGGAGTTTATCTCCAATATTAAAGAACACAATATTGCCCAGATGAATGTCTGCATGGCCAGCTGGGTACATGGAGGCCTGGTGCCCGCGTCCCTGGATGGCCTCAAGGGCAGTGGAGCTACCCTCCATCTGGTGGCTCAAGAAAACAAGGTGCTTGGAATCTGAGCCATCCCAAGAGTTGAGTAATCCACCAAGGATGTGGCTGTACTTGTATTCTTTGGTTAAATCAGTGTTTGTCTGATAGTAGACAGAACCCTTGTTTGAAACACCCAGAAACACACCAATGAAAGTCACCCTCTTGACCTTCTTCCTTCCATTCTTGATGGTGGCTTTTGCTTGCTTACAAAAATCATCAAAAGCTATTGATAGCTTGTAATATGAGTTAAACATTGTGTCATTGAATAGACTTTTCAGTAATTGGACCAGTGTGTACTCAATGGCATGATTATATGGGGAATCATTGCTTCCATCCCATTGGTTGTTGCTAACATTGGCCAACACCCTGTTTGAGGCCACCTTTCTGTGCATCCTGAGCTTCACCATGCTCTCAGACACTCAAATGACATGGTGTGCAAGTTGCTTCTGGACCTGGGTCAGGGGAAGCTTGGGGTCTTGCTGCAAAAGATCAAGTATAATTGGATAGGCCTCACTGATCTGGATTTCTGGGGCCTTCTTAGGCTTCTTGGCTGTCCCAAACAGGTTTCCCTTATTCATCAGGTTGTTGAATTCCCACATTATTGTGGCTCAGGTAAATTACAATTGGTCAGAAATTTGGTCCCAGGACAGACCACACAGGTTGAGTGCCAAAATTTCTTGGAGAATTTGGGAAGTAATTTTTCTGTGTTTGGGGCCTGGGCTGCGGGAGCTGAATCCTGATTGGCTGTAAGTGTCAGGATTGACAATTTGTTACCCCTCAAAACCTGGGCCCAAGGGCAAGATTTGAATCCTGAACCTGAATTCCTGCAGGCCGCTGGCCCCATGGACCAAGAGCCTGCCCACCTGCGTTTTTCTAAGATTGAGCCCCCGCGAGCTGAAGGCCCTGCTAAGTCCTAAAGTCAGAATACCAGTACAGGTTCAATTATGATGATTCCTGAGGAGAATTTTCTTGAATTGCCTAATGGAGGCAGAGAAGGTAGCCCTGTGAACTTCATTAGCTTGAAGTCCTCTCAAGTAACAAATCAAACTCAACTGCCAAGGATAAACCCGGGCTTTGGACCCAACCTTGTGACCACAGCCAAAAATCAAGGAAATCAAGTGACCAATTTGGACTTTTTGACTAATGAGAGAACATCCAGCCAAGGTGCCATTTTGCCGCTCCTACACCCAGGCCTCCTGGCCACCCTCTCACATTTTTCCCAATATTTTGATGAAGCCCTTATGGGAAATACTAAGTTTGGAGGCAGGATGCTATATAGATCAAAGGACCAGCGCTCCAAACTTATCACCATTTTTGAATAAAGGTTATGTTATTTTGGCTCACACAGATATTGCCTTATTTTGTATTTGCTGTCTACCAATTCAGTTTGAGATCTCCTGGCCCCCCTGCCCCACCGCCTGCATTTTTCTGTCCTCCTGATGTACCCTTTCAACCTGTTCATTTTACTGACTACCCTCTGAAATCTGAATAAAAGGCCTACACCCCAGAAAAGATACTTGAACTTGACCCTTTGGCCTGCATAAAATCTGCAGTCAGATACAACCAACAAGGCCTGTGGATATTTTCAACACCCAAGTTGTTCAGAGGGAAAGTCAACTATCTCCCTGCTTATGATCTTCCCATGGAACTGCCTGTGACCCCAAAACCTATGCCTGCTTCCTCACCCAACCTCCCAACCAACTATTTTGGCAAGATGTTTGGGATTGTGTACATCACCCTCACAGGGGTAATTGACACTACAATCCTGGCCACTGGCCCATGGTCCTGGGTGGGAAAGTCTGCCTCCTACCTTTTAAGTTAGCTCCCCTCTTGTGGTGGGCATTGCCCGCAAAAAACCTGGCCCAGGTCACCACTGGAAACAACGGGCTGGCTGCCCAAGACTGAATCCCTGACATTATGGCAATCTTTATTAAACTTGGTGCTCTGAGCCCCAAGATGTTGTTATTTCTTGGTGCATCTTATATTCTTTTGCTATTGATAATTACTTATTACACCTATAAGATGACCACAAACCTGATCTCTTCCATGTGGAAGAATGAGAACCCAAATGAGCCAAAGAGAACCGACACCACTACCACTGATGCCAACAAAGCTCCCTCCTCCCAAGTGCAAAATTTGATTGTGAATCAGTCTTTCACAAAGGTATAGATGCCTCAGATGGGGAAGCTCATGCTTGAGGAAGCTTGACGCGCCATGCTGGTCCTCTTCCTGCATTTCCATACCAACACCCCCTCTTAAGCCAGTGACACCAATAAGATCCTTGGGGTTGCTTCAATGCTATTGGGGGACACCTTAGACTGGTTTGGCAAGGCCACAGCTGAAGACGTAGAATTCTGCTTAGAATACTCCAAGTTTGAGGTTGAGTTAATGGCCACTGGGAAAGATTGTAACACTAGATACTACACCCTGAACTCCCTGTTAGAAATTTGACAAGGCCCCAGACCCATCCAAGCATATGAGTCATTATTTTTCTTGTTATGATTAGGCACCATATTAATTATTTTATAACTTAATCACATTATTCATATTCAAATTATTTAGAAAGCCTAATATATAATCAATCCCAAATATTTAATTGATCTTGGACTTGGGTGTTTTTTAAAAAACATTGATTTTAGAATTGAAAATTGCAACTTATAGTACTAATGAAAATATCTTAAGTGCTACTACAAACCAAAAATATTTATGATGAGTTGCATATGAGAGTAATAGCAGCCCCAAAGCTATAAATGCTATTACCCTATCTTTGGCTCATCATAAATATTCTTAGTTTGTTTCAGAAAAAAAGTTGTTGTTTTTGAAAGAAAGATAACTCTATTTAAAATACACCCTCTAGTAAGCTGCCCTACTTCATGAACTTGCCCCAATACACTACTAGCATCTTATGATATTTTTGTTTCTCTGGTATCATCACATGATTCCAAATGATAATTTATCTCAGAATAATCTGAGAAGCTTTCAAATGTTAAAGGCAAAGTACATAACTTCCCATCTTTCATCAAATATGAAAGATTAATGCACAGATTTTTAACTTCAAGCTCTCTTTTTATAGGCCTAAATTTCCTTTCATAAATGTAAAAAAATGCTTTTTGGGAAACAATTGAACTAGTTAAATCTGAATTGTATAATTCTTTTCTTCTTTCTTCTTTCTCACAAATATTTTTATATCCTTAATGTTGTTAATATAAAGTACATTTTCTTTTTCCTTTAAAATTTTTGATATTACACCAAAGTGACCATTTCAATGCTTTTTCCATGACATTCAACAAAACAATTATATTTTATAGAACTCATAATATATTTAGGTGCCTCTTTAAATAAGTAATATAAAAATTCATATGATCTAAAATTATTTCCATTATCAGTCCATACTTTTATATTTTATTTTTTTAAAATCTATCTAATTTAAGAAGACTTATTAGACATTCACCTGCAAAAAAAAGAATCATGTGATAATATTTGAGACAAAAAATCATGATATTCATATTTAATTTTATTGTTTTCTTTAAAAACTAATGCAAACCCTAATAATGAGATTGGTTTTTTTGAATAAAAACAATTATTGGTCTCAATTGGACCACCTCCAACCTTTAAGTTTTCTTTATAATCTATAACTACAACACAAGACTCATCATCTAATTCATTGATATCTTTTTTATATTCACAATTTTGATGAACATAAAAGCCTTGGTGCTGATTAATAGTCTTTAAGTCATTTTATATAGATTCTGGTAATGGTAAGTTTTTACTTTCACATTCTTCCTTCTTTTTTTCTAGTGAATTTTTTAAATTACAAATATTGCACATATTAGTTTGTTTTTTACTTTTTATTATATTTTAGGGATGAATTTATAGTAAGTAGAAATTTAAACTGAATTTTATTTTTTATTTTCATATTTCCATATATTTATTTTTTGTTTTAAGTAGAGAGTATTTAATTTCAGTTGAGTAATTACTCATCTCTTTTTCTATATCTTTGTCAAGATTTTGTGTTCTTGAGGTATTGTTTTTATTAGAGGACATTGGTAATATATGTTGATAGGGGAGTGTATGGCAACAGTCTGTAGTTACCAATTGGGTCTTGGGATAATGCTACGGCTTGGCAGAGTCCTAAGACCGTAGGAGAAGAAACACGGCTCTGCAGATAGACGTCAGTGCGCTCTATCTGGATACAACTTACTACTAGGCGTTGGCTAGTAGTGATACAATGATTAGAGATCCTTAATCTCTAATCCTAAGGGTGATTATTTCTTTCTGCTCAATCTCTTATCAGGAGAGCTCCTTATATAGGGTGGATAAGCCCTCTTGCCAGATAGATATCTGACACATCTAACTCTTGCTAGCCAGTCTATCTGTTCCCCAGAATGCTAGCTTCAGCCCCCAGAGCTAGGCATCCATGCCGGTTGGCATGGGACTACAATTGTTTTCCGGACCTCAGCTTACTTCACCAGTGTGTTGGCGGCATCTTGTTTCCAGTTTATGCATGTGCAAGTTTAGTTCCCCATCTTAGGGTTTTTGCATCATGAATTATTCACTTTAACAACCTTCTATATTGGTCATAGGCTTTGAAGCATCTGCAGGTGCAAATGTTTAGGCATAATCCTCTTCCAGTAGGTTCCTGAATACTTCATCTTATTGGCGGCTAGACGTTTTGTGATTGTGGACCTGGTCTGATCCAATATGTGGCCTAGTCTTGGATCAGGATCAATCTTTGGAGTAATCATCAGTCCATCAATAGGCCAAAACTAAGGGATGGATAAGGTGATGCTTTTTACAATCAAGCTAGCTGTATGGCAATTGACCGTATAACCAATCAACAAAGGGGAATAATGGTCAAGTTTATTACATTATTCCGGAGGCTTGACATTTCCCCCAGCTAGACTTGACCATATATTCTCCTCTAGACCAGAGGCCTTTGCATATGGACAATACTTCAAACTACACTAGCAAGACAGACATTAATCAATACATTGCGGAAATGTCTGAAGAAGAGCGCGAGGTGATCTACAGCCTTCCTCTCAAGGCCAGACAGGCGTTAATCCGAGGACTTCAAGATGGAGACTCAGAATCAGAGTTCATGGGGTTAGAAGACCCTTCCCCATTGGGAACACAAGAAGGCGGCCAACAGTCAGAGGGGACTGCTGCATCTTCCTCCAGAAAGTGTCCTATAGAGTACCTGTCAAAGAGCAGTTGCCTAAGCAGGCTACTCGGGTCTCCTGCCGGGCAACTGAGGGGCAAGAGGTGGATGTAAGTCCAGCCAGGGATCAGTATGACGCCTTTGGGGGAACACAACAATCTGTGTTTAACCAGTTCTGTCTGGGGGAGGAAGGCTTCTCCATCAGAGAGCTATTCCAGGGGGAGGATATAATTCCTCTATTCCTTTTTGTGGTGACCCAGAAGCGGCCCCGGTCAGACTTGAAGAAGAGAATCACAAATACTGCCGGTGGGTTCTACGCCATAGACAACTTGTCCTCTCAGCAAGATCTCTTGCAGGAGTTGACAGGCATTTTAGCAGACCCAGCAGTTGTCTATGCAATAGATATGCCAATCTTGGGGTTTATCCTTGACTTTAGTCTCAACGTTCTCAAAAGCTGGATCCTCCCTTTGGATCCATTCCCTGAAGTATACAGTTCCTTGGGAGTTGAAAACTCCGATGCACGGGATAGCTGCATTTGCCGGGCTACCAGGAGGGCCTGGGAGGCTCTTCATTGCGGCAACAAGAAGACAGCTCTACGCAGAATGGCCTTGTGTGGGGATCTACTCTTGACTCCAGACTTGCGTTTGCCTATGGAGACCTTTGACAATATGGCGGCCCACTGGGAGAAATACTGTAATAAGATAGGTGGTATCCAAGCTCCTTTGCCGCGTATTTACCGGTATATCTCTGACTTCATGCTTGATTGCATGGTCCTCTCTTGTTGCTTCCCTTTGGATGCCAGGCTTTGGCAGCTGGATGCTCAACAAGGCTCCATTCCTATTCTGCTAGTGCAATACTTGCAGCAGCTGCTTGCGGTGCGCAGAGTGTGGTTGCAGGTGGCTACCACCTTCTTTGTAAGAGGGTGTTCTTTCCCTTTTGTTCCCATTCAGAGTGTGACCCGCTTGGGAAGACGGCGCAAGGTTTCCCAGCCCCATGTTGAGGTAGTTGAGCGTACAGCCCCATTGACTCAGGAGTCTGATGAGGGTCAGGATGAGGAAGATGAAGATGAAGAGGACTCAGACTACCAAGAAGGCAACCCTTAGCTTCTTTTTAATAAACACCTTTTTTCTATACTTATTTTTAGTCATTGTATAAAATTTATAAGGTTTAATTGCTGTCAATCCTAGGCATAGTAAAAAATGGTTTAAGGAATCTGGCATGTACTCAATTTATGAGTCATCCATCTGTCAGATTCTTAATGGTGTATGCGTCCTGTGAGGTTTTTTCTATAACCTCAAAGGGACCCTTCCATAAGCTATCCAACTTATGGGATCAACCCATGACCTTGTTGTGGTAGGAAACCTGGCTTCCCACTTTGAATTTCATCAAAGGACAGCGCTTTTCATTATCAGCTATCTGGCCCTTTATTCTGGACAGGGAGGTTTCTGAGAAAGCTTCAGCTTGAAGCTTGATCAGCATCTCAGCTAACTTAGTTAGGTACTGCTGATAAGTCATTTCTTCAGGATTGCCCATGGCAGAGTACAGGATTGGCAGAATGGCAGGGTGGCGTCCATATACTAGTTGGAAGGAGAAAAACCTAGTGGTGCTGTGGATAGAGATGTTGTAGGCAAAGACCACAGCAGGCAGGAACAGGTACCATTCTGAGGTACGGGTATCTGCTAATTTCCTCAGGATGGAGACTAATGTTCCATTCACTCTCTCCAACATACCATTTGACTCAGGATGGTATGGAGTGGAGAGGACTCCCCTCACTCCCATGAGCTCGTTCAGCTTGGGGATGACATTGGCGGTGAAATTGGTGCCGTTGTCCGTGAGAATGAATTGAGGACATTCATGTCAATGGATGATACGCTCTAAGATGAAAGTGGCAGTTGACTCAGTGCTTACTTGCTGTAGCAGCTTGGCTTTGACCCATTTGGTCAAGTGTTCAATGGCCACTATGATGTATCAGAGGCGTCCTACACACATTGGGAGCGGTCCTACAACATCTATGCTTACAGTGTGCCAAGCAAATTTTGGTTCCACTTTCTTGTACTGATGGCGGCCCATAAATGGCTTCTCATTCTGACATTTGGAGCAGCAGGAGAGGGTCTCTTTGACGTCAAACAGGAGGGACTCCCAATAGTAGTAGAGCTGTAGCTGAGCAACTGTTTTCCTGAATCCCCCATTGCCTACTGCCTTGTGTGCAGCAAGTACAATTTCAGGCCTATCTGACAGACAAGGGAATAAGTAATTTTTACCCTCGTGATATTTGTAGAGTTTATTGTTCTCTACCCAACAGTCTTTTCTAAGCTCCCTTAGAATGGCCTGGACTTCTTCTGGCTCATCTTCAAAGGTGGCCTTCACCATCTTATCATACATTTTGTCTGCTTGAGAGGATACCAGTGCTACATTAGGTAGGCAAGACAGGCAGTTGGCATTTTGGTGGCTGGCTACAGGGCGGTGGACTATCTTGTAGTCAAAGGCCTGGAGTTTCAGCACCCATCTGGCAAGGCAACCTTTGGGCTCTCTGAGATTCTGGAGCCAACTGAGGCTAGCATGATCTGTTACCACGGTGAAATGTACAACATGCAGGTATACCCTAAACTGCTTATAGGCGTATATCACAGCAAGACATTCTCTTTTGGTGACGGTGTAGTTTTGCTCGTGGACATTAAGAGACCTGCTGGCGTAGGCCATAGGATGCTTGGCTCCTTGGTTGTTGTGTTGGGATAACACTGCTCCCAGCGCTGACAATGATGTGTTGGTGTGGACAATAAAGGGTTTGTTGAAGTCCGGATACATCAGGACAGGGCTTGACAAAAGACTGGTTCTAAGAGAATTAAATGCAGTCTGACACAACTGTTGTCTATTCAAAGGTAGCCCTATTTTTGAGAAGGTTGAACAGTGGCTTGCCAGTTTGAGAGAAGTTGGGAATAAATTGTTGGTAGTAGCCCACCATCCCTAGAAAGACCTGTATATTGTGTTTGCTTTCTGGCTGCTTCATATCCGTGATGGCCTCAACCTTAGCAGGTTGAGGGCAAAGTCCCGTTGTGTCTACAACAAAGCCAAGGTATTCAAGTTGGTCTTTGAAGAACTGGCATTTTTGAGGCTTTATCTTTAGATTGGCACCGGCAGCCTTTTGAATACGGCCTCTAGATGATCCAAATGTTCATTGAACGTCCTGGAAAATATGTTAATATCATCCAAATATACCAGAACGCAGGACAACTTAAGGTTCCTGAGAATTGAATCCATAGCTTGTTGGAAGGTGGCGGGAGCGTTACACAGACCCTGGGGCATGTGGGTTGGCTGGAATAACCCTTGAGAGGTTATTATTGCGCACTTCTCCTGTTCTTCAGGTGGTAACTCAATTTGCCAATATCCAGAAATTAGATCCATGGCAGAGAAGTACTTGGCTCTGCCTAACCAATCTAGGGTGTCATCAATCCGTGGGAGTGGGTACAAATCCTTCTTTGTTATCAAGTTGAGCCGGCGGTAGTCAATCACAACCCTGTTGCTTCTGTCTGTTTTCTTGACTATAAGCATAGGAGAAGCCCAAGGGCTCTTAGATGGTACAAGCATGCCCCTATCTAAAAGCTCCTTGATCTCCTTGCTCACTACCTCCTTGCTGGCTTTGGAACTTCTGATGGGCTGTAGGCAAATAGGCTTCTGATTGCCAGTGTTGATGTGATGGGTGACATCTGTAGCTCATCCTAGATCAAAATCATCTTCTGCAAAAATGCAGTAATATTTTTTGAAAAGCTTGCTGGCCCTTTTGGATTCTTCCTCTTGCAAGGAGGATAGGTCAGCCAAGGGAGTTGTTGCATAGGCGGAGGCTTTGACCTGGTCTGGGAGCCCCATGTTGGAGAAGTCACCAATGCAATGAAATTCATCTAATTCAACTACTGGGAGGAGGTGTACAAAGGCAATTAATTGGTGTTTCTTAATCTTCAGGTCAAATTCCTGTAGGTTAGCCAAAAGAACATGAATTTCCTGTTGTCCTGGAATGATGATTCCAGGGGTGACACATGGTTCAAAGTGGGAGCGGCTCCAAGGCTGATGGATCTCCCTGTAAAGCCCTTCAGGTATGTCTAGGGTTAACCCAGAGTTGATAACCATCTGGGTGCCGCTCCTTAGCGTGAAGGTTGACCTTGACTGTAGTGGAATGCCTTTGTGTTCCTTTATTTGCGTAGGCAGTCACTTGCCTTTTTTCCCTTTGATATGGTATGGTACTGCTACCACTCTGTCCTTGTATGCCAGGTGGATACTCTTGGTTTCTTTTTGGGGATCTTCTCCTTAGAGTAGTATAGTGGGATTGTCTGACTAAGAAGCGTCAAGGTGTCTACTTCCATATCTAGTTTAACACTGTATTTGCAAAGAAATGCCGTCCCAATAAGTATATCATAGTTCTGACTGGGCAAGACCACGGCAGGCAAAGAAACTACTATTGACCCAAATCTCATTGGCAGTGAGCTGTATGCCCCGACCAATGTAGTGGTATGGATGCCCGCAGTACCATAGACCTTGGAGTGGGCCACGTCTGGAGTCATACCCAGTCTTTTCATCAAGCAGGTGGAGACTATATTGATGGGGGGCCCACTATCTATAATGGCCCGTACTTTTACCTTGTTTACGGAAATATCAGTATAAGTACATTCGGTATAAGATTTGGATTGGAGGTTTAATAAGTGGACACCCAGTGGTCCTGGGGTATCAAAATACTGGCAGAGGCTCTGGCAAATCTCAGGGAAGTTGGCTTTGATAGTCTCTAGTGGCATAGAGAATTGCACACCTTTCAGTGGCGGCAGGTTGCTGGACATGTTTGGGTTAGAACCAGTACATACCTCCTGAACTTAAGCGGCGTAGGGCTTGGAGACGGTCTCTATTGTGTTGGCGTTAATTTTCCTGGGGCGGCCTCTCCCTTGGGTGGGGATTGCATACAGGTTGTCCGCTACTAGCTTATGAATAGAGTCCTCCTCAAAGTCCTTTTCTGGTAGGAAGAAATCAGAGAGGGGCTGGTCAATGGCCGTGGGGGTGTCCGTGGGCTTTGCCAGGATGGGTGTAGTTTCTTTGTCAGCAGGCATAGAGACCAGAGGGCTAACCTCTTGTTGCTGGCTGGCTGTTCCTCGATTGGGATCTTTTGGAATGGGGAGGGGATTGGCGGGACCAGTATATTCCATTACTGGCCCGCCTTCCCTTTTCCCTGTTTGCTAGGTTTGGTTACTGTGACCACATTGACAAAGGCGGGAATAGGCTTTCCTCTTCAACAGTCCGCTGCAAAGTGACCTTGCTTTCCATACTTATTGCAGTTGCCTGAATTGCAATAAGATTTATTCTCTCCTTTGGGCTTATCTGAGTCAGGTGTGGAATTGTTTGGCTTGGGGGTTTGGGAGCGTTCCTTAAAGTTATTAAAACTTTTACCTGTCTGACCCTTGTTAGGTTCATCAAACTGTGACCCAAGTCTGCTAAGATAACTAGTGATTCTCTGTGTGTCATTTGACTGGTCAAGGACTGGGAACATCACGTTGGCAAGCTCACAATAGGGTTGCAAGGCTCTGCTCATAGTGATGCGGCAATCCAAGTTGGAAAGTACTCCGGCTCCAAGGAGGATCTGAGCCTTGTGATAAAAACAGTTGGCAAAGTCAGAGACAGTCTTGTATTTCTTAAAGTAAATATTGCTGAGCTCCGCCTTCCTGGCCTGGAGTTTTGTCTTGCTGCCAAACTCGGCAATGACTGCCTGCTTGGCGTCTGTGTACGTCCACTCTCCTTGTGGTAGACAAGGCAGGATAACGTCTACTCTGGCGGGGTCCAGGGCATTGATAAAGGTAGTGGCCTTCATGTGATCCAATGACCCTCTCATAGACATCTCAAAAAGCCGTACAAATGTTCTAATATTTCCATTACAATCAAATTTGGGTAAGTTCAATGGCTTGAACTTGTGGTCGGGTACCAGAGTCTCCTCTATTGGGGTTGCCACTGGTCTTCTAGTGGGAATGGAAGGAAGTCTGGTGGAAGTCATGGGCGTGAGGGGAGGTAGTCCTGCTACGCCCATAGGCACATTGCGTATATACTGAGAGCCATTGCTTTACTGATCAGATCCCAATTCGTGGAAATAGTCAGGAGAGGAAGTCTTCTGCTGTTCCAAGGAGGAGGCAGGAAGGGGGGACAGAGCTTGTCCAGAGCTGCTACTGCCTTCTCCACAAGCCTGTGTCTCAAGTTTGCTTAATCTTGTAGCAAATTTGAGCTCCATCTCCTTTCTGGCAGATTGTTCTTGTACCAGTTGTTCCAGAAGGTTGCTGTGATTTTCCTCCAGCATGAGAACCGTGGAAGTAAGCGTATCCTGGCGTTGCTTGTCCTTCATGCGTCCTTCCTCCAGGTGAGTGATACGTTCACGTGCAGACTCAAGATCCTCATAAAGCAAGCTGGTCAGTTCCTGTACACTTTTGATGGTCTCCCAAAGATTGTTCTTGTTGTCCACATAGGCGTTGTGGTACAGGCAAAAGTTGTGAGGTTCTGAGGCAAGCTCCTGGGAAGAATTGCCCAACTGGGGAGGGAACTTACCATTTCTTAGACTGTCTAGTTTGCTTGCCAGCTTTTTGACGTACGCCACCAACTCATTATACCGGTTGGTACTTCTCTTGTCAGTGGTGTCCATTATGTGATGGATAGAATTTGCATCTGGGGTCTCTCCACTTAATGTCACATGTTTGGCCAATTCATTGACCCTTTGAGTTAGGCTAATACAGTGGTCTGTCACGTTGGTGATCCACTGTGGAGTGATGCCAGTGCTTTTGAAGCAGTTGGCAACAATTTTCCCGACTTGAGAGTTAAATTGCTGTACTATCTCATCCACTCTGAAGTGGGCATGGTTGGTGGTTTTGAACAGGTTCCTAAGAATACCCTGTAATGAGTCAAAGCTGGTATTCAACTTATTGATGGTGGCTAGGTGGACTTCCTGCAATTCATTGCAGCTGGCTCCTAGCTCTGTGAGCTCCAAGCTTTGCCTTGCAACAAGTTGCTGCAAGTGTTTAATGCTTGAATGAACAAAGTAAGAGAGGAAGTCTTCAACTTGTCCCTTTTCCTTGTTCAGTAACTGGCTGATCTGCATACTGTTAGCCTCCTGGTACTGCCAATAAGCAGTCCAGAGGTTGGTGGCATTCATATTATAACTAAACAGAGTGAACTCTGCTTCCTGTTGAGCCCCCTTGTGTCAACAACCGTGCAGGAGTGCGCCTAGCATAGCGCAAACCTCTTCTAAAGAATACTGGCAAGGTTGATGCGGTCCAGGTGTGTAGGCAGGGTCCAGGTGAAGGCAGTCATCCTGGAGCTCAACAGCTGTATGTGGCGTGATTGCCAAGCAGAGACTAGTGTCTCTTTTGGTGTCACTAGTATCCATAAAACCCCCATACTTATCAACAAAGCTGGGGTGGGAAAGAGGCAAGGCAGCGCCTTGACTTGACTCTGATGGCAGCTTGAGTTTGTAGTGAGCACCACTTTCAAGATTTTGTGTTCTTGAGGTATTGTTTTTATTAGAGAACATTGGTAATAATGTTGATAGGGGACTGTATGGCAACAGTCTGTAGCTACCAATTGGGTCTCAGGATAATGCTATGTCTTGGCAGAGTCCTAAGGCCGTAGGAGAAGAAACACAGCTCTGCAGATAGACAGCGGCGCACTCTATCTGGATACAACTGACTACTAGGCGTTGGCTAGTAGTGATACAATGATTAGAGATCCTTAATCTCTAATCCTAAGGGTGATTATTTCTTTCTGCTCAATCTCTGATCAGGAGAGCTCCTTATATAGGGTGGATAAGCCCTCTTGCCAGATAGATATCTGACACATCTAACTCTTGCTAGCCAGTCTATCTGTTCCCCAGACTGCTAGCTTCAGCCCCCAGAGCTAGGCGGCCATGCCGTTTGGCATGGGACTACAATTGATTACCGGACCTCAGCTTACTTCACCAGTGTGTTGGCGGCATCTTGTTTCCAGTTTATGCATGTGCAAGTTTAGTTCCCTGTCTTAGGGTTTTTGCATCATGCATTATTCACTTTAACAACCTTATATATTGGTCATAGGCTTCAAATCATCTGCGGGTGCAAATGTTTAGGCATAATCCTCTTCCAGTAGGTTCCTGAATACTTCATCTTATTGGCAGCTAGACGTTTTGTGATTGTGGACCCGGTCTGATCCAATATGTGGCCTAGTCTTGGATCAGGATCAATCTTTGGAGTAATCATCAGTCCATCAATGGGCCAAAACTAAGGGATGGATAAGTTGATGCTTTTTACAATCAAGCCAGCTATATGGTGATTGACCATATAACCAATCAACAAAGGGGAATAATGGTCAAGT
The DNA here is from genome assembly GCA_014839935.2 of Entomophthora muscae. Classification (NCBI taxonomy): domain Eukaryota; kingdom Fungi; phylum Entomophthoromycota; class Entomophthoromycetes; order Entomophthorales; family Entomophthoraceae; genus Entomophthora; species Entomophthora muscae. The sequence continues at coordinate 54,376 of QTSX02000050.1, read as the reverse complement.
TTATTACATTATTCCAGAAGCTTGACAATATTTATAAATTTTTTCAGGCACTTTTTTTGTAAACTGGCTTGTTTCAAAAGAATTTTCCGGCAATTTTTTAATTATTTTTTTGTTATTTCTTTTTTTAATGAATAGTTATTATTTTTTTGGCTTTTTTTGTTTAAGCTTACATTTTTATTTTTATTTATTTTTCTTGAGTATTCAAACTCACTTTTGGTTATATTAAACCCCATATTATTAAGCTCTTTTAAAGAGTAACTGGAAGTAACCAGAGATTGCAAGGCTGGGAGATGCTTTTGTGGAGAAGATTTCATTAGATCCTTTAAGTTTTCAATGAACTCATTGCCTTTTTGATTTTGAATAGTTGGCAGAAACTGAGCTTCCCCAAATTCAGTTTGAGTAAGGAAGTGATTGATAAAGGAATTAAGATTGTCTCCAGAAACAAAGAGGAATGCTTTTTTAACATTGCAATTCTCTCTCTTTTTGTTGAAGCTCTCAAGGAAAAAAGGGTAGCATGGCAGAAGTAAATTTAACTGAGGACATGGTAGTATTTTGAATCTGTAATTAGGTCAGATCTCTGAAATGTGCCTTAATGATGTAGTAGTTATGATCAGAATGTGGCCTTTGAATGGGGTCTTTTGGATTAGAAGCTTTGTGGTGCTTTAGCTCTTATATACCAAGCTAAATGACACCATTCTGAAAGAAATGGTGTGATAGCTTTTAATATAGTTTTAACTTGGATTTATGTTTGCAGAATTAATTAAATACCCAGTTTTCATGCACAAGTGATATATGTGAAGCAGCTAAGCATTATTATTACATCATATCCTCTTTGTAATCAATGCAAATCAATTAAAATACTGTATTCAGTTAACTGTAACTCTTTTGCATAATATTAAAATGATAAAATATTAAAGATTTCATTTAAAGAATGCTTAATTTGAGGTTCAAAGCTCACTTGAACCTTAAAATCAATCTAAACCGTGATAAAAACATCCTAACTTCAAACTATCATAAAATCCTAAAGAATTGAAATTTTTAAATAAAATAAAAACAAAAATAAAGCTCTCAATCTTATCTTTAATTTCGCCAAATAAAAAAATCTGTTTTATATTGAAAAAAGATTATTTATTAGCCTTGAAGTGATCTACTTTATATCATTAGATATAATCATATAATAAAATATGTATTATACACTTTTAAATTACTTTCTCTTTGATATTGAGTGTAGTATACATATTAAAATTTAATACTAATAGAAAGATAAGATTCTTAGCTTCATTTTGGTACTTTACAGTGCAAAAAAATATTAATTTTTCATTGAGTTATCAATGGTTTAAATATAAAATGTGTAATCAGTTACTTTTTCAAAATTGAACTGTATTATGCTGTGACTTGAGCTGCATGTGCATTAGAAAATGGCCTAATCCCTAAAACAATGACCCATATATTGACAAATTCCTCAAACTGAAAACCTGCACCCAACTTGAGGACAGGCTGGCAGTCATTATCTTCTGAAAGGGAGTCAACCTAGCAATGAAGGACCTGTTGAAGCACTACCCGCCCACCCTCAGCCTAGACAAGCTAATTCCCCTGTGCAAAAGTCTTAGCATTAACCAAGAGAACACTGGCCCCTCCCAGACCTGCCAACCCCAAACACTAACTCCCAACAGAACAGGGATGACACCTGAAGAGCTCCAATGACATTACCGCAAAGGACTCTGTTTCCACTGCCACAAGGCGGGCCACTTGACCAGAGCCTGCCCTAAGAAGAACACTGCCCCAATCTCACTGGCGCAAATAAACACTTCTTCCCAGTCTTAAAGATTCATCCAAGTGACCATAGAAGTAGTGGTGAACAAGCGCAAGATTGAAGCCTTTATTGATACAGGAGCAGATGAAAGTTTCATTGACACCAGCCTGGCAGAGGAATTAGGCTTGACAGCCTCAGAGTGCAGCCTACAAGTAATAATAGGAAACAGCTCTTTGGACAATGGCTATGAGTGTGAACAAGAACTTCTGTTGACCATTGGACACAATGTATACCCGTTGTCCCTGATCCTCTTTCCAGGACTACCCCACCCCCTTATACTGGGTGACTCCTGGTCCAACAGACACAGCCTGATCCTGAACTATTGTGAGCAAACTGCCATGTTGGGCTGACGTGAATCCTGTGACACTATTCCTTTTTGCATGAGCCATTATCAATCCCCTATCGACAAACTCTTGACCATAAAGTTAGAACCCAGTGTTGGGATACTGTCTACCCTCCTACAGAGATGAAACCATGTGTTTAGTGAATAAGCAGCCACAAAACTACCAAGCCATTCAATCTACAACCACGCCATAGATCTGTTACCAGGGACCCAATTGCATCACAGCCCCATCAACAGCTGTAACTACCACAAACAAGTAGCCTTAAAAGCATACCTTGAGTATATGACAAAAAAAGGGTTCATCTGAGGGTCAAAAGCCCCTTGCTTGTTGCCCATACTGTTCATAGAAAAAAAGATGGTGGGATGTGTCCATGTGTGAATTACCAAAAACTGAACAACGTTACAGTGAAAACTGCTATCCCATCCCCAATGCTGACAACCTCTGTAATATACTGACTGGAACCCAGGTGTACTCAAAAATTGACCTTAGAGATGCATTCAACATAAATCTGAATCAAGTACAGAGACAAGTACAAGATGGCCTTTGTTGAGCAACTTCTGTTATTGCTGGTATGTTCAAAGCTACAGATAGATGTTAGTCTTGTCAATGTACTCTATCTAATCCTATGCAAGAGCACTACAGACTACAATAGAATAGAACTTTGAAGATAATTATGTTTATTGATACTGGAGTACAATCTAGCCAGCAGCTGCAATCTATCCAGGTGTAACTATGAACTTGTTGTCATCTTTTCAGGTGTCTATATCAATATATACTGCAACAACCCTTGTTCTTGTCCTTTCAGACAGTTCTCAGTGGCTACCTTTGCAATAGGTCCATCTTTGCTAGCTACGCCTATCCTGATTGGCTGTCTTTGGCACGTGATATGCTACTGGCCTTAGCAGGCATACATGGCACTTCAGCTACAGCCTACACTCTTCTTGAGCTAGCCTACCGTCATTTGTTGATTAGCTGTATCTTACACGCCTATTATTGCGCTGGGAGGCTACGCCGTATTTAGTAGATGCTTAGAAATTGTCCCTGTTCAGCCCTCCTACATTGGAAGGTAGAATTCTGGTATTCCATTTGAAGGGCTTAATCAGTGATCCTTTTCTGGCTAGCAAACCTTCTTATTAATGCAACAGTTTGAATTAGGGATTATATGCTGTATAATAGCAGACTTGATCCAATAGCAACTTTTAGATTATCCGCTGTGTAATGGTGACCCAAACTGATAAGGAACCCAATTATACACCATGTAATGCTGATCCAAACTCGGTATTTCCTAGCCATTTGTATATCACTTGTTTGATATGAACATATACGCCCATCAGGCTGTGTGGGGCTGAGTTGATACAACATCCAGTAGGGTAGAATGGGTGATATACAATTGATGATTTAGTGATTACACACCGTATAATCAATGATATTCACTATATTGGCTTACGTTTATACGGCGTATAATAGCTAAATCAATTATAATAAAGCAAGTAATATACAGTGTATAATCAGTACCTGTTAGGGTGATGATCAGTGATAATACGGCGTATAATTGTTGCATCTAATCTAATAAACTAACAATTACACAGTGTATAACTGGCATATCCATTATAATATATTGGTGATTATATGGTGTATAATTACTACACTTAATATAATGATAGTCTAGTGATTTTATGGCGTGTAACTGAGTAAGATCAGCGTGCAATGATTTGCCTGATTATTTGTGGTCAATCAGCCTAATTTCACAGCCTTCAAACCCCAATATGGGTTGTACAAGTACCTTGTAATGCCCTTTGGCCTCTGCAACGCCCCAGCACTTTCCAAAGGATGATCAACACTGTCCTAGGGGAATACCTTGACCGTTTTTGTGTGGCATATCTGGACAACATTCTCATCTACAGCAAGACTCACAAGGAACACCTGTGCCACCTGGACCTTATACTAGAAAAATTCTCCCAAACAAACTAACACGCTAAGCTTAAGAAATGTGAATTCTTTCAGTCTGAAGTTGAATTCCTGGGATACATAGTGAAGACTGGCGGCTTTGCCATGGCACATGATAAAGTAGAAGCAATAACATCTTGGCCAGTGCCCAAAAGCAGGAAAGATGTGAGAAGTTTTTTGGGCCTGGAAAATTATTGCAGGGATTTCATCCAAAAGTTTTCTCACATTACCCTCCCCCCGACCCGCCTTTGCTCTGACATGATCACACTTGCCTGGACTCTGGAATATACCACCGCCTTTGAAACCTTGAAACTTGCCTTCACCTCTGTCCCCGTCCTGGCCATGCCAGATCCCTCCAAACCTTTTGCTCTGGAAACCAACACGTCAGACTTTGCAGTGGGTGGGGTACTTCTTCAGGAAGGAGGGGATAGTATGCTACATCCTATAGCATATTACTCCAAGAATATGCTACCCGCAGAAGGGAACTACCCAATATATAACAAGGAGATGCTAGCCATAATGAAGACCCTGAAACATTGGTGCTGATACCTATGTGGCGCTGAATATCCAGTAAAGGTCCTGACAGACCACAAGAACTTGATCTACTTCTTCAAACCACACCATCTTAACCAACAACAAGCAAGATGGGCCTTAGAACTGGCTGACTACACTCTGACTATAGACTACAAGCCAGGGAAGGTGAATGTGGTACCCAACACCCTAAGTAGAAGAACTGACCTGGTGCCTACCCACCTAGAAACTTGCGACCACAACACCCAAGTCCTCTTGGACACAGCAAGTCTAGGAATTCACCTGGGATTGATGAAAATCAGAGCCAGCAAACCAGAAGTACTAAGGGCCCAAACACTAGACAAGTTCACCAAGACCATGATCTCTGACCTCTCTAAATCCTTGGATAACACCCACTACTGAAAAAGCTACTCATTGAAGGGAACAACGCTAATGCTCCACAACAGGATCTTTGTACCAGAAGGGTACATCAGAACCAATGTCTTGAGAGATTACCACAATTATGAGATGGCTTGACACCCAGGTAGGCTCAAGACCCCCCAGAGCATCAGAAGGAACTTTGCTTGGCCAAAAATGGATCAAGACGTAAGCACGTACTTGAAGGGGTGTGAGACCTGTGGGCAGACCAAAACTTGCAGAAACAAACCTGAAGGACTTCTAAGACCCTTAAATATACCCAATGGACCTTGGAGATCTGTTTTCATGGACTAAATTGTGGAACTACCTCCATCCCTCTTGTTTAATGAAATCCTGGTCATGGTAGACCGCTTTACCAAGATGGCATACTTTGTATCAACCACCACCATTTGCATGGCAGCAGAGACAGCCCAACACTTCCACAACTGCATTCTCACACAACACAGAGTACCTGAGGAAATCATAACAGACAGAGGACCCCAAAACACGTCAAACTACTGGACACAGGTGATAAAAGACTTGGGAAACAAGCAATAGGTATCTACCTTTTACCACCCACAGACGGACAGCCAAACTGAACAAGTAAACCAGATCCTTGAACAATACCTTCAATACTATGCCAACACTGATCAGGACTTTGAGCCAAAATTCTCCTCATGGCCCAGTTTGCCTATAACATTAAATACCACACCTCCACAGGCATGTCCCCATTCAAAGCCAACTATGGGTTTGACCCCACCTGGGACCCCCAGATTGGCAAAAAGGAATTGAACACCACTGAGCGCTCCTGGATTGAACAGATTCACAACACACAAAAAACATGCTTGGCCAACCTGAACCGCACAGTGCAAACATACAAAGCCTTTACTGATTGCAAATGAACCCCAGGCCAACCCTTACAAGTTGGAGACAAAGTATACCTAGACTCCCAGAATGTACCCCTGCATGTGCCCTGTAGGAAGTTAGCTCATAGAAGAAGGGGCCCCCACAAGATCACTAAAATAGTTGATGAGGTTGCCTTCAAGCTAGACCTACCCCCTCTTGGAATATTCATGATGTGTTCTTGCTCCCTGTTGTTCAAAAAAGATCAATTCTTGCTTGCCCACCAACGGATTAAGACAGCCCCCCACCCATCCAAATAGGCCGCTCCAAGGAATATGAAGTAGAATAAATACATGGTGACAGTATCCACTACCAAAAACCCCAGTACTACGTCAAATTGAAAGGATACCCGCTAGAGGAACACACTTGGGAGCTGCTGAGCAACCTAGCTAATGCCCAAGAAGCTGTCCAACTCTATCTGAACAAAAAAGACCAGAAGAGAGGACCCTTGGGGGAAGAAGGGGATGATGTCAGGATTGACAATTTTTTACCCCTTGAAACCTGGGCCCAAGAGCAAGATTCAAACCCTGAACCCAAATTCCTGCAGGCTGCTGGCCCCATGGACCGAGAGCCCGCCCACCCGCGTTTTTCTAAGATTAAGCCCCTGCAAGCTGAAGCCCCTGCTAAGTCCCAAAGTCAGAATATCAGTACAGGTTTGATTATGATGGTTCCTGAGGAGGAGTTTCTTGAGTTACCTAATGGAGGCAGAGAAGGTGGCCTCATGAACTTCATGCGCTTGAAGCCCTCTTAAGTAACCAATCAAACTCAACTGCCAAGGAGAAACCCGGGCTTTGGGCCCAACCTTGTGACCACAGCCAAAAATCAAGGAAATCCAGTGACCAATTTGGAAGTTCTGAACAATGAGAGAACATCCAGCCAAGGAGCCATTTTGCCGCTCCTACACCCAGGCCTCCTGGCCACCCTCTCACATTTTTCCCAATATTTTGATGAAGCCCTTATGGGAAATACTAGGTTTGGAGGTGGGAAGCTATATGGATCAAAGGACCCAGCGCTCCAAACTTATCACCATTTTTGAATAAAGGTTATGTTATTTTGGCTCACACAGATATTGCCTTATTTTGTATTTGCTGTCTACCAATTCAGTTTAAGATCTCCTGGCCCCCCTGCCCCACTGCCTGCAGTTTCCTGTCCTCCTGGTGTACCCTTTGAACCTGTTTATTTTACCAACTACCCTCTGAAATCTGAATAAAAGGACTACATCCCAGAAAAAATACTTGAACTTGACCATTTGGCCTGCATACAATCTGCAGTTAGATACAACCGACAAGGCCTGTGGATATTTTCAACACCCTAGTTGTTCAGAGGGAAATTCAACTATCTTCCTGCTTACAACCTGCCCATGGAACTGCCCAAACCCCAAAGCCTATGCCTGCTTCCTCACCCAACCTCCCAACCAACCATTCTGGAAAGCTGTTTGGGATTGTGTACATCACCCTCACAGGGGTGGTTGACACTATAATTCCAGCCGCCGGCCCGTAGTCCTGGGTGGGAAAGTCTGCCACCTACCTTTTTAAGTTAGCTCCCCTCTTGTGATGGGCATTGCACACAAAAAACCTGGCCCAGGTTACCCCTGGAAAAAACAGACTGGCTGCCCAAGACTGGATCCCTGACAGTAAGGGGGCAGGTTGGCTGGTGGCGGAAAGTTGTTCCAAATCAGGGTTGCCATTCTGATTGGCTGGCTGGTTGGCAGCTTGTTCAGGGGTGGTTAAGGGGGCAGGGGCAGAGCTAGACGCTAATTGACTCTCAAACAAGTCAAAGCCATAGGGATTGGGGGTCAAGTACAGGGCAACTTCCTCATTACCTGCATCAAAGGCTTGGGTATAAAAGGGTGCCTCCACGTTCTTGAACCTCACCTCCATTAAAGCCGGCTTGGCTGCTGCTGGCTTGTTTGCTGGCGCCATCAAAAATTTTGTTGTTCTTGAAAACCATTGTAAAAAACCTAGGATAAAATCACTAAAAGAAGAAGTTTAAAATTTTATTATTTATTTCTATTGTAATCATGAGTCCATATTTGGAAAGTTCTCAAAATCATTTTACACAAATCAAGCTCCATGAAACTGAATAAAATACCTCTGTTTCTAAATTGAATAGCTATTGAATGGCTGTTAAACAGTTAATTTCATTTTAGGCTGCTTATACTACACATCTTGTGTGACTTCATTTTGTTTCATGTTTGTAGAATCTCACTTCTAGATTGCTTAAATTTCATTTCATTTTAGTCCTTCTGATGGTGCCTCATATGAATCCAGATTGGATTATAATATATTCCAGAACATCATACATCCATCCTCATTTACTTGCTGTGTCAGTTCATTATTGTTTGTGGTTTAAACTACTCCACTTAATGTATGATATAATTTGGTTAATGTGCTAGTGAAATTTTGTTTATTGTTTGACACTTCATTTGTTAACCAAATATGTTTAAATTATTTGAATCCTGAATCTTGCACAACTTGGGTTTTGTTTAATTCTGACTTATTTTGTTAAATATGAGGTATTTTTGGTTGTTGCCATAGCTTTTAAAACTACTGTATAATCCTATCAGGATCCAGATGAGGCCCCAACAGAAGGTCTAAAACAAAACAAAAATAGTGTAGCCAAGAGAAACTTTATACACACAAAAAAAGAACTCTCCCAAAATCTGTAACATGTGTTTCCCAAAATAGAAAATATCACTTTAGCAACTAATCAACAGCCATCATATTTGAGAACAGATGTGTTTTATTGGTTTTCATGGTGCTTTAAATTTGTGCAACAGTTTTAGGGAGTATCCAAATTGGGACCCAGGATTGACTAAAAATAAGAGCATACAATTTTAAACTTCTTCTTTTAATAATTTTCAATTGCTTTTATTTTTAGAGGATCTTTAGTAGCAAAATATTTTTTGGCAGCCTTAGAAAACACAGTAGCAGCCAGGATAGTGTCAGCAGCAAGGTGACTTAGTATGAAGATGATCACATTTACACCCAGATCTTTGAAGTGGGTGACAAGGAAGCTGACCTGTACTTAATCCCTAACCCCTATGGCTTTGACATGTTTGAGAGTCACTTAGTGTCTAGCTCTGCCCCTGCCCCCTTAATCACCCCTGCACAAGCTTCCAACCAACCAGCCAATTAGAATGGCAACCCTGATTTGGAACATTTTCCCACCACCAGCCACCCTGTCCCCTACAGCCAATCAGGATTCAGCTCCTGTAGCCCAAACTCAAAATGATCACTACCTAAATTCTTCAAGAAATTTTAGTACTCAACCTGTGTGGTCTGTCCTGGGACCAAATTTCTGACCAATTGTAATTTACCTGAGCCACAATAATGCGGGAATTCAACAACCTGATGAATAAGAGAAACCTGTTTGGGACAGCCAAGAAGCCAAAGAAGACCCCAGAGCTTCAGATTGACAAGGTGTCAGAAAATCACGGACCATGGTATTGTATCATCCGCCAGATGATATCCTAAGTCTTCTAACATTAGGAAAGTACAGAGAACCTGTGACTTTAGCGGAAGCTTTGGCTCAGAATATTTTGTTGTCATCAAAAGTAGCAATTCTGACAAGGCCCAAGGCCCAGAGGATTTGGGATAGTTATTCCTACTTCTGGATATAGGTTCATAGTTGTCTCTATATTTTACTATAGACAATTATACTGTATGATGACAGTATCATCTTTTGCCTTCCACTTAAAACCTAAGAGAGTATCACATTAAGGAAATAAGGCTTGGATTAATCATCAAGTCAATAAGGAATCATCAGTCTTTTGTTCTAATAGACTGGCTTTAAGACAGTCCGCCTGCACACGTGCTATCCGAGTTAGCTCACAAAGCTAGAAGAGATTCAAGTAGAATTAGGGCAACATGGCAGGAGGCCCAGCCTTTTTGGGGTGGCTTTAACGGAAGGCTAACTTGACATCTTCCATAGATTGGTATCCTTTCTGTCTACCTGGGCCACTTTCAGGGCTAGCTAGTCAGTGGTTGGCTACTAGTTCACAGAGATGATTGTTTCGCTTAATCAGAGCTACTCTGATATAATAGGCTCAAGCCTTTTTATCTTAGAGTGTTTTTCCTGACAACCCAGTCCATTTTGAACTCTTCTAGAAGTGTTCCAAATGACAGCCCATGTGATGGCCCTTGTTCTAGGATATATCTTAAAGATTAGAATAGTAATTATTATGAGAAGCATGTTTGAGGTGGTTGTTGAGGTGGACTAATTAATGAGCAGTAATTGCATACTCCATTAATTAATTACAATGCATGAATTTTTTAATGCCAGGATATGATTGGCCATTGATTCATCAATCCTGCAGCCCGCGACCCTCAACATTCCATTAAGACTATTCCTAAGAGTGATTGACAGCTGGCCCATGTTATTTTGTTGAATCTGTTAATTAGTCAATATCCAGAAATCCTGACACAATGCATACCTAACCATGCTCAATCTCCTGCAGCTGGACCCCAAACTTCCCCTTACCCAGGTCCAGAAACAACTTGTGCACCATAGCATATGAGTTTCAGAGCGCATGATGAAGCTCTGGATTTACAGAAAAGTGGCTTAATAAGGGTGTTGACCAATTTAGGTGGCAACCAATGGGATGACAGTGAGGATTACCCATACAATCCTGCCATTGAGTCCACTCTGGTACAATTCTTGACAAGTCTATCAGATGATATCATGTTTATCTCATATTACAAGCTATCAGTAGCTTTTAACAATTTTGGCAAGCAAGGAAAAGTTGCCACCAAGAATGGAAGGAATAAGGTCAAAAAGAGGACTTTCATTGGTGCATTACTGGCTATTTTACTAAAGGGCTCTGTATATTATTAAAAAACTTGATTACACCAATGGTTACAATTATATTTAGATCCTTGGTGGATTACTTGAATCCTGGGACAGCTCAAATTCCTCCTATTGGATTTTATTGAGTCACCAGATAGAAAAAATGTCAAGGCCATCAAGATAATTAAAGAACACATGCACCAGGCCTCAATTTATCAGGCCAGCTACACAGACATCCATATAGTTAATATCATTCTCTTTAATACTTTAAATTCAGAACCTGAACGTAAAAATGTGGGATTGTCAAATCCTTGGTCCAAATTTTGAATCACTTTTGCGGGATAGCCTTTTTTTAATTAAACTGAATTCTTTGTATTTTTATTTGAATATTTGAAAATGCAGGAACTCATAGACACTTTGCAAAGTTCAAGTCAAGCTGCATATTTCCAATGGACAAAATGAATTAACTGGAATCAATTTTGAAAGAGTTCAAATCCATCAACCATTTTCATTAAGTTTACTATGTTTTTTGAAATTGCAGGATTGTCAAATCCAAGAACTGAATTTCAAATCACTTTTGAATGCCACTAGTAAACTCAGATATTAATTGCGTGAAATGGAATCCAAATTGAATGTACAGTAAGCACACTAGGAAACACCAACCCAAATAAAGAAGCTCCACTCTGGATAAAATCAAATGAAAAATTCAATCTCAACAACCATGTTTAGACATAAAAAGTGATTAAACTTTAAAATCATCCAAAACTGGAAAGGATACAATATTATATACTTCAAATCACAGATATAGAAATTCTGTTACTGTTCAAGGCTAACTCAAGAGAAAATAAATACCCACAACTAAACCAATAAATCCAAATAAATACATATTTAATCTAAAATATATATTTTATTTTATTTTTATGGACTGTCAATCACATTCCCAACCAGCTCCTGCACCATCTGCAGGGCAGCCCATCCACGAGGGCGTCCCAGAGGGTCCAAGAACAGACCCAGAACCCAACTCAAGGGGATTCATGCCAATACACAGGCCTCCCAAGGTGTCAGCGCCAGCCAACCACCTCCCGCATCCCAAGCCTGATCAACCAGCCTGAATCCCAGAAAGAAGCCACTCTCAAGGCCTGCCACAAAAGTCTCTTACACCAGGTCACCAGGAACACTGAGGTTACTTACACCTCCACTGTATACCCAGTTGTCATCTGGCCCTGCACTCTTGACCCAAGAGTTGCTACTTCCTGCCCTGCGTTTTTGAAACCTCCTATCAGCCATTGGCCACAACTGAGGAGCCATCTGTGCCTGTGTCTTATGCCACCATTAAATGCGCCAGCACAATCAAGTGTGATCCCACATTTTACACAAAGGTCCCCATCCCCTGTGTTGAGCCTGGTAGCCAGGATGCTGTGATACCTGCCAAGGGCCGGCATCAATTGACGGATAGTAAGTGTGAAGCTATCCTCAACTGCTTGAACGGGAGAATGGTGTTTGGGATATTGCATCCCAATTTGGTGTCACAGCCAGATACATTGCTGACATCAACAACAAGTATGGCAATACTGGGCAAATTGCCAAATCCACCAAGGCAAAAAGACAGCACAAACTCCTTCAGCCTATTCAAATTGATGCAATCAAGCAGTGGGTAGCCAAGAATTGCCACCTGGACACACTTGCTGTCCAATCAATGCTTGCTGGAGTTTGGGCTTTCTGTTTCCAAAACCCTTGTCTACAAAACAATGGTTGATTTGGGCTTCTCCTGGAAAGTACTGGGAGTTTTGCTTATAATAGGAACAGTGAAAAGACCATCCAGGAATGACACATTTATGCCAAGACATATCTGGCACTAAAGGAGACTGGGAATGTCCCGTTCTTCTACAACAAATCCTTGTTTTCCTCCTCACTCAGGTCTAGGCATGGGTGGGTTGAGAAGGAGTCCAAAGACGGTGTAGCCCATTGTGCAGCTGTTTGTTCCCAGACCTATTCAATGGTTGCGCTTCTTGGTCTAGCAGGTTGGACCAATACCAGATGATTAAGGGCTCCCATAACAGCAGAACATTTCTTGATTTTCTCTGAGCCGTCAAGGAGTACCTTTGGATAAATTACAGCAGCACAACCAATGTTGTTGTGCTTGATAATGTTGGGCTCCACAAAGTGGATCTGGTTTTGTCCAAGTTCCCCCCCATCAACAAAAACAGCCACACCTCCAGCCACTGGCTTACCAATTGTCCAATGAGACTTCTCTTCCTCCCTCCATATTCCCCATTCCTGAATCCAATTGAGGAGGTGTTTGGTTGGATCAAGAATAAGGTGAAACAAGGCCTTCCTCAGGACACCAAGGACCTATTCAATATTCTTGAGGTCAGCCAATTTGCAATGCCACCCAATGTGGTGGCGGCTTTTTACAGGCACTTGGAATCCTTCCTCCCTAAAGCCCTGGCCTCCGAGCCAATCAGATAAATGGGCACTCTGGGTTTTATTTATTTTTATTTTATTTATTTTAATTTTATTAGTACTCAAAACTTATTATTTATATATAATAATGTGACGTTTGATTGTATTATAGACATTTAAGAATACTAGAAAAGGTAATTAAAATTAATTATACTAGATAAGATGGATTTGTTTTTATTATAATGCACTGAATATTATTGGCTTTTGCGCTAACAAATGAATAAATTAAAAAAAGATAGAAATAAATTAGTTTATTTAAATAATTTTGAATCCTTGATGGTACTTTGGCTTTTTTAAGCCACAAATTGGACCTTGCATGTCATCATCTGATCCTTGTTATTTCAGTGCCACTATAGCCACACAACACGGAAACAAATGATTTTCATATATTACTTACTAATTAGTACTTAGGACACAGGTCAAGCATATTGAATATTTTTATCAAATCATATTACAAGGGAAAGGTAATTTGAGTCCTAAACAATCATTTGTTTAGAATATAAGTGGAGCGGGCCGCATGATGCGGATAAATTCAATTCTTGTTGTTTGTTTATGTAATAAATGAACCTGTACTTGACGTGCTGGTAAATAAACAAATTTATAAATCATATTTTATTATTACACATGTTCACTTTATTAAACTGTCCCTTTATTATTTTCAACATAATTATATATTACTATTATAATTTAATAATTAAAATTAGAATATTAGAAGTAAAATTATAATACTAAATCTTAAAATTTAAATATTAAGGTTTAAATATTCAAAATTTAACTATTTTTATTAAAATGTGATTTATTCAATATTGAAATACTTGATATTAAAAATTTAAGTATTATGATATGTATTATTAAAATTTTTAATATTAACTTTTAGATGCCAAAATTTTAATATTAAAATATATAATATTAAAATTCTTATAGTGAAATTTTAATATTACATAGTTCAATAAAAAAATTTAGTATTAAAATATAAAAAGTAAAAAAATAATTTGCAAGGGGAAAATATTTATTGGGGGATGTTGATTGCAAAGGGAATGCAATTATTCTGGGGAATTATACCCAGAAATTAAATTTTCAGCTAATGTGTCTAATTGGATCCACGTACTCTTTTGTACGTGGTGGACAACACTGTATGTGATTGCTAGAGGGGTGGCACAGTGCACCCCAGTGGTTGCCAAACACTTAATAAAAGGGATTTGGGTAAGCAAATCAATTAACAGGTTCTTTTTTGGAGGTACGTAAAACCCATACAGCAATGCCAGTGCAAAGGAGTTATATAGGACGTGCTCAACTGTCTTATATCCCCGTGGTGTCTTCTGGCGGTCAAGGGCTACGCAGCAAATGTCCATTTGAATAGGTACATCCTCCAACTTTTTGACGTTGTTTTTTAATATGCAGTGAAGGAGGCTTCCCAGGTATACCGCAAAGTGGATTCTTTATGAAGTATACTTTTCCAAGAACATGCATAATTTTTTGAATGTTTGAACTAACCTATTGATATAGGATGTTTGGTTGAACTTGAAGAGGGTTCCAGGGGCGCCCAACTTGAATCAGCCCCCCAGGCCTTGGCAAACAATATTAATAAAGGTTTAAAATTATTCACAAAGACTGCATCCCCAACTTTATTTGACAGTGCCTTAAATACTTCATTAAAAATTGTAGTTTTTAAATATTCAGTTCCAATTTAAAAATCAGTTTTTATTAATTTTTTCATATTTGTTGATGTTTGTGAAGGGGAATCTTTGAATGCTTTTGTATATGTATTTATCAAAAGTTTAATTTGATATCCCCATATGATTTCATTCATTTCTTTAAAGCTGATACTTGATACTATTTCATATGCTTCCCTCAACCACAGCAAGCACCCCGCAGGTTGTAAATATTCCCTATTTTTAGCTTCACTACTTGAAAAAATTAAACATATTCTGTTGAATTATTTTATTTATTTGGTTTTTATTTGTTTGTTTTACAGGGGCTACCAGTGACTGGTAACCCCCGTAAAACCAACTTGGCGTATAAGCTGCCACTTCCGCAACCTCATCTCACATTCCTGGTGATGACCAAAATAAATATAAGTAAAACATAAAAAGACTTACTAATTGTTTTCCCTGTGGCCCCCTCAGCCACAGGTGCCACTTCAGCAAACTTCATGAGTGTTGGCTGCTCTTCATTAATTTTTCCTGGGCTTAATTTTTTCTTATTTTTCTTGCAACTTGTGCTTCCTCTTGATTTTTATTTCATAAAGTTTCTGTATTTTGTGAAGCGCTCCTGCTTTTTGCTTGTGTTTTGTTTTTGTCTGTTTCCATTTGATTATTTTCCTCTTCATTGGTGTTAATTTTCTTTGGAACTTCATTTCCTTTGATTAGTTTGATCTTATTATTTCTTTGGCCCCCTGCCAGAATTCCCACAAATTGTAGGCTGCATTATTGAACTTCAGACTTGATAGAATTGTTCCCTGGAGATTTAGTAATGCTTCTTTATTTTTTTTGTCTCTAATATTTCCTAGTTTGTTCATAGCATCTTCTTTTGACTGGATTAGTGGCTGGCCCTTGTCACCCAGCTTTCCTATCACTATTTCCCTGATAATTTTTCTATTTCAATAACCTTTTGCAGGTGTACTTCTAATTTGTTAATCAAGTTATAGATAGTTGACATTTTGTTTGAATTCCATCAAAAAACTGGTTTTTATAGTACTATCTTCAACGCATACATATTTTTCATCATCATTAATAAATTAAAGACAATAAACATAAATATTACATTAAAATATTGCATTTAGACGTCAACTCTTGGTATTTTGATATTATGTACATAACTCAATGCATTTTGTTTAATAAAATCCATTGTAAATGTAGCTTTTTTATTATGATTTAAAATAAATGGACTGTGTTTATATTAGAGTGCCATTAACACTTAGTACAAATATTGATACATAGTGAAATTTACAGCCTGTATATTTACCTATTGGTAATAATTCTGTCAACTTTTTAGTTGGATTTTGCGAGGTATAATAATGTAATATGTTAATAGAATACTGTTTATTGTCATTAATTGGCTGATTTTCTTTGCTGTGGCAATTGTGCATTTTCTGATATTTACACACTAATATCCAATTGGTTGGTTTCACATCCTCTTGCACAGGTAATAGGAAATCAAGCCGCCACCCCAACCACATCTGGTCTTGGGGTGGAGGCTTGATTTCCTATTGCCTGTGCAATTGGATGTGAAACCAACCAATTGTATACTAGTGCGTAAATATCAGAAAATGCACAATTGCCACAGCAAAGAAAATCAGCCAATTAATGACAATAAACAGTATTCTATTAACATATTACATTATTATACCTCGCAAAATCTGATTGGAAAGTTTACAGAATTATTACCAATATGAAATATACAGGCTGTAAAATGCACTATGTATTAATATTTGTGGTAAGCATTAATGACTCTCTAATATAAACACAATCCATTTCATGAAATTACAATGAAAAAGGTTAAGTTTACAATGAATTTTATTAAATAAAATGCATTGAGTTATGCACACAGTGTCTAAATATCAAGAGTTGATGTCTAATTGCAATGTTCTAATGTAACTTTACATTTGTGGTCATTAATTTATTAATAATGATGAAAAATATGTATGATCATAATTTTAAGCTATTTTTAAAATGTACAACATTGTATTAATTATGGAAAATGTTGATAATATAAAAAGAACTATTATTAATTATGAATTGAAAGAGAGATATCAATTTTAATAAGTTGTCACAAAGAAAAGATCCATTTACTAATCAAAGGACAGAAAGGGGATGGGATGGTTGGAATGAACATTGCCTTCATCTGCGCCTGTGAAAGGGGCAGCATCAGAGATAGTGATGAGGGAATGGGTGGTGGTTTGGGAGTCAGGGTTGGAAGGCAGGTGGCTTGATGGGGGGTTGGGGAGACAGGGTTTGTTGACTGGGAAGGGGAAGCAAGAGCTGATTGCTTCAATTGCTTGAATTCTTCTTCCGTCACATATACTGGCTTGACAAAACGGATGGACTGGGGTGGGGGGAGGCAGGGGTCCTTTCTGGACTTATCACTATCACTTGCATAGAAGATGATGAGATCAAATAAGTCCTGGACAGACGCAAAAGGGAAAAGCTCATACCCCTTATCAATTTGGGTGCATAGTTTGTTGTAGGTGGCAGGCTTTAAGCCCTGAGGGCGGAACCAAAATTGTAGAGACATACATCTGCAAGATGCATGTTGGCGTAGTTGATGGGGTAGGACCAACAATTATGCCCTTTAGCCCTAATTTCTTGGGTAGCCCATTCCTGCTGCTTCATCTCTGCACTCAGTACAACTGTGTGCACGGCATTTTGTGTGGCCCACTCCTCTAGCATGGCCTTGAGCTCTGTCTGGTAGGCATACCCATCTGCGGTGTTTGATATTGCCAAGTAATGATTGACACCCAATGGGGAAACTGCCAACAAAACCCTGACAAAACATTACAAGATTGGGCCGCGCTTGTACACATCAGACTGGATACGCTTTTCTCCATAGTCTTGAATACTTGCAGATATCTTAGCATATAACAGAAAAATGATGTCATTACGGGCCCTCATTGCCCTTCCTTTGATAAAATTAAAAATAGTTGAATTGTAGGGATCAGTATCCACCAAAATGGGGCCACTGATAACTTGATTGGACAAGATTCTAGCAGCAACCACAACTCTGTGTATCCACAAATTCACCGTTCTCTTGTTGGTAAAGATGCTGTGGAGTCCCAACTGGAGACGTACCTGGACCAGGGGCATCTGCGGGTCATGTTTCATAATGGCCATCATAAGGGGATGGGCTGTGTCACCTTTGGTCAAAGTACAGGCACCAGTTGGGGTCTTCTTGGTAGGGGGCCACAGTTGGCGTGGGCTCACAGGGTTGCAGCCACAGTGGACTTTGCAAACCCCATTGTGGCTGCAATTTCCCCAAGGGACATAAGCTTCCCTTGCTTTTCAACCATTTTGAGAACAATCTCTGGGGTGATCAATTTTCTTCTGAGTATTGCAGGCTGATTGGCTGGGGGAGGGATGTGTCTATCTTGGGAACTTGCCAATGCCATCTGGTTGGCTGTTTCAGGGTTCTGGGCTCTCTGAGTGACCCCATAGCTCAAATGGCTGGTTCTGGATGCCATTGTTGATATATGATTTTGGTTGGCGGCTGCCTGTGCGTGATGGGCAAACAGGGCCATGCTGGAAGTTGCAGGAGAAAGAACACACTCCTGGGTAGTGCTTGTGGAGGGGCCTGCAGGTTGGGAGTAGCCACAGAGGGAGGCTTCACTGTTAAGAGACCCAGCGTAGCCCTGCATGATTTTGTCAAGGCCAGGGAACAGCTTGTTGACTTGGTTGTTGTTAAAAAAGACATAATAAATTTTTATTAAAAAATTTTAAACTCAAAAAGAGACGTGTATATTTTAGTCTATTTTATTATTAAGTATGTTAAGTTGGTGAATAGTAGGATCTAAATTTTAGCCATCCTAAAATGGAATAGGGTGATTTTTGAGAATGCTTATGATTCCTAAAAGAATTAGCACAAATCCACTCTAGATCCTTTAGCATCCTTTTTGAGATGCCCATAAATTATATTTATTTCAAATTTGTTGCAATTATGATTTGAAATTTGGTTCTTGGATTTGACAATCCCGCAATTTCAGATTTGTTAATTTTCACATGATGTCTATGATTTGTTATATATACAGTAAATCTCAAATTTTACATTAGAATCCCGCATTTCTGATTTATGTATCCCGCATTTGTTTGTTGTGTTTTGTCTTTTATTATTTGAGTTATCTGCTCAAGAGATTCAAAATTTGCCAATTTAAATAAATCAAAAAAAGTCAAATTAAATGGTTGATTTTATTAAATATTTTAATTTTCACTCAGCTGAGTTGCTCGCAAAAGTGATTTGAAATTTGGACCAAGGATTTGACAATCCTGCATTTTTACGTTCAGGTTCTGAATTTACAGTATTGGGGCATTGTCTGAGAGCAGTGCTCCTGATCCTTCAATGATCTATGCCTTGGTGGTTCAAATCACCTTTCTTTTTTTACTAAGTATATAACAGCATACTTGTTTGTCCAGCTTTCAATTCATATGAATAAGGGCAGCCAATCACACAAGACCAAGTACTTGCCACCTCAGGTCACAGCTGTCTACCAACTAACCCAATCAGTGACAGAAAAGGAATATAAAAGTCTTTATCTGTTGGTGTTCACATAAAATCCACTTAGTTCTCCCTGCCCCCATCAATCCTCATATGGAAGCCTCTCTTATTTAACCCTGGGCTCAAACCTCCCAAGCCATCACCACCTATATTCCTTATTTCTTGTGTTATTCTGCCTACTAGGCATCTCTCTTCCTTCCCCAAATAAACTCTTCATCAACAAAAAAATTTATTTAAAGATTTTATTATCCAGATTCAAAATTGTTTGTTTTCTCTTATTTTTATTTCATTGTTTTCTTTATTTCTACCTTATTTCTATATAATATCATATGTTTACTATACCATGTATCTAGATCCATAACACAGTCATTTTTAACTCTTTAGATATTCCCCTGTAAAAAATTAAAAATACTTTAATGTTTAATTAAGTTTAAATTAGTAAAATTATATTTTTTGTGTTTTGAGGTAGTTGTTGCTGATATAAATTCAAAACCTTAATTATAAACTTTAGGCCAATCAGGAGCTGCTTGAGAAAGTGATTGCTGTGACATAAAGGGTCATTCAAAGATACTCTGATTCATGGGTGCTAATTAATATGATTAGCACCCATGAATCAGAGTATCTTTGAATGACCCTTTATGTCACAGCAATCACTTTCTTAAGCAGCTCCTGATTGGCCTAAAGTTTATAATTAAGGTTTTGAATTTATATCAGCAACAACTACCTCAAAACACAAAAAATAAAATTTTACTAATTTAAACTTAATTAAACATTAAAGTATTTTTAATTTTTTACAGGGGAATATCTAAAGAGTTAAAAAATACAGCAATTATGAAGAAAAGTAAACCACACAGCAAGCAACACAAATTTAGAATATCTAATAAAACATATATACAATTGGTAAAAAGAAAAATGAGATGTGATATTATAATTATAGGACAAGTGCCTAAAGTCAAAGTGCAGAGATTGAAATCCCCAAATTGTAGGTTTTTTGATCCCCACATTTTTTCAATAAACTTTCTCCAAAAAATATTAATATTTTGCTTAAATTTGACTTTTTTAAAATGTTTTTACTAGTAGCTAAAATCAAAAAAACTAAGTTTAAAGTGCCCAAATCAATGCAATTTAAAACACACCTTAATTTAATTTGTCCTTTAAAATAAATTTTATTTCCTTCTTTAAATAGAGGGGACAAAATTGAAAGTGCAAAAATTGAATTTAAAAAATCTTCAATTTGATATTTGATAAATCAAAATTAAAAAGGGTAATTTAATTTTTTTATATGCAAAAAAAGAAATCAGGAGTTAAAGAAGCTTTTTTGACTTTAGGCAATTTTTTAATTGACTTTATTAAATTTTAATATAAATTACTATTGTAACCACTATATTTTTAAAAAACTTTTTCTCATATAAATGTTTATATAAGTTTACTTATAGTTTCTTTATAATGCAGAAATTAAAAAGTAGTCAAATCAAAATCCAAAAAATTACCAAAAGACAAGGTCTACTTATAATAAAAATCTGGTAAAATTTATTTTTTCATTTTTTTATCAAGTTAATCAAATCAAAAGTGAGGCAATCAAGAAAATTAATTGTTAGGCTAGTCAGACTTTTTATAAGCTTTTAAAATTTAAATAATTATTAAACCCTTTTTAAATTCCTCATATAGACTCTTTAAGACCTGATATTTATATATATGAAAAAATAAATGTAAATTTTTGTGATAGTTTTTATTTTATTGCAATATTAAAAAATTGATGTATTTTAGAGGCAAAAAATATATTGAATTATCATAATACTATACCATGTTTTCCTATGTTATTTTAAGAGGCAAAAACTGAAGTTCATAAATCAAAGCAAAAAAAACAAAGTGTAGAAATCAAAGTGCCTAAATCAAAGTGCAGTAAACTCTTGGTTTTTTGTCTTTAATTTTTTCCCTTTTTAACCTATCTGATCTTTCTCAAAAAGAAGCTTTGTTGGCCCCTGGCTGCTCTGGGAGCTCAGAAGCTTTTATGAATTCCTGCATTGTCAGGAGAATGTATCATATAAATTCTGATACCAAGTAGAAAAAAACAATATTTTATCCCTCTTTTTATTTCTTCTCTTATTCTCTTCTCTCATCTCCTTTTATCTCTCCTTGCTTATTGTTGCAGATCCTGAATGGATGACAATAAGAAGCTCACTTAAGGTTTAAGACAATCAAACACATGCACACTTGAGTGATTTTTCTGTTGTGTTATCATTTTAAACACTATAAACCAATTATAAATGCCTCAAAAACAAGTAGTCAAATTGGTTTCCCATTGAACATATAATAAAGGCTTTACCTCTATAATTGATGATAGAAAAACACAAATAGGGCCACTTGCCTCCATAAGGCAAGGCACATAAAACCAGTTGTTTTTGTGTGTGGGAATTTTTAGTATGCCACTTCCTTATCCTCCTTTTGACAAGTCCTTTTGCTGGTGCCTTTTCCACTCTGGTGACAATTCCCCTGTCTCACACTATATAGTACCTCACTATCTAATAAAGAAACTAGTTTTATCTTTATATTCTTATAACTTTCTGTCCAATCCAAAGCTGCAACTATACCACAGCAGTTATAGTGTTAAGAGTTAAAGTTAACTGACTAACTAATTGTAGAAACTAGTACCATAGACTGCTACTTTTACAACAGAAACTGTCATAAATGACATTTCAATACTTGTATTGAAAACCTGGGAATTTAAACACTGGTCTCAGGGAAAGCCTTATGTTGACCAGAGTGGACAGGAAACCACCCAACTTTAGTTGGGTCAAGCCCTGGACCACCAGAGATAGATGACCCCAAAAAGGGGTAACAGAAACCTGTCAACCTTCCAAGTGTCAATACTGGAGGTTTGAAATTAACATTGGAGACCCTGGAATCAAACCCCAACCCTCCAAAGACTACTCAAGTCACATAAAGTGGACAGTAACCTGCCCACCTGTTAAATTGCAACCCAAGTTGACGAGTTACTCTGAGACCTGCCAGTCTCCCAAGGACAATGCCCCAAATGGTCACCAGATTTCTGCCAACCTTGGGTCATCAAAGATCCAGACCTATACAGAGGTTGTATCTTGCCTTAAGGAGGTTAAAACAAAACCTACTGTTAACTCTGCCAATGACCATCAGCAGCTGGCAGTCTTCCGTCTAGAATGGGTAGTACAATTGAACTACTCAGGTGACATAGTGAACAGTGGCGGTGGAACAAAGCATTGCCACTTCTATTCACCAGAGCAGGCACAATCTGGATCTGTCACCCTCAAGACTCTAAGTCAAGATCCATGCCCTGCCAGTGCCTTGTCTGCAAACCTGAACCCTGTAAAAATTGAAGAAGCAAAAACCCATGATATAAAAGCCCAGTGGTATGATGATGACCATATTGTCATTTTTGATAATAAAGTTTTATGAACCTTTGGTTTGAACAAATATTACCTTATCTAGTCTTAGTGATCTTCCATCTTAACTCCGTCCAAGTAGACCATCAGGCAACTGCCCCCACTGGAGACCAACCTGCCAATCCTCCCCAGGCACTATACCATCCCCCAGGAGCCCCCTTTGGACCTGTGCATTTTATGAATACCTGCCCAACCCTACCTATGTGGATTACAACTTGGAGACCATCCTCATTGCCAATCTCTTGACAAGGACTAGAGAAACTGAATACATAGGATGTGAAGGAAAGAGGATCAAGGTGCCGCCCTTATTGTTCAAAGACAAGTACAATTATCTGCCTGCCTACTTTGTTCCCATGACTCTGCCCTTAGCCCCGCAACCCAACCACCCAATGAAGACCCCCACCGCAGCCAAGACTATGTCCACCCAACTGTTTGGAGTACTCTACATTACTTTGACAGTAATGGTAGACACTATGGTGCCCAATTCAGGGCCCTGGTCTTTGCTTGGGTGATATGTTTCCTATATTATCAAGTTAGCACCCATCCTATGGTGGGCATTAACCTCTGGCCTGGCTGTATTCTGACCCAATCCAACCAATGCCTCTACCTATGCCTGGCTTCCTGACAGGAACCATCTTTCTTTTCTAAAAAAGCAGTCCCAAAGGGGGATTGTAAAGCTCAAATGAGCCCCTTTTCCAGGGCTTCTTTAAGGTAGGTACAAATTAAATTGTCCTTATTTGATGTGAGATGGTATATAAGACATGTCCTGGGAACTTCAACCTTGAGTTGGATGGTGTGCTGTATGCATTTCTCAAATGGTAGTCCTGGAAGAGCTTCCTTAAAGATCTCTGGATGTTGGACCACTATTTCCCAATTGTGGTGTGGGAAAGTATTTTGTTGATCCTTAAAATGTATGATCTTGTACTGGCAGGAGTCCCAACTGATTGCCTTGAGGCTGTCTTATTTCTTCTTGGGTCTCTGTAATATGTACAAATACATAGTCCAAAAGGATTTGGTCTACTGTGACAGGGTAAATTTGGTGATTGCTTCCTTCCTGTTTGATGGTAACTACTAAAATTGCCCAGTTTATGTGAGAATATTATTCCTCAATCATTCCAAGCTGGGTACCACATCAAACATAGAAAGGTTGATGGTATGGTCCTTGTGTGGTAGAATGAAGATTTTGTAACCGTACAACAGTCACTGTTAAGTATTTAGCCAAATAAATACTCCAAGATATCAAGTTTCTCTGTTTTTACTGTTTGTTTTATGTAGATAGGTTTGGTTGGAATTCTTCAGATAAAGATTCCTGAGAACTTAGTATCTATATTCAATAAAAGAACAGAAGGCAAGATTGGCTGAATCAATTTTGGAGACTAGGTGTCTCAAAAACAATTTAAGTAACCAGGAAAGTTAATTAATAGATATATGGGAATATAATTAATGAGGATTTAATTATATTGGTTAATTGGCTTGATTTTGCAAGAAGTTTGGCTAAGTTTAATCAAAAGTAAACCCCCAAATTTTGGGTTAAAAGCTCTGCTTTGGCAAATTTATTAGGTTAGAAGCGCTGACGCGCCGCCTAATTGATTTGAGAAGCACAAAGGCGCTGCCTGGGAAAATTGCTAGGCGCCACAGTGGCGCCTGGTTTGAGTTTCAAAGCATTTTTATGGGCTTTAAGGGGGGGGAACATTAAATGCAAAGATAACTAAATAAAGGCAAGAATGCCTAGGAATTCAGGTTTGATCAGCTGGTTCCCAGTTGGAACATTGATAGCTGAGTTTTGGGATGTGTAATCCACATGGTTTTGGTGCCAGGAGCTGAAGAAGCTATATGCTGAATTGATACATTGGGATGAATGGAGTTAGGTGACTTCTTTCCATTGTAGGTTGGTTCTCATAGGTTGAGAAATATTGATGATCTTTTAGGTAAAGATCTAGGTTTGGATGAATCAAATATCATAGACCACATGATGAATCATAGGTTGATTCAGGAACTGGAGGGGTTTTCAGCTGAATATGCCCCAAATGGTATATAAGCAAAAACAGCTAATTTTAAATAAAGATATATTGTTGATTTCAACGCTTTCCCTTCATCTACTTTTTGATTATCATGTCTTTTTTATCAATGAAAGAGCAAAATTTGGGGTACTTTGTGTAGAGACTGCTGCTGCAAGGAAGGAAGTTCCTACTAGCTCACTTGAGGAGGCTTGGGCAAGTCTGGAGGTCTAATATTACACCTGAGGAATCTTTGATAGAGTTAAAAGCAGCTTTTGAATAACTATACTCTGGCTATTTTTCCAGAGAAGGAACCCCAGCACAAGGAAATTGAGTTTATGTATGAGACTCCTGAAACTTGCTGTTAGGGTTTGATGAATTTTTGCAACAAGTAAAAGACATAGCCAATTGTGAAGTTGAGGCGTTAAGAAACAGAGAGGAAAAGAGTGTCAAAATTATGGCTTGTTGGAGAGATGACAATAATGCATTGTCTCACAAAATTGCCTCCCTGGAGGCAAAGCTCCTCAAAGCTTTTTCACAGGAAGGTACTGGTAACAAGAGTCAAGATAATGGTAAGTTTGACTAGTTAGACCTGGATCTGTCACAGGTTCTATTTTTAAAAATGTTATAATGAAGGTTTTCTAGGGTTATTGAAAAAGGGGAAGTTTCCTGGATAACAGTGATGTGATATTCATCAGCTAAAACCATATTCTTAATCCCAAAAGATTAGTGACTAGCTTAAACTTGTTCACAAACTTGCTGTTGACAAGGGTACAATATGCACCTGAATCCAACAGTGCTGAACCTGTATAACAGTGAAAGCAGAAAGGGTAAGAAATCATTTTATTGGGATGTCTGGCTATGATGTACAGTGATGAGACTTCTAAAGGAACCTGGATCATTGGACACTAATCCACATCTTTTGGGCAGTACTCATCATTTTGCGAGGCAGAAAGTTGGCAGGGAGAGCTTGGCTTACTTACTTCTCTCCCTGGGGGTTTCCCTTGTCCTGATTTTCTTGGTACTGGTGACTCTGAAATGTGTCTGGTAGGATTGGCAATTGTTCCTATTACTATGGCCATTGGCTCTTGAGGGTTTTTTTCTCACACTGTTATTGCTGTTTGGAAGAGGGCAGTTGAAAAGTCCTGGGGGGTGAGAGTCTTTTGGTATTTCTCTTTTTTCCAGTTTGTACTTTGTGCAGTGCATTGGATGTTTGCTCTGCTTTTTCTGTCTTGCAGTACAGGCTTTGAAGGTTGATCACTTGATCCATATTGATGTGCCTCATCATGTGTGGCTTGAGAGCATTTTAGTACATGAGGTATGTAGCTGGATTATCAAACATCATATCTATATGTGCTTGTAGCCGCAACTCCTTGTAGGCTCTTATCAGTTCCTTCACTGTGCCAGTCTGTGTCAAGTTTTTCACCTGGCATATAATTGAGAGGGCTGTGACTTTAATTACAAATCTTGCCAAGAATTCATGTTTGAGATTGTTCCATTCCTTCTCTGTATTATTCTCATTTCACTTGTTTTGTGAAAAATTTGGCCTATGCTCCACCTTGCCACAAAGGCATTTGACAAGGTGGACCAGGCAAGGCCCCAAACCACAGATATGGTTACCAACAGGAACCAGTTTCTATTAGGAGACAATCATAAACTCTGATAATGTTTAAATAAAGTCTAAGGATTGCAATGGTGAGTAAAATTACTTGGGAAAAGCTTAGCTCAATAATTTCCTCAAACAACAAGAGAAAATGATTCCGCATAAAAATTTATTTTTTTGGAAATTTAAAATCAATTTCAAATTGCTATTTCTTATGCCCAACAGGGATTTTTTATTTTACTCTTTTTTATTATAAACTTTTAGGAAACTAAGATAGCTCTCAGGAAGTTATCATGTTAGGTATTTAGGGAAAACTTTAAAAAGTCCAAAATGAATATGGAATGAGGGAGATAATTAGATAAAGAACGTAAAAGGGAAATCCCTGTTATCCAATAGAGGGTTTTGGAATCCAAATTTATCAGTTGGATTCTTTACATGTTGCAACAGATTACTACATCATGGTTCAGAAAAATTGGATATCTTTGCAACCCAAAAATATGTTGGCCATTTCATCAGAGTCAGTTTGTTTTGTGCTGATTAGAATCATGACATGGCATTATTGTCTTTACCTTCTGTGAATGATTCCAAGCAGTGTTGCAGAGTTGCTGGGCTATGTGAGTGGGAATGATAATTTTTTCAGTGGCTTGAGTTCTGAAGAAGGAGGCCTGGATGATCCCCTGGGCTGATAGGGCGTTGAAGGTAGGGACCAGCATCACCATGTTTTGGTACACTATGTATCTCTCTGATATATTGGTTTCTGGGGTGTATGCCATCCAGTCTATGGGAAACCCAGACATACCTTTTTGGAATATATGTTGACTGTGCTGCATATGGGCAGCATGATAAATTTTGAAAAAAAAATTAGGATGGAGAACCTACCTGTGCTACCAATGTTGTAACTATGCTGTTTTAGCAGAGTTACAAGGGGAAAATAATTAGAAACTAGATAATGTCCTTTATTTAGAGATAACTATTATATAGTTGCTATGAATTGTGGATATCAGGAACATGATTGTGTTGATCACTTGGTTGGATGGTTGGGGGTGGCTTGATCCTGATAATGAGTCAAGTGCTAAAATGAGGCATCCACCGTATGAGACCATCATTTGCACATGTTGCTGTTTCTGGGAATTTGAGCTGACTTCCGCATTTGGCTCCAGGTATCTGGAATTTGGATTGCAGGTCACAAAGCTGTTTAGTTGGAACCTTGCCGTGGGATTCACCCTGTTGTTTCAATAGTATATTAATTTTTTGCTTGTTATTTGGTTTTTTTGCTGCTGTATTGAGCTATTTTGTCTATTAACACCCATAATTCCTGTTAATAGAGGGTATGTTTAACACCAATACTTGTATTTTGCTTAAGTCTGAGTTTTTTTCTTAGGACCATGTTGCAACCAAGATTATCCTCTCATTCACTGATGTATCTCACAATACACAAGGGGCGGTTGAAGAGTTGCCCCATGATGTGAAAAAAGGTAGGAACCAGCCTGTGGTGCAGGGCGCCACTCCCTGGTATTGCCTTATCTATACTGACTCATTGTTTAGAAAAGTATAAGGGGAACTGCTGCCCTTTTTTAAATCTATCCCAGAGAGTAACCCTCCAAATTACATAGCGTCAATTCTGATTAGTGACCAATTGAGGCACCTGCGCTTGCCGCAGATGCGTTGGAGAGTGACCCATTGGAGTGATTTTTCATATGACATTTAGTGACCAATTGGAGCATCTGTGGCTAGATGCAGATGCACCAATTGATGACCCATCAAAAGGTGTTTTATATATGGCAATTAGCAACCCACCAACATATCTGTGTCTAGCTGCAGATGCATCAATGATTAACTCATTGTTCATCCCACTATGTAAATTGGTTATTCTATCTTCTGCCCTCTTTCTAGCCAAAAATATGAACTTCAAAGAAAGTAGTCTGAAGCCCTATTATACACTTAATTCTCTAAAGACGGCCCTACTATTGCTGCAACCACCTGACCTCAGATCACATGCCTAAATTTTCCCTTATTGTCCAATTTAACCCCTTTCTCTCTGAATATTCTCCAAAATATTTCAGGCCTCTAAGAATAGGCTCATTGCCTGACAGTCTAGATCCTAGTCAGCATAACTCACCTTTTCTTTTCCCTCCTCTTCCTCCAAGTACAAAAAGACCCCCAAGAGGTCCCCAATAAACATAATTATTCACCATAACAACACAACAATTGACTTACAAATCTTAGCATACTTTCAGAACCCAAAAAATAGAGGTTCTGTTGAGTAAGAAGAATTTAGTCCTGTTGTTTTTCCAGTTGCTCAGCTACTCTCAAACCATCCCTACAATCCTTGAGCACCACACAGCCTGGGTATGACAGTTAATTTTGGGCACAATCTCCTAATTAGGAGTGTTGCCAATTCAACACGCTGATCCCTGTGCAATTTATTCCACAGCCCAAGCCTTATATTGAACCCACCACTGTGCCACCCCCTATGGACTTGTGGCTTTTCCATATATTATATTAACTATAATATTTCCCAATAAACTTAATCTTAATCTTATTTTTGTCCTTTCTATTGGACTGTTGTCTTCCCCAATCAAATACTGAACTATCATTGGTTCAGTTGCAACAGTGGTAGAAGCAATAGGTTGACAACTTACCTAAAAGAAAATCCCCCAAGAAAGGACAGAATACTACCATATGGCTACTCCACAACAGGAAACCTTCCTCCCTATCTCTGATGGGGACATCCCCAAGGGATAAATCATCTATCAGGACAAGTTGGTACTCATAAGCGTCTAAAATTGTCTCTGCCTAGGGCAACACAGCTCCAGTGTCATACTACCACAGTTGAACCTCTTGCAATGTATGCTAAACCTCCAGCTCAAGTCTTTTGTGGGTGGCGTGGAAGGGGCTGACATTGTTAGCTGGCTACATTCCACATAAACCCGCCTTTGCATCTTCCAAGTGCCTGAACCTATGTGGGTTGCCACTGTATATGGGCGCCTTAAAAGGCCTGCTGCAGTGTGGTTCACCAACAGGGCCAGTCAAGAACACAAAGTCACTTGGACCACTTTCAGAGACGCCACCAGGTCCTGCTACAGCAAAACCTTTTCACACATTGTAGTGGGAACCCCTCTACTTGCTATCAAACAGACAGGCAGTGTTGCTAAATACCTCCCTGCCTGGCAGCAAGCACTTGCCGCTGCTCCCAAAGCCATCACTGAAAGAAATACAATGCCACTCACCCTCATCATCAATGGGTCAAACCCTCACATCTGTAAATAGGTGCCTGTAGGTTGATGCACCTCCATCAATGACTGCTATAAGGCCATTGTGGAAGCCTTCAATCAGACCTCAATGAGATTCTGAAAATCCAACAATGCACCCCCAATCTTATCCTACACTTTGCAGCGCCCACACCCTGGTAGGCTGTTGCCAATCTTGTCAGCAGGAAAATAGGACCAAACACCCTCATGAGAGGGATCTCTAACTAGCATAGATTAAGGACTTGGTAAAAGCCTGTGGTTGTAGTTACAAGAGGTTTAACAACCCTGCTTGATCCACACTCCCAATCTCTCCTTCCCAAGAATCCATATGATTATAGAGTACATGAGGTGAAAACCTTAGATGTATTCCAAGTACACAATGTTATCCCTGTCTTCCAAGCCAGTCATTCCTCAAATAAAATCACTTGTTTGTCATATCCCTTTTTCTTCTTTGAGAACACTCACAGACTCTTGGTAGATACTGGGATCAATCATATCATGGTTAACCAAGTATTTGTGGACTTCCTATAGTTAGACCAAGTTCCTATCTGCTTCAAGGCAGTACCTGTGGTCAACTCCCACAGAGTGACCATTATCCATGAGACTGTCCTCTCCTCTTTGAGAATGGGGAATGTCCAGTTTAGGCTCTGTTGTGATTTGAGTATGGTGTATGATTAACTGTAATTGCTTAGCTTGAATACGGCCTTAATTATTACTAAATATTAGGTCAAGATATATATCTAGACTAATGTGCATAATAAAGTATAAATTATGTAAATTCAATCTTTTGTTTATAAATCAAGAAGAGAATTATATAGTATTTGAGGAAATAATGGGAACCACAGAGCACCAGGATTCTCTGTTCTGCAGCCAGGTTTATCTATCACTTAGCCCATTATTAACCTAATTATTGGATGATCATTAGTTAATATAACCTTGGAGTGCAACTCAGTTGATCAATTGGACTAGTTATCATCCTGTACAAGAATACCATTGTTATATTGTTCACCAAGATTAATGGATTAATATTTGTTACAGTGAAGGCTAGTTTACATCCAATCACTTCACAACAGGCTCTCTGGACTCATAATTGCTGAATTCATCCAAAATGTATTACTGGCCTTGACTGGCCCTGTCATATTTTCCCAAACCTTAACTGGGATATCTCTGTGATTACACTCAAAAGGAACAGGGTTGGTTTCCAAATCTATATTGTCAAGATAATTAAGTTACTTCACAACACAGCATTTGTAAGGCTCATGGGGACTAGTGCCTACAACTTCAAGGGGGAAGGCTTGACTTCAACCAGTGTGTGGTTGAGGCTATTTGCTCTGAACCTGTCATGCATCCCCTCAAATCAGGCGCCTCTACCAGCCCTATTAACACTCCTCAAAAGCTCAAGTAAGTTTTCAGCAAAACACTATATCAACTTTGTTGTGTTTGGCTCCAGGGAACAACATCCTGAAGGACACAGCGGGAAATCTTTATTACAAAAGATTTGAGGTTCAAAGCTAGCCTTGGGTTATCCTTCAGGGCAAAATTAAGGGCACTACCTTAATTTCATGGAAAATGAGAGATAAAAGTCCTTTTGGTAGAAAGGACAGGAAAAGCTTGAAGATTATAAAAGCCAACACAAATGTGGATAAACTTGTCTTTATTAGGAGTAATGATTCTACTTTAAATAGTTGAAAAGAGACGGTGATCACTCAATAGGAAGACAGAGTGGCTGAGGGGGTCACGCTGGGATGAGGTCATACCAGGATCAACTACAGACAGGTAAAATAATCTGGAATGGGTGGATATTGCACCAGACCCATTTACAGAAGGCAGGGAATTTCCAAACTTGAAGGCAAAACCAGCCAAATCTTTGCAACTATCAATATTCAAAGGCCAAATCAAAATAGCATTAATTGTGCAATTTACAACATCTCCCCCCTCAAGATTAGACACAGGGAGTTGACACTTGCAAAGGAATTTGGAGTGAACGCAGGCAAAGGGACGTCCAGAAGACAGTAGTTTCATGGTATACTTGACACCCTTCTTAAAGGTGACCTCACAGTGCCCAACCCATAGGGAATCCAGCTTGTGGGCTCTACCACCTGTACAATTCTGTTAGTAGAGAACTAGATTTCCTACTTGGTATTTGGGGAGGGGGGCTCTAGCAGCATTGGACAGAGAGAGCTCCAAAGCCTTAACCTTATAAGCAGTGGAGTAGGCGGTTGCCTGGATGTCAATGATACAGTTGGTTAAGTCTTTAACGTGGGTCTAAGGATTTGCAGACGTATCAAACTCAATCAAAGGGGGTCCCAAGATTGAGGGGGTAGTGGCCTCATGTCCATAAAGCATATCAAAAGGGGATTGACCAGTTACCCGGTGTCTACAAAGGCGGTAGGCAAAGAGGGCATCAGGGAGGAACATGTCCCAATTGGCAGCTTCAGAGAGCGTGAGTTTTCTCATGATGGATACCAGGGTGGAGTTTGCTTGTTTGACAGTTCCATTGGTGGAGGAATTATATGGAGCAGAGAACAACTGGTGAGTCCCCATAGCTTCAACAATAGAGGTGATGAGGCAAGCATTAAAGTTGGTACCATTGTCAGAGAGAAGAAATTGAGGGCAGCCATGTCAATAGAAAATGTCTTGCAGCAAGAAAGTAGCCGTGGTCCTAGCTGTTATATCTTTTGTTGCCCTGGCTTCAACCCACTTGCTAAAGTGGTCTATAGCAACCAAGATAAACTGGCATCCCAACCTAGACTGGGGGAAAGGCCCAATAGCATAAATACTCACTGTGTTGAAGGCATGCTTTGGAGAGATGAGTTTTAACTGGTGTTGGGAGGGACAAGGACGTTGGAGCTGACAGGAATGACAGGAGGCAAGGACATCAGGGATCAAAAGGCGCATATTTTCCCAGTAGAAGTTTTTGCACAACCAGTCATGAGACTTGGCTATGCCTCCATGGCCAGTGTCAATGTGAGCTTGGAGGATGATGGCTATCCTCATTCTAGGGCAAACGTAGGATAGGTAGGCATTGTTAACTTTTTTAGAGAGTTGTCTATCACAAATTATAGTGTCCTTGGATAGGGTCTGTAGTGCTAAGCGGATGTCTTCAGGCTCAGTGGTCCAAGAGTCAGGAAACCCTATTAGCTCATATAGTCAATCAGCATTATCAGGATGGATAGCCAGGATTAGCATCCTTGACAGGCCATCAGTATTCTGATGTTGGGCCCCAGGATGGTGTATCACAGTGAAATCATACCCTTGTAGACGTAGTGCCCAACACGCTAGTTGACCTTCAGGTTCCTTTAGCTGTTGTAGCCATTTGAGGGAGGAGTGATCTGTGACTACCGTGAAGTGGGTTCCATAGATGTAATGCCAAAACTGTTTCACCGCATGTAGCACCGCCAGACATTCCTTCTCAGTGACACCGTAGTTCTTCTGGTGCTTATTGAGGACTCTTGACGAGTAGGCTACAGGTTGATCCACACCTTCATTGTTGAGTTGGGCAAGGATAGCACCCACAGCTACTCCACTAGCGTTGGTATACAAGATGAACTCTTTATCATAATCAGGATAAACCAAGATAGGAGCCTCCTTGAGCTTGGCCTTCATTGCTTTGAAGGCTTGTTGTTGGCTGTCAATCCATTCAAAGGGTATGTTGAAAAGCAACTGGACAAGGGGTTCACTCAGTTCAGCAAAGTCAGGGATGAACTGTTGATAGTAGCCCATCATACCAAGGAATACTTGGACCTCACAAAGATTTGTGAGAGGTAGCATCTTGTTGATGGCTTCCACCTTATTATTCATGGGGCGGATTCCAGTTTGAGTGACTTCATGCCCTAGGAACTCAAGACGTTCCTTGAAGAAGGAGCACTTGGAGGGTTTGATTTTCAAGCTAGCCTCACAAATCTTGATGAAGACATCCTTGAGATGTTCCAAATGGTTGGTAAAGGTAGCGCTGAATACAGTGATATCATCAAGGTACACAAGGACACAAGAGAGCTTTAGATCTTGTAGGATGGAGTCCATAGCCCGTTGAAATGTGGCAGGGGCATTGCAGAGTCCCTGGGGCATACAAGTGGGTTCAAAGAGGCCTTCCAAAGTAATAAGTGCAGCCTTTTCTCAATCTTCAGGAGATAAGTTAACCTGCCAGTACCCCAAAGCTAGATCCATGGCAGAGAAAAACTTGGATTCACCCAGCTGTTGAGAGCATCATTAATTCTGGGCAAGGGGTACAAATCTTTTTTAGTGAGAGAGTTCAGGCGGCAATAGTCCATTACAATGTGGTGTCCCCCATCTTTTTTCTTGAGGATCAGTAACAGGGAAGCCCAAGGACTTTGGGAAAGAGCCAGTAACCCAGCGTCCAGAAGTTGCTTGAGTTCTTTAGACACTTGAGCATCTTCCACCCTACTACAGCGGTATGGTTTAGCACAAAAAGGGGGAGCATCCCCAGTATCAATCTGATGGATGACTCCTTTAGCTAGGCCATAGTCCATAGATCCAGAGGCAAATATGTCACTGAACTGATCAAGCAGGTCCAACACGTCTTTTTGTTGAACAGGAGACAGTTGGGGGATTGGCAGCAGTGAACAAGGAGAGAACTTGAGGATCATGTTCAGGTAGGTTGAAATCACTGAAAGTTCCAAAGGGGTAGAGGGAGGATACTTGTTCTGCTCCAAGTATACGACCATGACCTACAACCTGGCCTCTGGTCACTTGCATGGACAGGGCCGTCAGGTTAGCAAGCAGTAAACATATGGGCTCTTTGTGGGTTTGGTCTAAAATCCCAGGACACAGGCAAGGCTTGGTACAACTTAAGGATCCAGGTGAGTCAAGCTCCAAGAAGGACTTTTCAGGTAGCTCATAGGAAATCTGGGAATCAATCACCACTTGAGAGCCCGGGGGATGGTGATAGAGGCTGGCACTAGCAGAGGTACCCCTTCTTCTGAAGGGCAGGAAAGAGGAGGGGTACACATGTTAAAAGAGTGAGTCCTATACTTGGGTGAGAAGATATCTGTAGGATACTCAAGCACGCAAGCTTTAAGATGTTTTCCTGGGAGGCGCGGAGGTTCCTCAAAAATTAAAGGAACCTCATATCCCAAGAGCAAAAGGTATCCATCTTGTAAGTTTACAATTTCATTGTATTCTCAGAGGAATTGAGTACCAACCAAGAGGTCATAGCTTTTGTTCTCTAGGACCACAGCGGGGGAAGCAATAAGGAGTTTTCCAAACCTCATGGGTAGAGCGGAGTAGGCACCAATGGCTCAAGTTTGGGCCATGCCAGCTGTGCCATACAACCGTGTATAGTTGAGGTCAGGGGCCAACTTGAGTTTCTTCATTAGCTTGGAAGATACCATGTTGACTGGGAAACCTGTGTCCAAGATGGCTTTGATCTTAAACTTTTGGATTGATACTTCCACGCGGGTTGTATCTTTCCCAAAGGGAGGCAAGTCTGCCAACACGTCTTGTGCAGCCTCTAGCTCCTTTTCCCATTTGGCTAGCATGCACTGTAATGCAGGAATTTCCTTATACACAGTCTGTAGTGGGAGAGATATGATGACGTTGTGGAAAAGAGCTTTGGCTAGTTTGGCTGCTTCCTCAGAAGAGTCAACCAAGACGGGAGGTTGGTGGGCTTGGGCTAGGTAAGGGCAAGCCACCATGGACTTAGCTTCACTTGTAGGTACTTGGGAAGTGGTGGTAGTCTTCCCAGAGCAAAGCTTGTATGGTACAGAGATAGTTTCCGGAACAGCCAGGACGGAATAGCCATAACTATCAGAGTCTTCACTATCAGAATCTTCAGGATCTGAATCACTGGAGAAATTGTGGAACAGATGAAGGATAGTTGGGCCGGAGGAGGGAGCTTCCTCATCAGAAGGAGAATCAGGAGGAGACGGGGGAGATTGGTCAGCAGAGAGTGTCTCTGTTTCTAAGCGGACCTCTCTTTTCCCGCATGTTCCTTGGGATTGCAACCTTCCACTTTGGGATTAGCGCAAGTGCATGAGTGGTGTCCAGTCTGGCCACAGTTGTGGCAGCCTTGTCTCTTAGCCTGCCTGCTAGTACCCAGAGTCATAATGCACGGCGTACAAGAGGTAGTCCCAGCATTATTGGCTTTATTCTCACGTGCCGCTGTACCTCTATGTGTCAAATGTATGTCTTGCAAGAGTGTCTTAATACTCTTCATGGAAGTGAGTGAAGCCTTGTGTGCCTTAAAGTGTAGGCATAGAAGCTGGTTCATCTTCAAAGCATTTGAACAAGCTGTGTAGGCTTCCCGGGGAGTTAACTGTTGACTAGTAATTAACTGCTGGCCTTCAATGTAGAAACAATCTGCAAACTCATCTAAGGTTTCCTTGGATTTGAAAGCAATGTGCATAAATGCATCTTTCTTGACCTCCAAGCTGAGGTCTCCTCCAAACTACTCAATAAGTAGGCACTTCATATCCTCCCAAGTGACAATAGAAGGGAGCTTGGGGACCACAACTTCCTGGCAAGTGGGATGGAGGCAGGTAAGGATGTGTTCCTTCTTGAGCTTGTTGGTAGCCCTACGCATTGCAGTTTTGTAAATGGTCAGAAAAGCAGCAATGGTAAAGGTTTTGGGATTGAATATCTGTTTGAAGGTTGGCTTATAGTTTGGGTCAATAGAGGAGGACAAGGACTGGCTGTTTTCACCAGGGTTGAGGACATTAATATGAGGGTTGCCCTCAAACTTGGATTCAGCAGCAGGTTGTCTAGCCCAGAGGAGTCAAAGGCTTTCCTCTAAAGTGTCCAAGGTAGAGCTGTTTTGCCCACTAATGTCGCAAGCAGTGACAGCAGCAGTTCTAAATTCATCAATATTGATTTGTTGTACTGCCAAGGTACCAGCAATCCCATTGACACAGGTAGCCAGAGAGGTGGTCTGAGCAACCAAAGGGGCAACTTGTCCATTTTGGGGTCTCTGTAAAGCGGGAGAGGTTTTGGACCTCTCTTTCCAATGCGTCTTGCCTATCAGCAACATCATTTGTCACTTCGGCCAGTTGATCTAGAGACCGCGCACAGTGGACCCAGGGTTGACTTTCTATACCAGGGCAACAACCATGATTGTCATGAGCGTGAGTATTAACAACTTCACCTTCTTCTTCATCTTTAGATTCAGATGAAAAATCCTCAGAATTAGAGAGGCGCTGTCTTAAGTACTCAATTTCACCTTGTAAGGTAGCCACCTGATCAGTGAGGGAGGCAATACAAGGGTCAGACATAGGTTTGACTGAAGGAGGGTTCTGCACAGAAGCTTGGCGTTGAGTGGTAGCCTTGAGCTTGGCAATGGCCTCACATACTTTGGTTTCAAAATCAGATGGGGTCTTGACAGGAGGAGCAGGAGGAGTCACCTCAATAGAGGCTACCCTGTCATCCATATAACTTTGCACCTGGTATATAGTGTTGCCTAGTGCAGCCTTATATAGACTGTATTGATGCTGCAGATGGCAGCCCCAAGTATTGGCATGGGCTCCTATCAATTTGAGTTGTGAGTTGACATGCTCTCTGAATTGATTGAGCTCACTAACCAGAGTCTCAAAGTCCTGCCAACGGTTTAGCAGAAAAGCCTCAATTTGCTCACGCCATGCTACCTGATGTTCATCCAATTTGCATAGTTGATCTTTTATGTAACCAGGGAGCAAGGAACAAAGGGTGTTCAGGGAGGCTGTTAAATACTTCTGTGACGCCAGCAAGTTGCGCTGGTTGTCAGAAATACAAGAAAAGAGACTGTGTGACCATTATTGGTAGGCCATATTTTGAGTGTGATTATTTGAGACAGCAGAGGCTACAGCATCTAACAGTTGATTTTGGGATCCCAAAGCGAGTTGATGGTGAACTAGGGCAGGTTGGATGAACTGGTTGACTAACACGCCAATAGTATCCATGGATTCCATCAACGCAGGGGGAGTCCAAAGTCCAAAAGGAAGGAGTACAGGTCTTTGGAGGTGTACCTGGGACAGAGGCCAGGGATAGAGTGCATGGCTACTGTGCCAGAATGAAGAAGGGAGCAGGCAGCAGCACAGGCTTGCCTATAGTTGAGAGAGAAAGCAGGAAGAGGGCCCACAAGGGCCCAGGAGACAGAACCAATACCATAGGATTTGCAGGAGCATTGGTGATGTCTTCTTCTAGAGGGGGACTAGAAACTTTAGGTCGATCTGGTACTTTGGAAACAAAGAGAGAGGGACCAGAGAATGCGCGTGGGAACAGGGTAACCAAGGGGCTTGCAGCCCCTGTAGTGAGCACCATTTTGTTGTGTTCAGCTCCAGGGGACAACATCCTGGAGGACACGGTGGGAAATCTTTATTACAAAAGATTTGAGGTTCAAAGCTAGCCTTGGGTTAGCCTTCAGGGAAAAATTAAGGGCATGTACCTTAATTTCCTGGAAAATGAGAGGTAAAAGTCCTTTTGGCAGAAAGGACAGGAAAAGCTTGAAGATTATAAAAGCCAACGCAAATGTGGATAAACTTGTCTTTATTAGGAGTAATGATTCTACTTTAAATAGTTGACAAGAGATGGTGATCATTCAATAGGAAGACAGAGTGGCTGAGGGGGTCACGCTAGGATGAGGTCATACCAGGATCAACCACAGACAGGTACAATAATCTGGAATGGGTGGATATTAAACCAGACCCATTTACAGAAGGCAGGGAATTTCTGAACGTGAAGGCAAAACCAGCCAAATCTTTGCAACTATCAATATTTGAAGGCCAAATCAAAATAGCATTAATTGCGCAATTTACAACAAACTTCCTCCCCCTTGAGAGATCCAGCATGCCGCGCAGCTTTGGGTTTACTAACAAAGGCCCACCCCTTGTATTGTCTAACACCCAATGAGGATGAAACACTCTTTCAGCACCTTTTAGACACTCTAGACAAGAGATTCATCCGCCTGATGTTGTTCCTGTACAGAGCTGTGGTCTTCTTTTTAGCCAAGAAGGACATATCACTCTGTCTGGTCCCTGATTACCAGACCTTAAACAAAGTAACAGTCAAAAATAAATACCCCTGCTGTTGATTGAAAGCCTGCTTGATATGCTTGCAGGTGTATAGGTCTTTAGCAAGATTGATCTCACTGCGGGATACAACCAGGTCCGCATTGCACCAGGGAATGAGGCAAAACTGCCTTCCGCACACGCTACAGGTTGTTTGAGTGTTGAGTCATGAACTTTGGAATGACCAACGCTTTCTCCACCTTTGCCATGTTGATGAACAAAGCATTTGAGGAACTTATTGGAAAATGTGTGGTTGTGTACCTTGACAACATTATTGTCTTCAGTCAAGATCAAACCACGCACCTCCAACATCTCTGTGATGTCCTTGACACCCTTTGAAAAAACCAGCTAAAAGCTAAACCCTCCAAATGCAAGTTTCTCAAGTTGAAGCTTTTATTCCTTGGGCACACCATCTCTGCCCAAGGGATAAAGCCCAATCCTGCCAAAATCAAGGCAATCATCAGCATGCCGCCCCCACCGATGTGGGCCAGGTGCAGACATTCTTAGGCATGGTTGCCTATGTACGCAAGTTCATCCCCAATTGCAGGGAACTAATTACGCCTCTCACTGAACTCCTCAACACCAAGCAGTGCTTCCACTGGACCCCTGCCAGAGATCAAGTTTTTGAAATGTTGAAGCAAAGACTCACAACAGCACCAGTACTACAGTTTCCCAATGCAAAACCATCAGTACAAACTCAAGACTGATGCCTCTGACAGGGCCATAGGGGGTGTGCTAAGAGTAGAAACTGACAATGATGTCTTTTTCCCTGTGGCATATGAGTCCAGGAAACTTACCGACTCAGAGCAACGCTATCTCATCCATGATAAATAGTTGGCGGCAATTGTGCACTGTGTCAAAAAGTGGCGCTGTTACCTAGAAGGTGCTACCTTCTCACCCTGCCTTCTGATGGATCACAAGTCACTCCAATACTTCAACATGCAGTCTCACTTGACACGCCGCCAAGCAGGATGGGTTGAGCGTCTATCCCCTTACCAGTTGCACATTGAGTACAAACCTGGAAAGGAACCAGTCACAGCTGACGCTCTTTCACAACTCTACGTAGCGTCCATCACTGGGGACAATGTTTTAGATCAAGATTGGCCCATGCTCTACCTCTGCCCTGAGGCAACCTGCTACAAGGGCCTTAACTCGGTAACCATCTCCAAGCTAAAGGACAACAAAAGTCAGTTCACCACCAATGCTGGTAACATCTGCCGTCAGGCAGAGACAGATGAAAAGACGCCTTACATTCCCACCACGCAATGAGGTGACACAATATTGCACTATCATCAAACCCTGGGTCACATCAGAGGGTGTAACCTCTTTGAGATCATGAAACAGAAGGTTTGGTGGCTGCACATGCGTCAAGACATCTCAGACCTCCTCAAAACGTGTGTGTTGTGCAAAAAGAACACATCCAAACCTGCACCCCCCAAGTCTGTCCTGCCCATCAAGGCCATGGAACCCTTTGAGCAGTGGTCCCTTGACATTGTGGGGCTGCTCCCCAAAGACAGACTGGGGAAGAAGTACATTATCACTGCCATTGACTACTTCACTTGCTGGCCAGTGGCCTGGGCAACAACCAACCACACTGCCACCACCATCACCTGCTTTACTGGCAAGGAAATTGTGGCCCACTTTGGGCAGCCCAAATGTCTCATCACAGATGGCAGTCCCAAACTTGATAGGCATGTCATGAAGGCATACTGCACCAAGAACGCGCTCCAACGTATAATTACAACCCCCTATCATCCTCAAGCCAATGGACGCGTGGAACAGTTAAATGGCTCACTGGTTCAATTGATTGCCAAGCTCTCACAAGAGCACCCCAACACCGCATGGACTGAACACCTGCCCACTGCTCTACTTATCCTGCAAGCAAGAATCAACAGGGGCACAGGGTTCAGCCCCAGCACCCTGGCCTTTGGGACGCCTGACAGTCTGACAGGAGTTGAACAGGGAAAGCTAGTCCAAGGTTCCCAATAAGCCTCCCCTAGTAACAACCTCATCCCTGGATTAATGGTGTGCCAAAGCCCGGGAAATCAAACACAAGTGGGTTAAAGGAGGGACAAAGCACCTTGAAGCTAGATACGCCATAGGTGACCCCGTCTACACCCTCAATCCCAATTCTGTCAAGTTGGAGCTCAACCACCTAGGGCCCTTCAAGATAGCTGTTGTCTATGACAATCATATCTATCAACTCAAAGACGCCCCAGAAAATACCAAGAAGCTTCACCATGATTGCTTGCGCCCCTGCTGTGCCATCCCCACACAAAGGCTGTTTGTGCGGACTTTTCCAGACCTTCCGCAGACTCTGGTCTTGGTGTCTGACAACAAGCAGAGAGCAAGGGGGTGTTGCAACTGAGCTTCCAGACTCACCTGCTAATGTATCTTATGATACACAGGGGGCGCTCAATGAGACGCCCCTTAACAAATCTAACAACATGGACTAATCTGATGGCAATATCAAATGGCGGGTACTTCATCCTAATTAGGAGTGCTCTCAATTTGACTTGCTGATTGTCAGGGATCCAAACTGTGGGGGGGTTCCTGAGAACTTGCGGATGGATGGCCTGTGGGCCCAGCAGGGGGAGCCCACCACAGGATTGGGGCTAACTTTACAATATAAGATAACAATTTTCCAAGGACTGCCCAAGGTCCGCTTACAGGCACCATAGAATCAATTAATCTGGTGAGGGTGATATACATCACCCCAAATATCTGAGTGAAAGTGGATTCTTGCGGGTGGTTGGGCTGCAGGGTGAGGGGCGGTGTCATTGGAACCAAATATGCGGGCAGGAAATTATACTTGTCTTGGAATAGCAGAGGAGGTATGATGATTTTGGTGCTTTCTCTGTAAACGGTTTCAGTCACTCTAGTTCTAGCTTCAGGGTTGCAGATAAGAATCTCCTCCAGAGTAAACTCCAAATACACCGGGTTGGATGGGTACTCAGTAAAATGTACTGGGCCAAAGGGAGCTCCTGGTGAACGGTAAAGTTTGGGCAGCTGGTCCGCGGTTTCTTGGGGTAGGTGAGCATGGGGTGCAGAGCCACAAGGAGTAGAGTGTAAATGAAATAAAACTAATAACAAGTATGGTATGATCTGGTTGAACCAAAGGTTCATGTCACTTTATTGCAAGGATGGCAATGGGCATCTTCCTGGCAGCCCAGGGTATAAGTATGCTCATCTGTCATGGTAAAATTTTCACAAATTCCGTCAGCCCGGGTTTTCCTGATTACCAGGTCTTCCCAGTCTTTGGTGGCATCAATCAAGGGAGTTATTTCATTGGCTGGTTTGAACTGAGGAAGCTCAACTTCCCTAGTCAGGTTGTGAGATTAGACGCCTCTGGGTGGCCCGCATTCTATGGAAAATTTCTCTGTTTCTGCTTCTGTGCGGGCCCAAGTTATTTTGAAATCTGTGGCTGGACCTGCCTGTTGATTGGCTGTTTTATTAGGAACCCTCAGTGTGAAGAGTATTGGTGTAGGTACATTTGGTTCATCAAGCTTAAAAGGATTTTCCAAAGTCAAATCCTGTTCTGATTTGAGCCCAAAAAACTGCGGGCAGCCACCCGGCTGGCCCTGCAGGCTGGCGGCCCGCGAGATGCTGAGGTTTGAGTTTTGTAGTTGAGGCTTTTTGATAAGCATAGTTGATAAGAGTTTGTCACTTGTGACACTCATCCCCGCACAAGTTATTCCTCAGCTTCAAACCTTACATGGAACTTCCCACCATGCCACCCCCTTGTGGCCTTGTGGCCTTCCCCGTATGGTATATTAATCACAATATTCCACAATAAACAATACCTTATTCTTATTATTCTGTCCTTTCTATTGGACTGTTGTCTTCCCCAATTCCAAATACTGAATCCTCATTGGTTCAGTTGCAACATATATTTATTAGGGCAAAAATATTTATATTATTATTGAAAGGAAATCTATTAAACTAAGGCTTTAAAAAAACCAATGATTAGTAATCATAGCCTAAAATGTTGATAAATATTAAATTAATATATTAAATTTAATTTTTATCTGTCCAATGATAAGCCAGCCACCAACCATTCTTATTACGGGAAACCTGCTCAAGATGGTTGTTTATCATCTTTCTAT
Source organism: Entomophthora muscae (assembly GCA_014839935.2). NCBI lineage: Eukaryota > Fungi > Entomophthoromycota > Entomophthoromycetes > Entomophthorales > Entomophthoraceae > Entomophthora > Entomophthora muscae. Next base: position 11,615 of record QTSX02000050.1, on the reverse strand, counting down.
TAATTATCTTGGGTCAGAGCTGTTACGTATTTTTGATGCTCAATCTATCTTACTACATCCGATGATCAGGAAGTTATTATGGAAAACAACTACATGGTATTATGATGGGAGCTATTCACTGTATTGATTCCACGGGGAAATGGGCTAATATATGGGTTAAGGATGACACGAAATGTCTATAGATAGTTTAAAACATTTATACCTGATATAGCATTACAGTAACTAAATATTATGAATTAAAATGGTACAGTAAGAATGTATTTATTATAGGAGTAGGAATTGAGTGGCATAATATTAAGATCGCTAATTGTTGTTTAATTTTAATTTGTCCTTATTTCATACGTGCTTCTGATTAGTGAGGTTTGATTCAAGTGGTTAGAGGTTTCTTATTTTATAAGCCTTGGCAGGGGCAATATTTGGAACCTTAGACAAGTTACATAGGAATTGATGGTATTGTTAAGTCTCTTTGAATAGTTTTGGCTTTTGAGTAAGTGACGTGGTCTGGCATTTAAAGAATTAAAAATTCATCAATGTTCTAATGAAATTTTAAGTATTATTTAAAATAATAGTATGAAAATATTTATTAAAAAGCCATAATTTGGCAGTTAAAAAGGAAGTTTGGATTTTAACTTTTATTGCGATTTTAAAAGCAGGATTTTAAATAAAGTGATACTGGGTTTAGGAGCATATGCAAGGGTTTGGTCAGATGCGGCAGCTGGTATTAAACATCAGCGAAAGCTCATCATCTAACCTCAAGGGTTTTTGCGCAGAGGCAGTTCTGGCGGGGCGGTCTGCAATTTTGTAGTGTCGGGAGTTGAGATTTCTTTGAGGCTTGCCTTTGGAGGGAAGCTTATGTTCTGTAAAGAAAGTACCGACAAACATTACTACGCTGGGTTCATCTTCTTCACTAGGAATGGTAGCAGTGATACCCGAAAAGCAAGCATTGTCTGTGGGAGAAGACCGGGAAGTGAAGCTGTAGAAGCACGCATTAGTCACTACTTGGAAGGGTTTAAGGGCGGCGGAAAGAGCATTCAGAGGCATCCATGGAAGCAACAGTGACCCGAAGTCAAAGCAGGCTTTGATGGATGATTGAGCAGTTGAGTAAAGCATTGAGATTGACATTTTGATTATCTCAGTGGCCGCTGATACCTTTTATACCCATTTTCTTTAATATAATCTTCGCATTACATCATCTTTTACGATTGCAAAGTATCATGTATTTGGATGATGTGGCAACGTTAACAAAAACGAGCCTGGAACCAAGGGTTTATGTTAAGTGGTTCACAACCAATCATAAATTTTAAATAACGTATTCTGTGCAGCCATATCAAAGAGGTTTATCTATATGATTATCCAAAAATAGGATGTTTGGATTATAATTATAAAGGAGCAACAGATTTTTTCACATACTATTATATGATTGGATGTTTATACCCTTTGTGGGAATTTGCTTGACTGGAGAAAGTAAGCTTGTTAAATTAAGAGGATTTGATTCAAATTGGATATATAAAACTTGCTTAAGTAGAGATGGTTGGCTTGATAAGTGGATTCTATTTATTGACTCGCGATAATAGAATTCTCCACTTGGATGCATCACCTGATTCAAGTGGCTGCATATCCGTTCAGAGAAAATGGATGTATAACTGATTGGCTTGGTGCAGATTGTTTCAGAGCTAACTTTACCTGCCATTTATCATCTTAATAATGATGTCTTTGGAGTAAACATGTAATTGTAACGTTAAGACTCAATAAATCAATTAATATATATAAAAGTGAGTCTGTCTGTCTGTCTATCTGTAATGTCGCCTCGAGTGGGCTTAAGCCGTAAGGGATTTGACTGAATTGATTTTAAGTTAAATTCTATTTTAAAAGTTGATTGTTAAGCCAAAAGCTCAATTTGGCTCATCCTTACATTCAATCCCTTACATGCATCTTTGAAAGTACACAGTTTGAATTTAGTGGAGTGTGGTCTAAATCATGTTGAACTGAAATATAAGCCACTCGAACTTTAATAAAGTGGTATTTAATTCCTTGAATTTTAAATTAGTGGCTAACACCATTCAACCATATCAAAGTGGCTTATCTTTCTAGATTACCCGACTCTAGAATGGGTGGATTAAAATTAGAAAAGAAGCAGCAATTGTTTGAGATCCTTTATATGATTGGATGGTTATGCTCTATGTTGAGGATTGAATCGATGACGAAAAGAGAGCTTGGTCAATTTAAAGCAATACAGTTTGAATTATAATATAAATATTAGTTTAAAGAAGGAGATGGTTGGCTTGGACATTTCGAAATTCTTATTCTTCAAGTGAGATAGTAGACCATTCCAATTCGATGCCACCTGATCCAAGTGGCTCCATATTGTTTCAGAGTAGACCTTGCTTGACATAGCTTCATCCCAAAAGAACATCAGTGGAGTAAACTAACTATGATAAAATTATGATTCAATATAATGATTTTCATGAAATTCAGAGGGCGTAGATCAATTTTTCAGATGATTCCAATCAAAATGGTACCAAACATGATAGCTCTAACTGCTCTAGATGCTGAGATATATAGTTAAGTGCTGGAATTGGGTTCGCGTCATAATCAAAGGCTCGGACTCGATTTGCTATTATCTAAATTTACTTTTAATGCACACTAAAAAACTAAAATCAATGTATCTCAGTGAATACTAAGCCGATTTTGATGTCCAATAGCTTATTTAAAAGCTGAAGATCAGCTCTACATTTTGAAGGGTTAAAAAATCAAATACTAAATTTTAAAATAATTAGTTTAGCTGTACTAATCTTAATAGTGATACTACACTTATTTAGATTTAGTTTTTATTTATACTTGAAATATACAATTTTAATTTTAAATTTAAATAAATATAATTGAAACTACATTTTAATAAAGCAATTAAATAAATTTTAATTAAACACGTGATAAATACTCCAAGCCTAAAAACACAATAAAATATATTTAATTGATTTATTAAATTCAACTTTAATTCTGTCCTTGGACGGGGCAACCACCTAGTTATAAATAATTAAAGCTCCCAGATAAAAATTTCAGATACTTACCATCAAAATAAGATAGTAGTTTCACAATCTATTAAGATAAATGAAAATGGTTCAGTCGCATAAAGTTTCAATCAGTTTCACTTGAAAGTTGATTTACTTAATAATAGTTCCATTTTTAGGTCCGGATTAAAAAAGTCAAAACACAACAAAATTAAAGTCAAATACACAATCCCAAAACCGAGACAGTAAACAAAGTTTAATCCGTATTCAAACCAAAAAATCAGTCACATTATGAATCAATCTACATTAACTATGATATTAATCATGTAAAAAACTATACATCAGATAATAAAATGGAATCAGTCACAAAAGTTGATATTTTTAAACACAAAAAAACTCACTTTTTGACAATCTTGATTATTTTTGTGACATAAAATAGAAATCATGTCTTTCAAGAGTGATTCCAAAAAACATTTTCAGAGAACCACAAATTATTTTCAGTATATGTATTTCTAAACTTGGCTATTTATTTCCAAGATAATGTCTCAAATAAGAGCACACATTTAAAAAATCAATGCTCTGGCAATATTTCATTTTTTGTTTCTAATAGACCTTTTATTCCTTTTTACTAAAAATGACTTTTTACAAGCAAAGTTAACTTTGATATTGTCAAAAAACAGTACCAGGAGCAACTGAAAGCCCAGGCTAGCAATCAAGGGAGCACAGCTGCTATGGAATTCCATTTGCACTCATCCCAACTTGATCCGCAAGGAAAATGGGCTGTATGTTTTTCCAGGTGCAGCACTAAGTTTGTTTTTTGACAACCTATGTGAGGTACCCCAAGACCAGGCCTAACCTCAGCATTTGCCACATGTAAAAACTGGTTACTTGTGCCCTTGCACCTCAATTCAACTATATCATTACAACCCAAGCCAATTATTTTATCCAAGCCTAATCTGGGTGCCATCATGGTATGTGTGCTTTTCAAGCGGCAACTATTAATGTTGTAACTGTGCTGTTTTAGCAGAGTTACAAGGGGAAGAATATTTAGAGGATAGATAATAATCTTTATTGTGAGACAGTGATTATATAGCTATTGTGAATCAATGGATAGCAGGAACATGATTGGTGATCACACGGCTGGATGAAAGAGGGGATGGCTTGATCCTGCTAATGAGTCAAGCGCCAAATTGAGGTATTCACTGTGAGGGATCATCATTTGTTCATGTTGATTGATTTGGTAATCCGAGTTGACTTTCTGGTCTGGCTTTGAGTCACCGGGTAATTGGATTGCGGGTCACAAACCCGCTTGGTTGGAACCTTGCTGGCAGGTCAAGCCTGTGGTTTTGACATCAATAATGAAATTGTTGATATGCTGAGCCAAAATGAGAGCAGCATGCTTTTTTCAAAAATTATAACACACCTACAATTTGATGATGTTGTGATAAGACAAAAATTTGAGCTCTTATGAATAAAAGGCTTAAAAAGATTGCCAAGAAGTAAAAAAGCTGGATTAACAGCTCAAAAATGCCTATCTTATCATGCTTGACCTTCACAATGTTCCCCATGCCTCTTGTGATGCTCTTTAAACTATGAGTTGGAATAGTCAGCCAGTCAACAGACTAAAAAATGGGTGATAGGAGAGGGAGATAGATCTATTGGTTGGTCAGTGTAGATGAATACAATATCATTCAGAAGCCAGACAGGTACTTAGTTGTATTAAGGTATCTGAACCAAAGAAACAACAAAGGGTTTAATGTAGTGGTGATGGCAACTAATTGAAAGTGACTCCTCAAATAGCAACTCCTAATCAAGCTAATTGGCAATGTAGTTGATATAAAAGAGACTAGCCTTTGTGTCCTTTAAATTATAAACTCAAAGATAATAATTTATGATGTAGCTAATAAAAGGGGGTGTAAATGTATATCTTTAATTAATAAAAGAAGAGAGCCTTATATACTACAACTTACTTGATTAATCAAGGCAAGTTGGTCATTGCATGGGGTAGAGGGAGGGGAAAATGAAGGTGGAACAGCTGGTGATCAGCACAGCAATTAGGGGGAATGTGATAACAGCCCCAGCAGCACAAGGGGGTTACAGAAGGCTTAATGCTGGGGAAGTCAGTTGACATCTGTAGTCAGTTAACTAATTGGTTAGCTAATTAACGCCTAATTGGTGCAACTTCTAATACAGAGGCTAGTTGGTAGCTTGGGCTAACCAGACTGACTTCTTGGAAACAGTTATCATTCAAACTGTCTGTATGTTGACTGTCATGAATGACATTTCAATACTTGTATTGAAAACCCAAGAGTTAAACACCGGTTCCCAGAAGGCGGATCCAACCCTCCAGACCAGTCCAGGACCCGCCAATCCGTTAAAAGACAGGCTCAAATCAGTAAATCACTCCGCGTTCCGCCGGCCTACTAAAAAGGACCCTTCAAAAGCAACTCGAGTCACACAGAGTGGACGGGGGTCCACCAACTTGCTAAATTGGGTACTCAAGTTAACAAGTTACTCTGAGACCCGCCAGTCTCCCAATGACAATTCCCCAAATGGTCATCAGATTGATGCTAACCTGGAGCCACCAAAGACCCAAACCTATGCAGCGGTTGCAGCTTGCCTTAAGGAGGTTAAACCAAACCCTATTCTCAACTCTGCCAATGACCTGCTGGCATGCCGCCCAGAAGGGTTAGTACAATTGGACTACTCTGGTGACATAGTGAACAGTGGCAGCAAAACAAAGCATTGCCTTTCCAATTTGCCAGAACAGGCACAACCTTGATCTTCCGCCCTTGAGACCCCAAGCCAAGACCCACGTCCTGCCAGTACCTTGTCTGCAAACCTGAACCCTGCAAAAATCAAAGGAGCAAAATCCCATGGTATAAAAACCCCTGCGGTATGGTGAAGACCACATTGTCATTTTCAATAATAAAGTTTTATAAACCTTTGGTTTGAACAAATCTTACCCTATCTATTCTTAGTGATCCTCCATCTTAATTCCAGTCAAGTAGACCGCCAGGCCGCCGCCCTCCCCCAAGACCAACCTGCTGAATTGCCCCAGGCATTATACCGTCCCCTGGGAGCCCCCTTTGGACCTGTGCATTTTACTGAATACCCCCCAACCCGGCCTATTCAGAGTATGACTTGGAGACTATCCTCATTACCAACCCCTTGGCCAGGACTAGAGAAACCAAATACATAGGACGCAAAGAAAAGTGGTACAAAAGGCCGCCAAGATTGTTCAAAGACAAGTACAATTATCTGCCTGCCTACTTTGCTCCTATGACTCCTCCCTTAACCCCACGACCAGACCGCCCGCTGGAACCTACCGCTGCAGCTGAGACCACCTCTACCCAACTGTTTGGAGTACTCTACATTACTTTGACAGGTTTGGTAGATTCTGTGGTCCCCAACTCCGGACCCTGGTCCTTACTCGGGCGTTCTGTATCTTATATTATCAAGTTAGCACCCATTCTATGGTGGGCCTTACCCACCGGCTTGGCCGCACCTCACCCCAAGCCGCCCAATGCCTCTACCTATGACTGGCTTCCTGACATTGACTGTCTACATGTTGATTGTCAAAATTAATTTTATACCCAGGTCAACACATTAGAAAAGTCTAGATAAAGTTTCCTATCATGTAGCCTACTGGAAGTTGACACTTTTTTAACAAGCAAAAACTTGTTTTCTGAACATTTTACTTAATAAAAATTAAGCTCCAAAATACATTATAGGGTAATATGATCATGTAGAATCCAAAAATAAAATAAAAAATAATGCAAAGCTATCTAAAAATATAAGAAAACCCCACTTCAAAAATAATTTACTAGAAATTAACTGTTTTCACTATAAAATAATTCTATTTATCATATAAAAAGTTTATAAATTCTATTTCAAAAAAAGATAGATAAAATAAAATATATTAAATAAAGAAACTAAAAGTAAACACTTATTTTAAGAATAGTTGGTATAATAGCAACCCAAAATTACGGGCAAGTGCCTAAAGTCAAAGTGTGAAGATCAAAATCTCCAAATCAATGGATTTTTTGATCTCTGCACTTTTTTCAATAAAAAATTTCCCAAAAAATTTAATATTTTTCTTAAATTTGACTTTTTTAAAATGTTTTTACTAGAAGCTAAAATTCAAAAAACCAAGTTTGAAGTGCCCAAATCAATGCAATTTAAAACACACCTTAAATCAATTTGGTTTTTAAAATAGAATTTATTCATTCTTTTGAATATAGGGGAAAAAATTGAAAGTGCAAAAAGTGAAGTGCAAAAAAATCTTCAATTTAATATTTGACACATCAAAATTAAAAAAATTTAAATTTAAAATTTTTTTCTATATGTAAAAAAGAAATCAAAAGCTAAAAAAAGCTTTTTTAACTTTAGGCAAATTTTTGAATTTATTTTATTCAAATCTTAATATAAAACAGTATTATAAGCTCTTTCTTTTTAAAAATAAAATTTTGTCACATAAAAATTTCTTTAAAAATTTACATATAGTTTCTAAATGGGTGCAGAAATCAAAAAGTAGTCAAATCAAAATCCAAAAAGGTACCAAAAAACTAGGACCACTTAATATTGAATTTTTGCAAAAAATTAATATTTTATTCATTATGTTTTATTAAGTTCCTCAAATCAAAAGTGAGGAAATCAAAAATCAACTTTTTAGATTTAGTCACACTTTTTATAAGCTTATAAAATTCTAAATAATTAATAAGAACTTATGAAATTCCTCATGTAGATTCTTTAAGACCTGATATTTAAATATATAAAAAAGAAATAAAGTTTTTTTTGGTAGGTTTTGTTTTTATTGCAATATTAATAAATTGGTGTGTGTTGGAGGCAATTTCAAAAAATATTAAATTAATATAATATTGTACTATGTTTCCCTATGTTATTTCAGGGGACAAAATTGAAGTGCACAAATCAAAGTGCCTAAACCAAAGTGCAATAAGCTCTTGGGTTTTTTTTGAAGGTTTCTCTTTTGAATTTTCTCCTTTTTCCACCTCTCCTTTCCACCTCTCATTCCTCCTCAAAACTTTTGAAAAATTTCAGCATCATCAAGAGGGTGGATTATATAAAATCTGATACCAAGTAGAAAAAACTTTTTTCTTCTCTTCTCTTCTCCTTTTCTTACCCTCAATTATCTTCTACTATATCTTTTACTATATGTATTAGAGTAAAATAGATGTATAAAATATTTTTTTGGTATACAAATTTTCTCTATATATATCATGTTTAGTGGAATTTTAGTGTTTTTAACATAAGAATGTTCAAGTCTTCATTTTATGATATGTAAGTGGAAGATTTTTGATATCTTTGGATATTATGACTTATAAATAAGATATAAGACTATATCTTTTATTAAGTATAAAATTGTATAGTATAGTTTTAATAAGAATGTAATGTACTTTATATGATTTTAATGGTAGACTTCTATAACTTTTATCATTTAAATAAGATTACTAATAAACCAAAATACTTAAAATCATATGCTTGTATCTTACAGGAAAAATCCTTTATTTTGCTTATACTGAAGTATTATTATAGCTTTACATAAGCTGGAAATTAAATTGACACTTTTTTATTAAACTTATAGTTTATAAAGCAGTTTTTTGTGTAGTTTCATATCTCATATTCAATTGAATATAGTTACATATAAATTCTAGTCTATTTTTGAAACTAAAATAAAATTTCTTTTAAAAGCAGTTAATTTAAGAATCTTTATTATATAGCATATATTTTTTTGGCAGAAATGAATTTCTTGGGATCTCTTTAGTATATAATAGATTTTAAAATATATAGTTGTATATTATAAACTTATTTTTTCTGCTTCAAAGTTAACCTCCAGAAAATCAATTTTTGCACTTTGATCTTTGATATTTTCAATTTTTGCACCCTACATAGTGTTTTAATTTTTGCACTTTTTGGGGGACCCATTTTCAATTTTTGCACTTTCAACCTTAGAAACTTTGACCTAAGGAACTTGCCCAAATTATATATACTTTAGTACCAAAACAACTATTTAAGCTAGATAATCCAGGCTCTGGCATAAAAATCTTTTATAAAAACTATGAATTCTTTCTACCATTTTAAATAAAATCATCTTGTTAAATAATAATATTAGTTTTGACATTAAAGTTATATAATTAAATATCAGAAAGAACCAAACATGTTTATTTTAAACTAACTTGGAGGTTTGTTGCAAGAGAGTACAGTGGCAGTCTTGCTTATCTGCTCCCCAAGATCAGATAGCTTATACTTATTCTTGACAGCTGTCTTTATCTGCTCTTTATAAATGCTAGCCTTGCACTGTTTTCTTCTCTTTGCATTCCTTACTTCCATATCCCAATGAGAGGAGACAGTCTTATCCTGTTCAGCCTTAAGGTGCTCAAAAAAGTATTGTATCTGGGATGAACACCAAAGAAGGACTTAAGATGCGTAAGCCAGTTTTCCAGGCCCAAGGTTGTCTTCATTTCATCCTTGAGAATAGCTTGATAACAATTCCAGCTTGCTTTTTCTGTTGGCTTGCCCTTTGGCTGACCACCTTGTGCCCCACTCATTGTAGCTCATAGTAGTCAAAGAAGAGTTGGAACTCAGCTTCATGGCTAAAGGCATAAAGGTCATTACAGAAAAGCTCAAACTCTTGGCCAACATGCTCAGGCTTAATAAATGCAAGAGCAACAAACTTCTGGATCAGAAACTTGCATTTACCAGTTATATCTTGTTGTGTGAGAGAGCTGAGGAGAGTCTTGCCCTTAAGGTGTCTATTTATTCCCTGTTGGTAATGAAAGAAACACCCTTGTACCTCGCCATTGAAGGTTTTTACAAAGACATTGTATTGGGCTGTCTCATAATTTATGATAATTATTTTGGGGCCAAGGGCTCTATTATGTTCCTTTTCTTCAGCAGCTAGGGTGACTTCATCTTTATAAGCATCATCAGGATTGGCCCTTGTTAACGGACCAGGATTCTTTCCAGTCTCAGTGGGAATAGCTTCAAGGCCCTATTGTAGAATCTTGAATGCTCTTAGGTAAATCTCCTCTGAGGCTCCAGGAAGAATAAAATATGTAAAGGGGAGGACTTTATCATCAAGCTGAGCATGCACTACCCACAGCTGATAGAATAACTTAGGACATGTTACAAATGTCCTATCATAGAGCCAAGTTTCAGTGGCACACAGGTGCTCTAGATTATTATAGGTGGCATAGCATATGATCCTTTCTTTTGCGCCAGGCCCATCATCATGAAGAAGGAACTGTTCATTGTCTTGGGTCATCTGCAACTCAGGAGTAAGGATCAGGTCTTTTAGTTGGATTGTACTTTTTCCAATTGGGTTTAGCTCCTGGCGTCCATCAAAGATATACTTAACAAGTTGTTCATGGTCAGGGACAAATTTAAGATTCTCTTTGCTCAATTATTTGGTGGCCTTTACTGCCAGGTGAGTTGCTTTAATGTATTTCAATACTGGGATCATTTGGAATAGGTACCATTTGAGCAGCTTTTCAATCAAAGTGATGGGAGGCATGCAGGTATTTCCCCCCTTTTCCAAGGTAATTTTGTTCCAACCTTGGGTGTTTAGACGTGCTGGGCAGCTTCTGTCTTCACATGTTTAATGTTTGCTCTTGCTTCCTTGCTTTTGATTATTACAGTTAAACACATAGCCATCACTGACCATGCTTGGGCCACCTTTGACTGAAATTAACAGAAAGAATTTTGGCAATCTCTTTGGGATCCTGAAGGAGCCCTTAAAATTGCAAATATTGTGGGCTTTTAGTGCATCCCATGGCCCAGGAGGGGTGTGTTGAAAACCAGGAAAGTACTTATGTTGCTCATCATCTTCATGTTTACCAGGAGAGGGTTTAGGGGAGGGCTCAGGAGAGGGTTCAAGGGAAGCTCAGGAGAGGACTTGAAGCTTACCTTTCTTTTCTTCTTGTTGATAGGATCTTTATCTTCCTCAGACTCATACCTGCTATTAGAGGTGAAACCATTATCAGAGTCCTTCTCAGAAGCTGAAGGTGTGGGGGTTTTATTTTTCTGTTCATCTTTTTTAAGCTGTTTAATAAGCAATTTTTTGTAGAAGAAGAAGCCTTAGTCTTAACAGTGTCCTTGACAGTTTTTTATTGGGATTTTTCTTATTAGGCTGGGGTTTCTTTGATTTATCCTATAAAGATAAAGGGGTTAGATAAATAACTGTGAGTTAAGTATAAAAAAGTGAAATTTAAATCTGAAAATATATCAAGTTATGGATGATTATTATATAGACTATGCAGAAAACCTTTAATGTTATTAATATATGCGGTATTGAGGCTTTTTATTAAGAAAAAGTTGGACAAACCTACATTTAAATGTTTATTGTCAACATTTTAAGTTTTGACATGTATTAAAATTTTGATTCTAGACAGTTGGCCTAAACTTTGTTTTAATTCTGACAGTTGACCTTAAGACAGTCAGCATTATAAGGGTAAATAACTATGTAAAAACATATAAATATTAATTAAATTAAGATCAGGTTTGACATCTAGACTGAAATTATGCTATTTGGTGTTTGGGCTACAATAAAGTTATATTCATATAACTTTTAGAAACTAAGTACTACAT